>QEPC01013865.1:24497553-24509877 GCA_003113815.1 Sphenodon punctatus
GGGCTGTGGCTTGGGGGGGGGGGGGGCGTGGCTTTGGAGGGGGGCAGCAGCCTCAGAAGTGCCTAGGGCTGCAAAAATCCTAAATCCGGCCCTGGCTCGTCTAGCGTGAGAGGAAATTCTGCATGATGATGACCCATGATTGCAGGCATCACAATCCAATGCATTCCCGGCCCCCTGAGAATCTCACTTTGTCCTTCTCCTTAACCTACCTCTCTCTGGTAGGTAGAGAGAGCAATAGCAAGCAAAAGGCACGGCCTCTCGCACAGCAGAGATTGCTGCTGGGGTTACTGCAGGTTGCCGTGCCTCATTAGACGGTGCCCAGGGCTGGAGCGAACCCAGGTGCTCGTTGTTCCTCTGGTTCATTAAAGCTCCCCTGTCTGCTTTCCCCACGGCTGAATGCAAGATGACCCGCCAGCCCCCCCTGGTGTTAGGTTTTCAACATCACCGCTTGATCTAGTCAGGGCAGAGCAAAAGCATCTGTGGCAGGAATAACGAAAGCCTCCGCGCTGCGGGCTCGTTCTTAAGAGACTTGGGTAATTTTTCAGAGCAAGCGCTCACGAAAATAAGATTCTGGCGTTAATCAGACGACGCGACCTGCAGATTCCCACGCAGGGCTCCTTTTGACTTCCATAGGCAGGGTTGCCATTTTTAGAGAGCACTTGAAATACAGGTTGCAGGGCTGCATTAGCCCTGGAACCTGTATTTCTCATAAGTGCCCTCTAAAAGTTTGCATCTATGACAACTCTGTTCATAGGGTTTGGATTAAACTTCCGCTTTCCTCTCAGCCCCTTTATCGGAGAACCCAGACTTTTAGAGACAAACTTGAATCTTGTTAAAATGTCAGACAGGCAATACAGTCTAGTGCCTTGAGCAGGGATGCAGCGCTCCTGGGTAGAGCCCACCTTGGGCCCGGGCTATGGCCCTGCACTTTCCTGGACTGCTGAGCACCCCCTCCATGGTGCCCCCTTCAAATCTCCAGAGCAGCAGCGGCAGGGCTCTTGGTGGGGACCCCCAACTCAATGGTCTGTAGGGCCCTGCAGGAGCTGTGGCTGCTTATCCTGGCCACTTACACAGCACTGTGTTCGTAAGCAAATGGGCCAGATTACCAAATGTAAAGGGGGTGGGCATTTTCCTTTTGCCCTAGGCCCCGTAAATTGTGGGCTGCCCTGCTCCTGAGTCCCACCCTGTATGTTCT
Organism: Sphenodon punctatus; assembly: GCA_003113815.1. NCBI lineage: Eukaryota > Metazoa > Chordata > Lepidosauria > Sphenodontia > Sphenodontidae > Sphenodon > Sphenodon punctatus. Next base: position 24,498,749 of record QEPC01013865.1, read on the forward strand.
GTGAGTGGCAGATTATAAGGGGTGGGGGGGCTTGCAAGGGTTCAGGCCCAGCAATTAAATTCAAGGCAGTGCTGAACCCTAGGAAATGCTCCCAGTAGGAACATGCACCCCAAAACATGAAAGGCCAATAGCTGCCATCAGGGTTGTAAACAAAAGCTGGGGAGGGGTGAACTGGTTTATTTGACTCGTGTCCCACTTCATGCACTGGTCATAGATTACACTGCATGAACTCTTATTTTATATCAAGCTGCAGAGAGGCAGGTTAGTTCAGTGGTTAGGGTGCTACCTGGAGAATAAATAGGGCTCTAACAAGCTCTGGACCAGGTGGTGTAGCTTCTGGGGCAAACTTGGGCCCCAGCAATTCATGTTTTCCGAATTAAGCACTGGCGAAGTGGCCTAGTGAACTCCTGAGGGACTATTCACCGAGCTGTACTCACCTACCTGTTGTTAAAGATTCATTACTGTTGGGGAAACACTGGAAGGGGGTGACAGTAAGGAAGGCCGCTTTCCCACGAGCTGCTTCGGCGCGGCAGGAGTTTGCGCTATTCAAACCGAGCGCAGCTCCTGTCTCGTGAGAAACGAGGAAGTGTGGCTCTCCCACCGGCAGCCTTGCGAAACTGACAGGGTAGGATTTCACTCTCTCGTCTGCTGTGCGAGCCTGCCCGCGGGAGAGTCACACTTCATTTCCCAGGAGAGGAGAGCTGTGCTAGCTTTGACTAACGCAAATTCCTGCGGTGCTGAACCAGCGCATGGAAAGGGAGCCTGAAAGTAATAGGGTTGGGGGGCTGGCGAAGTGGCCAGAGATGAGCAGGGTCAGATCTGCAATAGTACAGCATGTACAGCCCCACAGTACACGGGAGTCCAGAAATAAACTTGAAATGACAACGTAAGAGAAGTACTGATGTAAACTATAGGTCCACGGCACCTCAAATACAGGGATCCTCAAGCTGCGGAAGACCCATGGCAATTCCAGACACACAGAGCACACAAATAAACTGTAAATAACAATGTGTGTGTAACATATGGGCCTGCAGTCCAAGCAGCCCTGGCCTCTTACCCCTAGGGATGGGTTTCATTTTTAGAATGGATGAGTCAGTGGGTGTGTCAAGTATTTGAATGCTAGAAGGGCCCACACCACTGCCTATGAATTTCCTGTTTCTAGGTGGCCATCAAATCTAAAGCATCTTTTAAGTAAAATGATTGTTCCCTCTTCTTACCTGTCTCCAATCAGCAAACCTGAAGGGGTTGTCTGTCATGTCTGCCTTAAAAGGACCAACTCTGGACTATTGAAAGACCCTGGTAAAGTAACATTTGGCTCTGTCTGGGGCTAGGGCTGAAACGGCAGCACTGCTTACTGTAAACGTTTCGGCTTTTGCAACAGTTTCCCCCTTTGCTTTCCGGCAGCCTGCTTCAAGCCCGTGCGTGCCCCACTGCCTATGCTGGCGTCCCACAGTAGAACTCGTGTTTCCCCCCACCCCACCCCATCCTCTCCGTTACTAACTGGTGACAGGACGCAGTGGCGGCAGCACAGGGTCTGACTCCATCTGGAGATCTGTGTCAAGGTGAGAGGTGAATAGTCAGGACAGAGGAGCTGCAGGGTCACGTGTGCGGGCTGAGCATGTGTGGGGAAATCCAGGGGGTGGGGGACCTGAAAGCCAGAGGTGCTGCTGAGTCCTCCGTCCAGGGGTTCCCAGCGGGGTGGGAGCACCTCAGCCCCGCAAAGTTCACTCCCTTGCTTTGTGGTAAACTCTGATAATTTGTGAAACTTTGTGTTAATTTATGAAACTTTCTGCCACTTACAACATTTAAGTATCGGACCTCACTGGAAAATGGCAACGGATGGGCAGCTTCCACCAAATTGTCAGAGACTGCGACATGTCATTTCAGGCCTACCTGGAGCACAGCTGAGAAGTCCTTGTGGTGGCACGTTCCATAGCAGCCACCTACCGGACATGTTTATTTGATGGTTCCCACACCATAAAGCAACACGCATACACACAACACCCATACAGCAAAAACTAAGCAGCGTTTTTCTTTAATTCTGGCATAAACCAGAATTTTATTTAAATGAGATTTTACAATGTAAGGAGCATCTCTCTCTGCTCAAGCATCTGGTTACATTTGCTTTTCATAAATGAAGGCTGCTGAATATCAAAAAAAATACTGACCATCTTTTGAGGCCGGCTTGTTGGGTCCTTGTGAAGCTAAGATGGCTGCCATCCTTCAGTTATCACAGTACTGTACCTTTAGCATAGACAGCATCAGCACTGTGATAACTGAGCCAGGGCAGCCTGTCAGTCACTGCTTGCCAAGATCCTTTAGGTAACTGGGCTTAGTTTATTGCACACAGACGGCCGGCAGAGCAAAGAATTTTTCATCTGTTCCTGATTTACACCTTTGAAAAAAAAGCAGGATCCCAACAAATGTTTGGCTCTTAAAGAGGTGTCTGAAGTATCACCGGTGAATTTAATGCTTGCTTAATAAATACCCGTTGGAGCATGCGGTGCTGAAGTTTGTTCTGAATTCATCCGCTGTTGCAAACGCTCTGGTTAATTGTTGTCGGTACAGCCAAACACATACAGTATTAGTCCTCGTGGCAGCATGAAATGAGTGTGTTTTTCAAAGTTGAAAGAATTAAAAAATGGTTTTGTTTTTTATTTACATAAAGCCAAATCCACTCACACTGTATTTAATGGCAAAAGGGCAACTTAGGGTGAAAACAGACATGACGCTAACCACCCTTGGTGGTCATTTATGCATGTTTCAGGGCTGCATAGGGCACCAATACAGCCCTGCGACATGCATAAATAACCACCAAGGGTGGTTAGCATCATGTCTGTTTTCACCCTTAGTCATTCGGTGGAGACTCTCATTGTGATGAAAATCTTTCTTTTTCATTGACTGCTGCTGAAAAACCAGCATTCAAAATAAAGGGCCTTTTCAGATACAGAACGCAACATGGGCAGATAGCTACTCAGGAGATGTAACCTGGAGTAGTTCCACTGAAACAAATGGAACAAGGGTGATGCAGACTGGCTGAGCATCTGTTCTCATTAGCTAAGGGCTTAGAAGATGATCAGTTAACTAGCTGAATGCAGTGCATGGGTAGTTCCAAACTATTATTTTCCACACTGTGCTTAAGATATAAGGCACTTCGCAATGAAATAAAATAACATGAAATAAAAGGACATGATTACTGCCCTGCAGAGCTTCGCGTACAACCTACGACTGCCTCTCCAAATGCCCACCCACATGCATAACCTCACTGGAGTAAAGGTTATTATGTGCGTGTCTTTGCAAAACTGGAGCCTTGGGACCCAATCCTGTTCCCATCCAAGTTTTTCCACTGGCNGCTGAACCAGCGCATGGAAAGGGAGCCTGAAAGTAATAGGGTTGGGGGGCTGGCGAAGTGGCCAGAGATGAGCAGGGTCAGATCTGCAATAGTACAGCATGTACAGCCCCACAGTACACGGGAGTCCAGAAATAAACTTGAAATGACAACGTAAGAGAAGTACTGATGTAAACTATAGGTCCACGGCACCTCAAATACAGGGATCCTCAAGCTGCGGAAGACCCATGGCAATTCCAGACACACAGAGCACACAAATCAACTGTAAATAACAATGTGTGTGTAACATATGGGCCTGCAGTCCAAGCAGCCCTGGCCTCTTACCCCTAGGGATGGGTTTCATTTTTAGAATGGATGAGTCAGTGGGTGTGTCAAGTATTTGAATGCTAGAAGGGCCCACACCACTGCCTATGAATTTCCTGTTTCTAGGTGGCCATCAAATCTAAAGCATCTTTTAAGTAAAATGATTGTTCCCTCTTCTTACCTGTCTCCAATCAGCAAACCTGAAGGGGTTGTCTGTCATGTCTGCCTTAAAAGGACCAACTCTGGACTATTGAAAGACCCTGGTAAAGTAACATTTGGCTCTGTCTGGGGCTAGGGCTGAAACGGCAGCACTGCTTACTGTAAACGTTTCGGCTTTTGCAACAGTTTCCCCCTTTGCTTTCCGGCAGCCTGCTTCAAGCCCGTGCGTGCCCCACTGCCTATGCTGGCGTCCCACAGTAGAACTCGTGTTTCCCCCCACCCCACCCCATCCTCTCCGTTACTAACTGGTGACAGGAAGCAGTGGCGGCAGCACAGGGTCTGACTCCATCTGGAGATCTGTGTCAAGGTGAGAGGTGAATAGTCAGGACAGAGGAGCTGCAGGGTCACGTGTGCGGGCTGAGCATGTGTGGGGAAATCCAGGGGGTGGGGGACCTGAAAGCCAGAGGTGCTGCTGAGTCCTCCGTCCAGGGGTTCCCAGCGGGGTGGGAGCACCTCAGCCCCGCAAAGTTCACTCCCTTGCTTTGTGGTAAACTCTGATAATTTGTGAAACTTTGTGTTAATTTATGAAACTTTCTGCCACTTACAACATTTAAGTATCGGACCTCACTGGAAAATGGCAACGGATGGGCAGCTTCCACCAAATTGTCAGAGACTGCGACATGTCATTTCAGGCCTACCTGGAGCACAGCTGAGAAGTCCTTGTGGTGGCACGTTCCATAGCAGCCACCTACCTGACATGTTTATTTGATGGTTCCCACACCATAAAGCAACACGCATACACACAACACCCATACAGCAAAAACTAAGCAGCGTTTTTCTTTAATTCTGGCATAAACCAGAATTTTATTTAAATGAGATTTTACAATGTAAGGAGCATCTCTCTCTGCTCAAGCATCTGGTTACATTTGCTTTTCATAAATGAAGGCTGCTGAATATCCAAAAAAATACTGACCATCTTTTGAGGCCGGCTTGTTGGGTCCTTGTGAAGCTAAGATGGCTGCCATCCTTCAGTTATCACAGTACTGTACCTTTAGCATAGACAGCATCAGCACTGTGATAACTGAGCCAGGGCAGCCTGTCAGTCACTGCTTGCCAAGATCCTTTAGGTAACTGGGCTTAGTTTATTGCACACAGACGGCCGGCAGAGCAAAGAATTTTTCATCTGTTCCTGATTTACACCTTTGAAAAAAAAGCAGGATCCCAACAAATGTTTGGCTCTTAAAGAGGTGTCTGAAGTATCACCGGTGAATTTAATGCTTGCTTAATAAATACCCGGTGGAGCATGCGGTGCTGAAGTTTGTTCTGAATTCATCCGCTGTTGCAAACGCTCTGGTTTATTGTTGTCGGTACAGCCAAACACATACAGTATTAGTCCTCGTGGCAGCATGAAATGAGTGTGTTTTTCAAAGTTGAAAGAATTAAAAAATGGTTTTGTTTTTTATTTACATAAAGCCAAATCCACTCACACTGTATTTAATGGGAAAAGGGCAACTTAGGGTGAAAACAGACATGACGCTAACCACCCTTTAACCACCCTTGGTGGTCATTTATGCATGTTTCAGGGCTGCATAGGGCACCAATACAGCCCTGCGATATGCATAAATAACCACCAAGGGTGGTTAGCATCATGTCTGTTTTCACCCTTAGTCATTCGGTGGAGACTCTCATTGTGATGAAAATCTTTCTTTTTCATTGACTGCTGCTGAAAAACCAGCATTCAAAATAAAGGGCCTTTTCAGATACAGAACGCAACATGGGCAGATAGCTACTCAGGAGATGTAACCTGGAGTAGTTCCACTGAAACAAATGGAACAAGGGTGATGCAGACTGGCTGAGCATCTGTTCTCATTAGCTAAGGGCTTAGAAGATGATCAGTTAACTAGCTGAATGCAGTGCATGGGTAGTTCCAAACTATTATTTTCCACACTGTGCTTAAGATATAAGGCACTTCGCAATGAAATAAAATAACATGAAATAAAAGGACATGATTACTGCCCTGCAGAGCTTCGCGTACAACCTACGACTGCCTCTCCAAATGCCCACCCACATGCATAACCTCACTGGAGTAAAGGTTATTATGTGCGTGTCTTTGCAAAACTGGAGCCTTGGGACCCAATCCTGTTCCCATCCAAGTTTTTCCACTGGCTTCAGTGGGAGTCAGAGTGACTCTTAAAAGAGCTAGTGGATAAGGTGTTGAATGTGGGAGACTAGGGTTCAAATCCCCTCTTAGCCGTTAGCTTACTAGGTGGCCTTGAGCAAGTCACTCTCTCTCAGCCTCAGTTCTCCATCTGTAAAATGGGAATAATAATAATAATGGCCTACCTCACAGGGTTGTTGTGAGCATGAATGAGATCCGGGCTGTAAAGTGCTATAAAAGTGCTTGAATGCTGAAAATGCTATAAAAATGATAAAAAATAAAGAGGCAGCATGGATTGGACAAAGAAGGGATTTTGGAGCTGAAGTGCCTACTGGGCCTGTTGTACATTGACATTTGTGATTGGCTTGATTTGGGCCATAATATTTCTGAATCAGAGACTGGGTGCAACTTGCTAAATTCAGTAATTATCTTAGGCCCTTTTTACACAGACCGCTGCTTGGGATGCGGGTGCAGATGGGTGCACCCCCACCCACCCCCATCCCCATGCAAAGCAACCTGTGTTGTTGCTGGTTGCTCCATGCCTGGGAGGGGGGGAGGGCATGCGCGAGTCATGGGAGCACACACCCATGCACCTCCACATTGACATGGGATGCTCCCTTGTGTAAACGATGGGTGTTCATGTGAGGGAGCGTCTCATGTAAAAAGACCCTTAGGTACTGACCTGATGGTTTTCTCTGCTTTGCATGCGTGACACAGGAAAAGCCCTACTTCTCTTTTCCCTTTGAACGAAAGAACTGGAGTCAGTTCTGTTAATGAACAGTATATAAAAAGGAGCCTCTCTCCAGGATTCTGTCAACGTTTGTTTGAAGCAAATTAACTGACGATATGTTAAAAAAAACACTTAGTAAAGTATTTTTTCAAAAACATTATCCACTTTACATTTTGATGTACCTCACTGGTATAAGATACACCTAAATCTTTTAAAATGGGGATGGGGGAAGTGAAAGCTGCAGGATTATTTAACAGTTACTTAATACATTCCATTTAAATGAGACTCAATTAACATTCTGCTGGGCAGGCATTAACATTAACACTACCTGAGTTCTCTTACATCGTTTTAACACAAGGGGGCAATAAAGAGACAAATGTGAAATATTTTAAACAAAGGTTCTTGGAAAAAAATACGTGCGCATTTTTAAAACGAATCCCCAAACACGTTACATAAACAAGGGACGGTCAGGATTACGCAATAATATTAAAGAATGCTGGTATGAATGGGCAAACGTACATATTAGCATCTTGCAACATATTTGTCACTGATCATTTATCAGCATCCTCAGAGTATCTGCCACTGTATGGGGAAAATTGACATGCGGGGCAAAATCTAGCACCATTCAAGGCAATGAGAGTTCTGCCATCCATTTCAGCGGATCCACGATTTCACCCAAGGTAACCCTGCAAATTTGCATGTATTATTTATATTAAAATAAATCATTTCCAAACACCAAGACAAATAATTTTTCCAAAGAGGAACGTTACAACAGTTATTTAAAACATAGGCGGGGAATTTCGGGTCCAAGACTAGTTTTTATTTAGCCTCTCCAGTTCATGGATCTGGGTCCTGGATCCACTTCCTGCCCCCAAACACTGAAAGAGTAAGCTCGGCAGAAGAGAGCAGAGATGAGGGCATGGACACAAGGAGAGGGGATGGATTCTTGGCACAGATTCTGGATCTGGACCCTCCCCTTCCTTTCCCACCCTGAGCACATTCCTTAAGCACTCCCCTCCCCACACCCAAGTCCTATGTGGCTCTTGGAGCTTGTACTAATTTTCAAACTGGCCCCTGGGAGGGAAAAGATTCCCCACCCCTGATTTAAAATGTCACTGAACATTCAATTAACACACAAAATCAAACATTTTTGGTGCATTACATTTTCCTTGGCACTGGGCTGTTTTTATTTTGCTCTCCTACCTTCAATACTCACCCTCTCTTCCTCCAGAGTGAAGAAAATTCCACGGCTTGCTCAGATCAGCCTGCTACCTGCAACACTCATGTAAGTAGTACCGCAGACCTCAGCGAGGGCTATCCACATGCTCACAGGTTACATGGGTGGTTAGGTTAGCTGGATCTGGGCCCTACTAGCCACAAGAAAATACCAGACTGGTAGTAAATATTGTACCTCTTCTCTAAAAGAAGTTGTGTCCATTTACACTGATGCTGATCCTTAGAAGAACAGAAAACCTAAGCAAAGGGGGAGTGGGGGAAAGAATAGTCAAAAAGGAAAGAGTTATTTGTGAGAAATGATTATATTTTGATTATTTGACCTATGAAAAAGTCCACCTCTACTACCAACAAATACTCAGAGCACTGATTTTGTATGGAGTTTTTAATCCACATTGCGATGGCCTTTGGCTATGCAAATAAACGGTGATTAATTGATTGACTGATTTCTGAAACCTGGGGTGTATTCCTGAGAATTGGACGTTTTCCCAAGGCTGCCACTATCCAGTCTGAAATTTACTAGAAATATGATCATCTTAGCACTTGATGCCTCCTACTTTATACAAACAAAATCTGCCTCACCATCTCTAGTTCTTCCATTTTTAGGCTGCTCAGTTTGATTTCATGATGCAAAAAAAGTTGATGAGAAATGTCACACGTTAAGAGCCTGATCCTGCAAACTTTACCTCCATGAACAGTCCTAATGAAATCAATTCAGTGGGACTATGCATGGAAAGAAAGCACCCATGTAAGTCTTTACAGCATCAGAGCTCAAGTGAACCATGTATCAAATCCTGTGAATCCTGTATCAAATCATTTCCTATTGTGGGAAATGTAGTTTTGGTGAGAAAAGGGGTTTAGTGAAGCACTATTATCCTTTCATTACAATAGGAAGCCTTGACCTTAATTTCACAAAGATTTTAACACTGAGACTAAAATCCTGGAAACGCCTCCCCCCGCCCCCAAGTCAAAAGGAGCTTTGCTTTTGACCTCTGTGAGGTCAGGAGTTCCCTGCTCGTGCACTATCTGGGCATGTTTCAAAGTCATTAGTTATATTTCGACTTTATTGTTTAAAAAAAAAATCTCTTGTTCTAAATTTGCTATCAGACTTTTTTTTTAATTTTTTTTAGAAGTTAGCTAGATCTCTCTCTTTTTCCTACTTCCAACATCCTCTGTCTTCTAGGCTAGAAACAAAAAATATTTCTTAATGATTCTGAGTGATAAAACCTAATTTTCATTATATTCTGAAAGCAGAACAATCTGGTTTTTTTTTTCTCCTACTGTACACAGTTCTCTCTCCCCTTCGCTGTCACATCCATTGTACGATATCCTACCTTTCCTCTGCATACTCTTACACTGAATATGAAGAGGTTTATTAGTTCCAAAGTTAGGGGCTGTTATCTTCAAGCCATTTACTCTGGTGTAGTCCCATTGAGATCAGTGGGACTACTCTAGTGTATAAAAGGTTTTCTGTTTCTGAACTAGTCCTTCATTTGTCCATGAAACCGGAGGCACTTGGATACCACAACATGGGAGTCTTGCATACACGGAAACATCGACACCGTGTCTTATCAAATCTGCAAACGCCTTTATGTTCCTCTGGGCTTGTTCAACCATTCTCCTTCTCTTTCCCACCCTCTGCAAACATCTACTATAGGTAGGGGCAAAACATATGAGAAGCATACTCTCATTCATCCTGCATTTATACTTGCTGCTGTCAGAGCACCAAACAAATGAATAATTCAATAAATAAATCTCTAAAACGCCTTATTAATCATTCATCAGCCATGGCACACAGGCATATACTCAGGTGCTTTTCTGGAAGAAAGAGCGTCAGAGGACCCTTTAAGAAAAATACACATGCAAAATCAAACCAATTTAACAGCAGTGGCATTATAGCCTCAGTCTCAGTTACAACTAACCTATCTTGGTTAGTACATCACATAAATAAATAAAATAAATAAATCACAGCAGCAGGTGAATTTGTCTCTCGGGCAAGGGAAAGCAAAGTGAGTTCAAGAGCTTTCTCTTTCAAAGGCTCTAAGATTTGGGAGAAAGGGGCTTGAGGGGTTTTAAAGCTCATGCTGCCCTGAGATCATCTATTGAAAACTACAGATACTGGAATGAGAAGGGGAAAGGGCCATGGACTTGGACCTCGTCATTCATTAGCCAGAGGAGAGAAAATGCCCCCACCCTTTGTTAAAATATAATCAGCCGGGGGTCAGAAAGCAAGTGGGCGGATCCATGTCTTCTGGACACTGGCATCTCTTCAGAGGCACTCCAGGCTAGCCCCTACCAAGGGGGCATAAGGGTTATGGCCTCGGGCCCCATGTTTTCCTGCACTTCCAGGGCCCCCGCAGAATGTCCTCCATGGCAGCGCCTCCACCCGACTCTCCTGAGCAGCAGCGGTCAGTCGTAGGCCCCTCCAAATGGTCTTTGTTAAATGTTAAACCGGGTGGGGTGGGGTGCATTTTGTTTTCACCTTGGGCTCTGCAAATTTCAAGTCTGTCTCTACTTGCCCTGAAGAGGTCTCACTTGGCTACATAAATACAAACACAATTCCCTAATTTGCTAAGCAGGAGCCAGAGCTACAGGTGTGGCCTTCCTGGAAAGGACGTGAAGCACCAGGTTGGGGAGAGAAGCCTGGTCTGGTCTGAGCAGGCCAGGAGGGGAGAGCTGGGGCTGTGCAAACAATTGCAACCTCTGAGCAGATGCAGCCCCCTGGAAGGAGGAGAGAGCCTCCTCCCCATCATCATCAGCACCCTGCAGAGTGGGGGCTTGGTACCCAGGCTGGCTCGGGGAGGGGAAGGAGGAGCTGCTGCCAGACAGTGGCGGGGGGGGGAGCTGGCAGGAGAGAATCTGAAAGTGACAAGCGCGCATACCAAGCAGCTTCCCAGCGGCCAGAGAGGAGCCTCTCCAAGCCAAGCTTGGCTGGCTCCTCCTCCCCTTTTGGGAAACTCACCCCAGCGAGTCGCGGAGACGCCTCGGTCTTCCTCCTCCTCCTCCTCTTGCTGGCAGGCTCCTCCCGCTGGATACTTCATGTAAACAACATCTAGGCTATATTTACAACAATCCCTCGGCTGGAAGGGGCCGATGCCAGGATCCTTGGGAGGAAAAAACAACAACAATACGCAACATCAAAAACATACATCCACACCCCCCACCCCAAAAGGGGCTAAGGCACCGCCACGGGCAAA
>QEPC01013866.1:68628-81382 GCA_003113815.1 Sphenodon punctatus
GGGGAGAGTATCCCAGTGTCCGATCTTGGTGGCAGCAAGGGGAGTATTGGGAGGGTTGCGGCTGGTGGGGGGAGGGAGCCCCACCCCAGTGTGAGAGAGAAGTCGAGAGGGGGGTATGTCCCCTACCGGCCCCTGGTGGAAGTAGGATGGCTGGGGGGACCGGGGGGAGTTTTGGGGGGAGGGCAAGGCCAGAGGGCAAGCAGCCAGGTTTGGGCGGCCAGGATTTGGTGGATTGGGGGGAGGGTGCAGCTGTAGGGGTGGTTCTTGGGTGAGAATGGTATGGTCCATGGGGATGGATGGCTCGCGCCCCTAGGGGACCTAGGTGCCTGAGGGAGGTGCAGGTTGCCATCCCCCCGCTGGGGGTGAGGGAGGAGCCGGGTCCAAGGTCCACACGTGGGGGGCTGTTGTTGCTAAATGCAAGGTATGTTGTTAACAAGGCCCCAATTGTCCAGGATATAATCTCGGATGGGGGCGTGGACCTCACATGTATTACAGAGACCTGGCTAGACGAGTAGGCTGGTCCATCTTTGGCCGATCTTGTTCCGGCCGGGTATGCCATGCAACATCAGCCCCACACAGAGGTGGTTGAGGAGGTGTTGTAGCAATTATTTTTAGAGAGGACTGGCCTGTTAGGAGGTATCCAGTTCAGGAGATTGTGGGTATTGAGGCCCTTCACGTGATGTTGTTTTGGCTGAGGGAAAGCTACGTGTGCTGCTGGTATACTGGGCCCCTTCCTGTCTGACAGCATCCCTTACTGCTCTAGCAGAGCTGGCCTCAGAGGTGGTGCTGGGCTCCTCTAGGACCTTGGTTCTGGGGGACTTCAACATTCATGCCGACACTGGCCTTGTGGGAGCGGAGCAAGAATTCATGACCGCCATGGCAACCATGAATTTGTCCCAGGAGGTTATCTGCCTGACTCATGTGGGGGGACACACCCTCGACCTGATCTTCAGTTCTGGCCTTGAGGTGGGGGGTCTGGTTGTGGGTGAAGTCAGGGAAGTGCCCTTGTCATGGATGGACCATTATCTCCTTCAGGCCAGTATCTCAGCGTACCCCCTCCAGAAGGGGAAGGGGCCAGTTAGGATGGGCTGCCCTTGGAGGCTGATGGAACCCCAGTAGTTCCAAGAGGTCCTGAGGGAACTAACCTTGGACCTGGACGGTTGCTCTGTCGATGAGCTGGTCCAGCATTGGAACAGCTTGCTGGAGGAGTCCATTGACAGGGTGGCTCCGAGACACCCTCTGCCTCGGTCTCGTCACCACAGGGCCCCTTGGTTTACCGAGGGGCTGCGGTGTATGAAATGAGTAGGCAGGAGTCTGGAACGACGCTGGCATCGGACTCGATCTGACTCCGACTGACTTCTCCATAGGGCCCATTTGAGGTCCTATGTTGAGGCTGTGAGGACAGCAAGGAAGGAGTTCTTTACCGTCCTCATAGCATCTGCGAAGTCATGCCCAGTGGAGCTGTTTCAGGTGGTGCGGGGGCTGGTCAGTCCGGCCTCCCTCTGCCTGAACGGGGACTTGTCCCAGGCCCACTGTGAGGAGTTTGTCACCTACTTCGCAGACAAGATCGCTCAGATTCAGAGCAACTTTGATGCTGGATTAGGGGCAGTATGGGGAAAGCGCAAGGTGATGGAGGCCCTGTCTTGTCCAACTTCGTGGGGGGTTTCAGGAAGTGACACCGGCCGATGCAGCAGACGACTTGGGGTCTTGAGGGCCACCTTTTGCGAACTTGATCCTTGCCCGTCCTGGTTGGTGAAAGCCTTCAGGGAGATGTTGGGGACAGTGCTGAAGAGGGTGGTGAATGCATCCTTGCAGCAGGGGAGGTTGTCGCCCAGCCTCAAGGAGGCTGTGGTGCACCCCCTGCTGAAGAAACAATCCTTGGACATGGATGCGCTCGCCAGTTACCAACCCGACTCTAACCTCCCCTTTTACGGAAGGTTATTGAGCAGACAGTGGCAATCCCGCTCCAGGTGATCTAGATAGCATCAGTTTCCTGGACACCTTTTTAATCTGGGTTCCGCCCTGGCTATGGCACTGAAACAGCGTTGGTGGACTTGGTCGATGATCTGCGCCGGGAGATGGATGCAGGATGTTTGACATTTCTCATTCTGCTAGATCTCTCGACTGCTTTTGACACCATGGATCACAGGCTGCGGTTGAGATGGCTGCATGACCTGGGGGGTCTGGATGGGACTGTTCTTGAATGGTTCCGTTCATTCCTCTCGGGGAGAAGCCAGCGGGTGGTGTTGGGGGATGAGAAATTTGCCCCCGTGCTTTATCATGCGGCGTTCCCCAGGGTTCCATTCTGTCTCCACTATTATTTAATGTATATATGCAGCCCTTGGGGGAGGTCGTGAGAGGGTTCAGGGTGCGATGTCACCAATATGCCGATGATAGCTGTACCTCTCTTTTTCAACTGACCCAGACCCTGCCGTCTCATTGCTATCCCAGTGTTTGGAGGCCGTGGCAGAATGGATGTGGCAGAGCAGACTGAAGCTCAACCCTGATAAGATGGAGGTGATGTTGGTGGGAAGAGCGAGGGAGGTAGCGGCCCCCCTGATTGGGGGGGTTCTCCCTCCTATAGCTCAGCAGGTCTGGAGTCTGGGGATGATATTAGATGCGGATCTCCACCTGGAGCAGCAGGTGGAAGCAGTCGTGAAGGCTGCCTTCCGCCAATTGCATCTTGTGCGGAGGCTGGGTCCATGTGTCTCTGGCCCAGACCTGACCTCCCTCATCCATGCCTTTGTCACCTCGAGGCTGAACTACTGCAACACACTCTATGTGGGGCTTCCCTTCTTCCTGGTTCAGAGGCTGCAGCTAGTGCAGAATGCGGCGACCCGGCTCCTCTCGGGGATGGTTTGTCAGGAGCACATATCACCTGTGCTCCGGACTCTGCACTGGTTGCCAATAGCGTGCCGAGCCAGGTTCAAGGTTTTGGTGTTGATCTACAAGGCCCTTCACGGTCTGGGCCCCTCATACCTCAGGGACCGCTTCACCCTCTGCACCCCAGAGCAGCTCCTTTGGTCTGCCGGGGGTGCCTTCTTGGAGGTCCCCCTCATTAAGCAGGGAGCCACAATGGAGAGGGCATTCTCAGTGGCCAGGCCGTACCTTTGGAACTCCCTCCTGGAGGAAGCTCAACTGGCACAAGAACAAAAAAGAGGGAAGGAAAGAAGAAATTATACAATTTATTGGAATAGAACAATGAATAAACTGGCCCCCATGGGCCTATACACATGCACTATATATATATATATATAAAAAAAACATAAATTGAACACATAAAACACAACTATATATGTGTGTACAACCCAGACGCATTTCGGGGCACAGTCCCTTTCTCAATGGGTTAATAAAATGTACCATGGCAAGAATTGCCCAAAAGGAATGCCACCTGTATGGAATTCCACTGCATATCTATATATAAAACCATAAATTGCAGCATTCAATGCACATCTCTTTGGTTGGGGGTTTCTTTTGAGATTGAAGCTCACCTGGCCCCAAGCCTTCTGACATTCCGATGAAGTTGTAAAACCTGGCTGTTCACCCTGGCCTTTGGGGAGGGTGGGTTAAGGGTTTTTATCTCCCCATCTCTATTGTTTTATAATGATTCCTGGCCCTGTTTAAATTCTTTTAATGTTTCTATTTTACAATGTTTAACTGTTTTAGCTGTATTTTATATATGACATTTGTAGGAGTTAGCTTAGTGATAGAGATAGCATTAGTGATTTAGTTTTAGTGTTTGTAGGAGTAGGCATGTGTACTTATTAGATAATCCATTTAGTTCATAGCATTTAGAATAAGTAATAGCAGTTAGATTTAGTGTACATAGATATATATAATATTAGATACAAAATTTAAATTAAAAATCCCATATAAAAACAAAAAAAAACAAATAAAATCTTATGGTCAACCCACTTAGTATTCAGGACGGTTGTATTGCCGCCCCAATGAGCTCGAGGAATGAAGCTATCATAACAATTCAAAATGAGGTGAGCATTATCAATCAAACTCTGACAGTACCCTGTACCTCTTTGGACAATATTAAAGTAAATCCTCTCCAACCTTTAGCTAGAAGAGAGCAGGCAGCTTTAGCTCTCACCTATGAAAGTGTACATGACCTGTTGGGGGCAGAGCAAGTTTATAATAACAGTACACCGAAAGTCAAATCTGTTAAACTTGATGTTAAGGGTCCTTTTTATGATGGGTCAGCTTTAGAGTGGTCCATCTGTGAGACTTTGCCCTCAGTTGGTGGGTTTACAAGAAAGGGGGAAATGGGAGGTTCACCTGATGAGGAATAGCAGTTTCAGGAGGGAATTGGGCAGACTCAGGATTCATATCTATCGGCTTTGGCATTAAATATATCAGCCATTTGAATCCTTTCATGGAATATAGCAGACTGGCGTTCAAAAACCTCTGATAGAGACTTTATGAGATCGACAAAGATACTATTAAAATGGAGGGCTTTACCACATGGGCAAACCCAGCTTTATATTCTCTGGGACAATGGGGAAGACCAAGGGGGGGTGCAGGGATTTTTTTTCTTCTACGTTCCAGTTTGGGTTTATTTTTTGAGACTCTTGATATCGGTGACGCCTGGATATAGGTTGGGAAATTAACATCGCCAAATGCAGGAAGCCTGCTAATTTATAATATTTATATCCCGCATGGTGGTAAAGGCAATCCTGTATGGTGGACCTTTGTTGCTTTGTATTTGGAACATTTAGAAAAATATCCTGAGGTTCCACGCCTATTAGTAGGTGATTTTAATGCTCAAATTGGATGAAATACAGAACAAATATTAGGCGTCCTGAAATTACATCATATATTTGATGACGGGCAAGATCTAAATGGTGCTAGAATTTCTCAGGATAATAAAACTAATAAACTGGGCAAGCTCTTGTATCAATTTATTCTCAACCAATCTTTATGCATAGTAAATGGAAATGTACCAGGCGATTCGCCGGACGCCTTTACTTTCTGTAATTCCCAAGGGGCTAGCGTCATAGATCTGTGCCTTCTGTCACCTTGGTTGTGGAAGTATGTTGATTTTTTTCAGATCTACCACAGAACTGAGAGTGACCATTTTCCTGTGATCCTGTCCCTTGGTTACCCTGTATCTTCTCCTTATGGCCTCCTGAAAAAGCCCTCCTCTGCCCCTAGTAACTCCGGATTACACAGAGTAAAATGGAATGATGAGTTAGGGCTTCAGGTGGTTTCCTGTCTTGAATCTTCAGAGATGATTGATTTGAGATTGGCAGTGGTGGAGGCAAGGGATGTGCTCCAGGCCATAAGGGCAGTGGATTTGATTGCTGGAAAGCTATTGCCTTTCTTAGTCAAACCGACCTCTCGAGTATCAGATGGTTCTTTTTCCCAGGGCTGGTGGGATTCTGAGTGTGGGGAAAAGTGGGCAGCTCTGAGGAGGGTGGCAAAATCTTTAAAAAGGTCCCATTCATGAGCACTAATGGACGCCTATAGGAGATTACAGGCAGGATATAAGATTCTTATAGTAAATAAAAAATGCCAGTCTGCAGAGATCTACTGGGGGAAATTGTTAAACTCCCTAGGGGAAAACAACAATGGGGTCTTTTGGAAGCTTGTGAATGGTGCCTTGAAAGAGGGTTTTTCAGTAGAGCAGGCTCCCTCAATTCCAGAGTTGCTGTGGGCAAAACACTTTACTGCCATTTTTAAGGACACTAATGTTGCCCTAATTTCCCAGTGCTCGGAATCTCTATGCCACAGGCCACTGTGGGATAGGGTGACTGAATCTGAGGTAGAGGAAGCTATTGCTGGCCTGAAAAATGGGAAAACACCCGGGAATGACTTTCTGCCAGGCGAGGTCTTTAAGATAAATCCACAATGGTGGCTTAGTGGTCTGGCGAATCTCTTTTCCCTAGTGAATGATACAAGAGTTATACCAGATCAGTGGAAGGCAAGTATAATTGTTCCGATTTATAAGAAAGGGGACAGGAACGATCCGCAAAATTATAGACCAATCAGTCTTCTCCCCATTATTTCTAAATTGTATTCAAAATTGCTATTGGCACGTCACAAGTTGGGTGTCAGATTGGGGTTTGTTGGCAGAGGAGCAGGCGGGTTTTCAGGCAGGCAGAAGCACTATTGATCATTGCTTTATCTTAAACCATCATCAATGTAAGCATAAAGCGTTTGGCTTGTATGCCGCCTTTATCGACTTCTCCTCTGCCTTCGATTTCATAGATCGGTATGCCCTTTGGCTAAAATTAGAGAATATGGGGATTGAAGTCAGGCTCCTTTCACTTATAAAATCTTTATATACTGACACCAGTTTGCGGGTCCTGGTAAATTTGCAGGGGGCTTTATCTAGGGAAGTGCAGACAACAAGAGGGGTGTGACAGGGGTGCCGCCTTGCCCCCCTTCTTTTCAATCTATATGTCAACCAATTGATTATGAACTGTAGGGGCAAGGAGGAGTATTTGGCACCAAGGATTGGGAACCACCGCATACCAATATTAATGTATGCAGATGACACGGTCCTCTTGTCCACTGCCAGACTGGGTCTGGTAAGACTGCTTGCTGACTTTGGGAAAGATTGTCTCCAGCAGGGTCTTTGGATAAATTATAATAAAACTAAGATCTTGGTATTTGCGAGGCATTATAAGGTTTATCCATGTTTTTTTAATGGCCACCGAATTGCACAGGTCTGTACATTTAAGTACTTGGGCCTGGTTTTTGCTTTTAATGGATCCTGGTCCTCCCATATATGGTCAGTTAGAGTGGAGGCCCAGACTAGTACCCAGGTGATACAGAAATTTTATTTTTCTAAGGGCAGTCGTTTGGTTACACCTGCTTGCCTGCTTTATGAAAAGAAAATACTAGCAAGGATGCAGTATGGGACCCAGATCTGGGACTACTACGTTGCTGCCCCATCTATATTGGAACCTGTAAGAAACAAATTTATGAAGAAAATTTTGGGAGTTCCTCAGGGTACCCCTGCTGCTCTCTTAAATTTGGAACTTGGTCACACTTCTATTGAGGTGGCATTTAAGAAATGTGTACTGAAGTATGTTTGGAAATTAGCCCATTCTCCCCCAGATACAATTCTGTCTAGGTGCTTCAACGACGAACTTATTACTCCTGAGTTGCCGTGGATTATGTATGCTAAACATTGTTTGTGTGAGCTGGACCTTCCCTTTTCTTTCCTGACCTTATTCCCGTGGAAAGTAGGGGGGGAAATGCTATGCGAAAGGATTATAGATGTAGACTTGCAAAAACTAAGAAGCCGAGCCAGTTGTGTCTGTTCTGCCCCCCTTTATCAATTTATCCTTCCCCCAAAGGAGGGGTGTAAGTATTTGAGGGAAATTTTGGACTATCGCCTAAGACGAGCGTTTTCTACCCTTTGGTTTCAATGTTTTACATCAGCTGTGACGTTGGGTAGATATAGTGGTCTTCCATATACTCTAAGGCTTTGTCCATGTGGGAAGGGTTTGATTGAGGATTTTCCTCATTACTTTTTATTCTGTCCTCTATATGTAATCCCTCGGGCTGAACTCTGGCGGCAGTTAGGTTATGAAAATCGTACACTTTCCTTGTATTTCTTCTTTTATTGCCTCTCTGATAAATCTGTGTTGGTTTCATTAGCAGTTGCCAAGTTTGCTTTAAAAGTTGAGGCAATAAGAGCAAGAACTTGATTTCTCATGATGGTGCCTTGAAATTTACTTTCCTAGTATAGCAATGATGCTGTATTAGATTAGGGTATTTAGATAATTTAGATGTTTGCGTGACTTGTGTTGCTTATTTATTACTTACTTTTGACTGTTGTCATGTCTAAGGCCAGTACAAATAAACTTAAACAAACAAACAAACAAAAAACCCATATAAAACCAAATAAAAATACCCCCCAAAACCCCATATAAAAACATTAACCGAACGGCCAAACCCAAACCTGGCAAATGAACCGAACGGCCGAACCGAACGCAGCCGAACCGAATGGCCGAACCCAAACCACGATCTGTTCGCCCATCCCTAATGACCTCCAACTCTGTCTCTCTTTTTCATCAGACTCGGGTCCTAAAGTCTCATTGCTTAGTTACCCCAGTGCCTGACTGTTGTTGGGGACTGGATACTAGGAGTCTGCAAGTTGTTTTAATTTTTATGAAAATAAAAATCCCATTTTTGTTTTCATTATTGAAATAACAAAAATGAAAAAAACAGTTCTGAAAATTCTGGAATAAAAACAGAGTTTTAGGGAAAAAATGAAATTTGGAACATAAATTTCAGGATGTAATTTCCTTGTATTATATCTTATTTGCATGAACTTTATATATATATTATAACACCTACTCAATGGCTCATGCCTGGCAAATTTCAAAAAGATTGATTAAAGGGTCCCAATTTTATAAATGACAAGGTTTGTTCATGTATTTCTGGCTGTAGAATCTCTGCTTCCCATTCAATTTGGATGTAGTTTGGAAGGCTTCTACCCCTTATTGGAGGTATCATCCATGATAAATCTAGAAAACATTGAATAAGAGGCTCCAATGATTCTGAAGATACAAAATACAATCTTTCCAAATTTCATGTAAAATGGATGGAACACAAAGATGTTACAGACAAATGCATTTAAAAGTAAATTGCTTATAACATAAGATATTTTCAGACATTACGAGATCACAGTCAACTACAGTGAATGAGGTAGGGGCCTGGGGGCTTCCAGGGGACAAGGACCGCTGACCTCCACCCACACCCACCCCATTCCTGCACAGGTCGCAGCATGCCCCGGTACCTGCAACGGCCCATAGAGGGGGATGGAGGAGAACAGCCCAGGAGCAATCAGAGGCCCCAGGTGAGGCAATACAACATGGGGGGGAGGGGAGACCTGGAAAGCCTGGCTGGGGAAGCCGGACCCTGGGTTGGGGCCAGCCGCAGGGCAGCTGGAGGAGGGCACCAGCCACCATCCCGATGGGGGGGGGGCGGGAGGCTTGGGTGGCTAACCATGCCCTACCATGCACCCCAACAGGGCGACCCACCGGGGACCAGCAAGGTGGACCTATGCCTCTGTCACAATGGATGAGAGAGCACCAGGCATGGGCATGGCGCTGCGGGGAGGAGCAGGTGGAGGACATTGTCCGCGCTACCACAGAGCAGGGCAAGAGGATGATTGAGGCCATCGACTTTATGGAGGCAGCCACTGAAAGGACCGTGCATCAGGCAGAGGCCAGGGACAAGAGGCTCCAGGTGGAGGTGCACCTCAAATGGAGGCAGGAATGCCGGGAGCACAGCAGACAAGTGGAGGCATTCGGGCGGCTGGAGCAGGCCATAGACCGGATGGTCAGGGAGCACTCTGCAAAGATGGACCAGTTACATGATATAAACATCTTGCTGCTCCTACATGGGGGTACCATGAGTGCCTATGTCATGGCAGCTGCCCTGCTGGACAACCTGCCTGCCCCAGCCCTGATGCTGGGCCCCTTGGTTGCCCCCACCTCCACCACCACCGCCCCAGCCGCCGACACACTCTCTGGGGCAGCGCTTCTACCTACTGGTCCCAGGAGGCCTCTGGAGGGAGCTGTCTGACAGGGGGGTCCCTCCGGCCCCAGGCCCCTCCACCCTCCCATCACAGTCCGACCCACAGGACACCGCAGCCTCCCAGGACACCATTGGGGACACAGATAGCGGGGGGGGGAAGGGAGCTCCCAGAGCTCCACGTTGCCCATTGGGTGGCTGCGAGGGCATCCCCAGAGACAGGGGGGAAGGGGGATGGGGGAAAGGGGAGGGCAATCTGAGGGGGGGGACACACTGGGGGGTGGGGAGAGGGCGAGGTGGTGGGAGCACGTGTAGAGGGCTGAAAAAATAAATACACGGGAACCACAGTTGCCTCCGTGTGTCTGTTAGTGGGCCCACGGTCGGGGGCACAGAGGTGAGTAGAGATGCAGCCAGGGTGCTGCTGGGGCCCCAGGAGTGGTGGTAATAGGGGTGCGCGGCCTCAGCCCTCGGCCTCCCGACTGATCTGCCTCACCAGGGTGGCACAGATGCGCTTTGCGTATTGGTACTCCCACAGGTTCTCAGCGTTCACATAGAGAGGCACGGGGCTGGGAGGGCGCCGGGGCATGGGGTGTCAAGGGCAGCCCCCTCGGTCTTGCACACGTTGTGCAGCACACAGCAGGATCCGATCATGAGGGAGGAGGTCTCCACCGTGTTGTCCAGGCGGCCCAGGAGTGTCCTCCAGCACTGCTTGAGGGCCCGGAAGGCCCTCTTGACCACAGTCCTGCTTGCACACAGACGAGTATTGAAGAGCGCTTCCACAGGGTTCCTGGCGACTGGGTACGCCTTCATCAGTAAATGGGTAGACTGGGTCTCCCAGGATGCAGGGGAGCATCATCACCACCTCGATCTGGGTCATCCCCATGTCCGCAAAGTCTCCGCGGTACATCTGGGCATAGAAGGGAGAAAAGGTCATGATCTGGGCATCATGGCTGCAACCAGAGTGGCCCGTGTAAATGTCTATGAACCGACCCCAGTGGTCCACTACTGCCTGCAGCTGCAAGGAGTGGTACCCGTGTCAGTTGACATATTCTGTGGCCTCCCCAGTGGATAGGTGCAGGATCTCGATGTGGGTGCCATCCACGGCACCAATGCTGTTGGGGAATCCACCTGCAACGAAGTCGGCCGTCATGGCCTCCTGGTCCACCATCTGGATCACTCGGTCCAGGAGCATGCCCTCCACCACCTTGCAGATGTCCTGCAGGATCGCTAAAGTGCTGCAAGATGGAGCGGCAGGAGTCTGGTGTTGCAAGAGCCGAGATCTCAATGGCGACCCGCTGGACCATGGGTATGGGGGCCCGCATGGGTGTGGGCTGCCACTCCAGCCAGGACATTAACAGCTCCACGAGTCACAGGAGGACACACGTGTCTATCCAAAAGTGTGCTCTCCAGGCAGCCTCATCCCATTGGGCTAGTGCCTTGGCCCACGACCCCTGTGCCTGCTCCGTGACCCATACCCACCTGTTAATGGGCATTGCGAGCAGGGCAGCATGCCCCATGGTCTCCCTCTGCCACTGGAGCTTCTCAGCTGCCTTGCAGAGTGCCGCTGCCCGGCCCTGGATGTGGAGTAGCACCTGTCAGGCTGCCCTGGACACCAGCTGAGCCCTGTGGTGGTCCAGGGAGTGCCTGTGCCCATGGTGGGCTCTCCGGGCTCTGGCTGCACTCCTGGCCATGCACACACGCAGCCAGGAGGCCAGGTGCACCTCAGCAGTCTGGATGTGCAGGAGGTCTGTGTGGGAGTAGCACCACTCCCGTCCCCCGGTCGCGCCCTATCAACTGGGCTCGGGGCCCCGGGTCACCCTGGTGGCCCCCCTGACTGGCAGGGCTGACTCCTGCAGGGCGACGAGGCAGGGGGGGCCATGAACAACCCCATGAATGCAAATGCCTTACTGGCAGAGACCATGGCGGTTGGTTATGCCCTCGGCCGGGCATGTGTGGGCAGCAGCTGCATTCCTGCTGTCATCACCTCCCACCTCTTTGTGTCGGCCGCCTGCTGTCATTAGCGGCCTGATTAGTGTGTAGGCTGCCCTGTCTGTGTGCTCTTTTCCAGAAGCTGGACTAGGTCCACACCCCACACCTCATTCTGTATCCATACAATGTTGCGGCCTGTGGCCTTATCTCTTGGCCTTGGAGCTCCCTGGCTTCCTCTCCCGTCCCTCCAGGGATTGTGGGGGCCCCCTTTCATTGTGTGTAATATCAGGTGCTTGCTGGACCATGACTGGCCACGCGTCCCCCAGGCTCGTGGGCTCCAGCACCCCAGGCTCCCTGCATAGCTGGACCTTCCACGAGACCATGACCCTGTGTGACCTGTGGCATTCCAGGCCATGCAATTTCTCCTGAGCTGCCTGGACAGCCTCATCGGTGCCTACGAGAGTATGAGCTCTGGGCTGCAGTTCTATGGCCATGTGGCAAGCACCCGCTATTGCAGGCTGCATGCAGAGGAGCTGGACCTGTGTCCCTTTCCCGCTGGGCGCATACCAGAGATGAGGTGCTTGCATGTGGGGTGGTCGGCGGTGGAGACTGTGTCCGCCCTCTCTGTGTGCAGCCTGTATGGCTACACGACCTGTCTGTCGGAGGGGGGCCCTGCCCTGGCTGTGTCCTTCTTTAACTGTGTTCATGGGGCCCGAGGTTACCAATGGTCCCGTAGGGCGATCTATCACTGCTTGTTGGAGCTGGGTCACCTTCCATGGCCCCCACCTGCGGAATATGGCTTGTCGGAACCCTCTGAAGCAGAGGTGATGGCACTACCAGTGTGTGGTCCTGATCTGATATGCAGGTGGGACTCTCTGCCCAGGATCCCTTTGAGATTTACTATCTGGTTGCCCACCACATGTCTGAGCTGGGTAGGGATGGGCGAACAGAACAGAGTTCAGAAATTCGGTTCAGTTTGGTTTGGTTTGAAATTCGAGTTCGGAAATTCGGTTCGGTTCGGTTTGAAATTTGAGTTCGGTTTGGAAGTTTGGTTCGGTCGACCGAACAGACCAAGTTCGGTCTAATTCCGAATTTCCGAACCAAGTTCGGCCATTCAAAATCAGGTTTTTTGGTATGTTTTGCCACTAGAGATGCGCGAACAGAATGGAGTTCGGAAATTTGGTTCGGTTCAGTTTGAAATTCGAGTTTGGTTCGGAAGTTCGTTTCGGTCAACTGAACAGACCCAGTTCGGTCCGAACTCCGAACTTCCGAACTGCGTTCTCCCATTCCTAGAGCTGGACTTCCGTTGAGGCATGCTTCAGTG
>QEPC01013866.1:96719-144649 GCA_003113815.1 Sphenodon punctatus
CTGTAAAAAGTACTATATGGGGACTCCTCACAGTATCATATAATATCTAGAATGTACAAAGTTTTGCATGGACTATATAACTTACATCATTCTCCAACTGGGAAGAAGATCTGTAAGTAAAAATAGAAAAAAAAGAGATGAATCAAATATGGGAAAACATGCAAAAGGCCTCAAGATCTCTAACAATAGAGGAGCTGCAGATAAAAACTACATATCGAATGTATTTTACCCCATGTAAACTTAATATTATGAATACCGACTATTCACAGAACTGTTGGCAGGGATGTGGAGCCCTGAGGACTTGGATGCATTGTTGGTGGCAATGTCCATATATAAATAAGTTTGGGCAGGAAGTCTGACCTCATTTGAATGAGATTGCTCAATGTAATATTCCATTTCAACCCATGTTTGCCTTATTGGGTGTGTTTCCCAACATACAAGTAATTAAAGAACGAAGATTGGCATGCCAACAACTGAGACTGGTGACTATCTACACACTTGTATGCAACTGGAAATCATTTGAAATTGGACAACCCCAAAATATCACTATGTTTAACTAAAATATAGATCATTTTTATATACTCACCTTAAAAAGGTTAAGGACCACTGCTGTAACGGGAAATCCCCCAAATGGTCCCTTAAACTTGTTTTAAGAGAGTATTGGTTGATATGAAAAATAATAAAAATATATTTTAATAAATAAATAAATAAATAAATAAATAAAATGAATTTGGAGAAATTTATGACACATAATTTGTGAGGAGTTGCCTTTTTGATGCTAGAGGACAGAAGAGTGGTATCAGAAGAGTGGTATCAGGCAGTAGCTCTTAGTCCTGATCTACAATAAAAAAGAAGAGGAACCCTACTTTTGCTTTTCTGTACATTTATGGCACTATCTTAGATTTCATAACTTTTCTGAAATAAGTGAAACAAAGCCATATTTCTCTTGGTAACATTCCAGAAATGGGTCATCTTTTCATAACCCCAGATGAAATATACACATAAAATAGTAGGCTATTTCATTATATTCTCAACACTTTTCTTTTCCAGAAGTCTGAGGTTGAGTGGGGTTGATATTGGTTCTCTAGTATACTGGTTATACTCAATAAGTGTTTTAGCAGCACAAACGACTTCCCACACTCTTTAAACTAGATTGGCTTGCCAAGTCTACTGTCTGATTGCTTCACTATAATACAAAAATGTTTGTGAAAATAGATACAGTTCATGAAATTTGAGAATTCAACCCACATCATCTTTTTAATGCCCAATCCTATTTATTCTTCAATAAAAATTTGACTCACCAAAGACTGATTTGTCACCCCATTGCAGAAGAAGGCAGGGACACAGATGTGGGTTCAAAAGGCCAGAATCTTTATTAGCAACTGAAGCATCTTAGAAAAAAAAAAGAGGTAGCCTCCCTGCCCAACCCTGTCTCCATTAAACTGCGTTCCAATCCAAATAACTTCTTAATTCCTGATAGGAGGTCCCCGAGGTGCAAGTGAGGTAGCTGTCTCCTGCATGCTATACAACAAATTAACTAACCTCCTACCCTTTTCCAGAGTTCACCCTGATTGGGGTGGGGTACTTGTGCAAAACCCTGCTATCAGGGCTCAGAAAAAAAGAAAGAGGGTCACCCAAGATCACCTGGAATTGTGATTTTCCTCAGTTGGATAGAATGCTCCCCTCAATCCTCCCAGGATGGGTGCTGCCCCCAGCAAATATGTCCACACTCCAGCCCTATTTTCATCTCCTAAGTAGGGATGGGCAAGCACATCACTGTTCAGGTTCAGCCATTCGGTTTGTTTCAGTTTGGTTTGCCCGTTTGGTTCGGCCGTTCGGTTTGGTTCGGCCATTCGGGTCGGTCACCGCATTCAGTTCGGTCGTGTTCATTTCGGGCGTTCGGAAAAAAGGTTCTCTGTGCGAGGAATGATGGCCCCAGACCCATTACGGTGGGTCCTGGGGCTAGAGTGGCAGCTTCTAGATATTGGTCACAGCCCTCCCTGCCTGTAACTCGGCCCCAGAACCCTGATGGCGAGTCCTGGAGCTGGAGTGGCTGTTTCTTGATACGGTGGAATAACATCGCCTCTGTGCAAGGAATGATGGCCCCAGACCCATGACGGTGGGTCCTGGGGCTAGAGTGGCAGCTTCTAGATACATATTAGCCACAGCCTTCCCTGCCAGTAACATAGGCCCCAGAACCCTGACAGTCGGTTCTGCGGCTGGAGTGACTGTTTCTTTTTATATATATATCTATTTCTACACTAAATCTAACTGCTATTAACTATTCTAAAACCTATTGAACTAAATGGAATATCCTAATAATTAAATACAAAGGCCTTGTCCTACAAACACACTGTATCTCTATCTAGCTGTATAACTAAACTAACTGCTATGTATATCTATCTAGTAACTATCTATCTAATAACTATCTATCTGTATATACAATATTACACAGGGGGAAACACAGGGAGGGGTACAAAACTGAAATGAAAATCAATCTAATAATAATCCTACTCTAAATAAATCCAAAACTTAAAACAGGGAATCAGGGATGGAATAAGAGGGAGAGGGAAAGGATTCAATGGAGGGGGGAGGGAGGAAGGAAAATTGAACACAGGGAACACAAGGAGGGGTAAAAACAAAAAACAACACCTAAATCTATCTAATATAATCTAAATAAATGATAATTAGGGCTGTAGTGGAATATCGCAGCGGTAGCTATTTCCGGCGGAAACAGTGTTTCTGCAATTAGTGGAACAGCATGGCAGAGGCTTTCATTCCGCTAGTTTAATTCCGCGGTTCCGCTTATTTAATTCCGCTACTTAGTGGAATCTTGGAAACATGACATTTTTGCTACTTCCGCAATTCCGCCAGCGCCACAAAATAGCGGAATAGCGGTTTTCCGCAATTTCCGCAATTTTTCCGCAATTCCGCGATTTGCAGAATTCCGGCGGAATTAGCGGAATGTCCACAGAAAAGTCGCGGTGTGGTGCGGGCAATTCCGAAATGGCGGAACGGAATCGTGGCGCGGTAACAGCTGCTGCCGCATCAGCCCTAATGATAATATGGGGGAGGGTGGGATAGGGTTGGTTTTTTTAGCTCTTCCCTGCCCTTATCTTATTTTATTTTTATTTATTCTCCTGCCCTAGTGATGTCTTTTAAATTGTTGATGTTTTTAGAAAATTGTTTTATGAATGTTTTTAGTTGTACTCACCCCGGGATGCCGTAGACATATAGGGTGACTCATAAATATATATATAATAAATAAATAAATTAAATAAATAAATGGGTTGGATGGGTGAAATAGGAGGAGGATGGCAATAGATTAGGAATAGGAAGTCACAAAAACTTCTGGGAGAGAGGGAGCCTTCTGGAAAGCCTGATGTTCAGGAACATTGACTAGCTCAGAAGGTGTTGGGAAGTGGGGAGGCAATCAGTTTTGTTTCTTGCTGCGCCCGCCTCACCGCAAACCCAATTGGTTCTGTGCAGCCAAGCCCATGGCCAATCGCAGACTGCGAAGTCAGTGGTCTGAGGTGAAAAAGGATGGTGATTGGGCAGGCTGGCTGCTACTCCAAGCCTCTCCATCCCTGGTGCCTGGAAGTCTGCTCCACAGCACTCTCCCCCTCCTTGTCATGTTTTGCCTTCCAGTAACACATTTTTGCCACCCAAACTCACCTGAATGCGATCTGAACTGACCGAACTGTTTGGTCATTTCGACGTTCAGAATCTAGTTCAGTTCGGTCAGTTCGGGTTTGGATTCGGGTTCGGGTTTGGTCGTCTGAACAGGCCGGGTTCGGGCCGAGCTCCGAACTTCCGAACCGCGTTCGCTCATCCCTACTCCTAGGTAGATGTGTCTGCGCTGTTCTCAAACTCCCCAACAGCCTCATAATATCATCTGGACCCTGCCACAGGGACCACCAGCTTCATTTGCCTCGTTCCCTTCCATCCCCAGACTGCCCTGCCTAAGCTGTTTTTCTTTTTCTTTATCTTTTGAGTACTCCCAAATATAACTCGTACACAACCTTGGACAGGTATACCTCATCATCTCAGTATAGCTCATGCCTTATGAAATGAATAATGATGAACAATTTTCTCACCCCTTAGGGTGGAGCACAATTGGCTAATTACCTTGTTGGCATTCTTGCATGCCCTATCCACCTTGCATGGGAGCTGTGCACCCTTCAGAACCTTCTAATCAATCCTATTACTCCAAATTACCAATACCCCCGATACATCCCTTGAACCTTGCTAAGGTCCAATATGCCCTGCCTCATAATCTGTTGGGCAGTATCCTGCATAAAATTGTTCTTCCCCGAATACATAGCCAATACCTCCCAGGGATAGGATTCCTTGGCAGCATGTAAGGCTGGCAGCAGTTGTTCTCAGCACATTCAACTTTTGTCTTTCGAAACTATTTTAGGCCATTCTCTTGAGACCAAGCTGCATTTCTCACTTGCTTCTCCCAGGAGTCTTTACTGCCTCGGATCCCCCCGTGGCAGACATCTGGTGAGGGCTCTCGGGACTGGTGCATGAGGGGGCCTGCTGGTCTCCGAGGTCCCGGGGTGTTCCTCTTGGGGGGCGGGGTCCCTGGAGATTGTGCCTTCTCGTGGGGCAGTGAGGGGTGGGGGTACCTCAGCCCGTTCCCTACCCTGGACCATGGCGCTCCCCACGAGGCACGGGGTGACTATGGATCCCTTCATGTGAAGGATGCGTCCAAGGCGTCATCATAGGGGGTGGTCCGGGCTCCGTGGCCAGACCGCCGGTTGTTGTCCTTAATGGCTTTGTACCCCCTCTTGAGCTCCTTGACCTTTGAGCAGAACTGGGCCACTGTCCTGTGGTGCCCTGCCGCCTCCATGTCCCGCACGATCTCCTGGAACACGTGCTCGTTCCGATGGTTCACGGCTAGCTCCAGCTGGTGCTCCAGGGTCCCCCAGATCCTAATAAAGTCCTGGGGTTCCCTGTGCCCCCATTGCCCCCCTCGGTGGTACGTCTGTCTCCCAAGTGGGCCCTCCTCCTCCTCCTCCGCCTGCCCTCCACCCACCTCCTCCAGCGGCTTGGGCTCCCAGTCTCATTTCCATGTCTGTGGATTGTAAGGGGGGGTGTTGGTTGGTGGGTTGCCTCAGCCCCGCAGCCCTCCCCTTTCCCCTCCTCCTGCTGGCCCACCCCCCTTGTTGCCCCTGTGCTTCTGCCCCTCCTGTGCTCCCCTTATGCATTTCCAGGGTGCCTCATCCCCCAGGCTGGTTGTCATCTCCAGGGTAGCCTGTCCCTGCTGCTGCTGCTGCTGCTGCTGCTCTCCCTCCACCGCCTCCATGTGCAGCATGACCTCCTCCTCCTCCTCTTCCTCCTCCTCCCATGCTCTCTCACCCTCCACTCTCCTCTCCCTTCCCCCTCACTCCATCCCACCACGTTCCCCTCTTGCCGGGTGCCCTTTTAATCTCCCTCCCCGGCTTGTGTTGTTGCTCGTTGCCTGGCAGTGATGCTGCGTGCTTTGTCCCCAGCTGGGAATCATTTTGCTTGATTCCAACTGGTGGTTGCTGTTCAGTCATTACGTTTTGTTGTTTCCTGGTGGGAATTAGTTTGACCACCCTTTTGAAGATGGTCTGCAAAGGTGGTTAATTTTGTCCCCTGCTGGGGATTGTCTATGGTGAACATCTGGCGCCCGCCGAAGAGATGTTCAGGGCCCTTTGGCCCCACTGCAGGGTTGTGTGTGGTTCACTGTGGTTGACTGTGATCTCGTAATGTCTGAAAACACCCACAGTTTTGGAGGTGAGACCGTGGTAAGGTTGGCCATGATCCAGGATGGGACTGGCAATGGCCACAATGCATGTCTGCTGGCCAGTCCCATCCTGGAATTATTTATTTATTTATTTATTTATTATTAAATTTATACCCCACACCCTCCTTAACACAGCTCGGGGTGGCTTACAATCATAAAATACAATTCAAAACAATCTAAAACACATTAAAAATACCATGTCAATATTTAAAAAACATACATGTAAAACAGGGCCTGGGATAGAACTACTTGCGATAGGGGAATAAAAATCAACTCCCACCCCCCTCTCCAAAGGCCCGGGCGAACAACCAGGTCTTGCATTTTCGCTGAAATACTAACAGGCTTGGGGCCAGGTGGGCCTCCTCGGGTAGGGAGTTCCAGAGACGCGGCCCGGCCACCGAGAATACCCTCTCCATTGTGGCCCCCCGCTTAACGCGGGGGACCTCCAAGAAGGCACCCCTGGCAGACCGAAGGAGCCACTCCGGGATGTGGAGGGCGAGGCGGTCCCTGAGGTATGAGGGGATGAGACCATGAAGGGCTTTGTAAATCATTACCAACACCTTGAATCTGGCTCGGTACGCTATCGGCAACCAGTGCAGAGTCTGGAGCACTGGTGTTATGTGCTCCCGGCGACCCGTCCCTGACAGGAGATGGTCCGCCACATTTTGCACTAGCTGAAGCCTCTGAACCAAACACAAGGGAAGCCCCACGTAGAGCGCATTGCAATAGTCCAGCCTCGAGGTGACGAAGGCATGAATGAGGGAGGCCAGGTCCGGGCAGGAGACTAATGGCCACAGCTCCACACCAGATATAACTGGCAAAAGGCAGCCATTGTGACCGCCTCCACCTGCCACTCTAAGTGGAGGTCTGTGTCCAGCACCACCCCCAGACTCCGGGCCTGTTGAGCTATGGGCGGGCGAACCCCCCCAATAAGGGGGGCCGACACCTCCTTCGCTCTCCCCACCACCACCACCTCTGTCTTATTGGGGTTGAGCTTCAGTCTGCTCTGACACATCCATTCCGTCNAGGCAGAGGTCCGCGTCCAGCACCACCCCAAGACTCCGGACCTGTTGAGCTATGGGAGGGCGAACCCCCCCAATAAGGGGGGCCGACACCTCCTTCGCTCTCCCCACCACCACCACCTCTGTCTTATTGGGGTTGAGCTTCAGTCTGCTCTTCCACATCCATTCCGTCACAACCTCCAAACATTGGGATAGCACCGAGATAGCAGGGTCTGGGTCCGCTGAAAAAGAGAGGTACAGCTGAGTGTCATCAGCATATTGCTGACAACGCACCCCAAACCCCCCCACGACTTCCCCCAGGGGCTGCATATAAACATTAAATAATAATGGAGACAGAATAGAACCCTGTGGAACGCTGCATGATAAGGTGCAGGGGCAAGATGTCTCCTCCCCCAGCACCACTCGCTGGCTTCTCCCCTAGAGGAATGAATGGAACCATTCAAGAACAGTCCTATCCAGACCCCCCAGCTCACGCAGCCATCTCAACAACAGCCCATGGTCGACGGTGTCAAAAGCAGCCGAGAGATCTAGCAGGATGAGAAACGTTGAACATCCTGCATCCATCTCCCGATGGAGATCGTCAACCAAGGCCACCAACGCCATCTCGGTGCCATAGCCAGGGCGGGACCCAGATTGAAATGGGTCTAGGAAACCGATGCTGTCTAGATGCACCTGGAGCTGGAGTGCCACCGCCCGTTCAATAACCTTCCCTAAAAAGGGAAGGTTAGAGACAGGTCAGTAATTGGCGAGGGCGTCCACGTCCAATGATGGTTTCTTCAGCAGGGGGCGCACCACCGCCTCCTTGAGACTGGGTGACAATCTCCCCTGCTGTAAGGACGCGTTCACTACCCTCACCAGCACTGTCCCCAATGTCACCCTGGAGACTTTCACCAACCAGAATGGGCATGGATTGAGTTCACAACAAGTGGCCCTCACAGACCCCAGGACATCCGTCGCATTGGCCAGCGTCACTTCCTGAAACTCCCCCAACAAAGATGGACCAGACGGGGCCTCCATCACCTCGCGCTCTCTACCTACTGCTCCTAATCCAGCTGCAAAGTCGCTCTGAATCTGAGCGATCTTGTCCACGAAGTAGCTGACAAATTCCTCACAGCGGGCCTGGGACACGTCCCCATCCAGGTGGAGCGAGGCCGGACTCACCAACCCCTGCACCACCCGAAACAGCTCTGCCGGGCGTGACTTCGCGGACGCTATGAGGACTTCTTCCTTGCTGTCCTCACAGCCTCAACATAGGAACGCAGATGGGCCCTATGGAGAAGTCGGTCGGAGTCAGAGCGAGTACGCCACCAGCATCGCTCCAGCCTCCTGCCTGCTTGCTTCATACACCACAGCCCCTCGGTAAACCAAGGGGCCCTGCGGTGACGAGACCGAGGCAGAGGGCGTCTTGGAGCCACCCTGTCAATGCCCTCCCCCAGCAAGATGTTCCAAGACTGGAGCAGCTCATCGACAGAGTGACCATCCAAGACCAGAGTTAACTCCCGCAGGACTTCCTGGAATTAGGCCCCAACATAGGATGGGGTTGGGCGCAGCGGCCTCATTGGTTGCTATGCCCACCCATCTCCCCGTGGGTGGGAGGCCGAGGAAGCACAGAGGTGGGTGGGGCTGAGTAGCAGCACATCGCACTGCACAGCCCCACCCCCTCCTCACACAGACCCATCCCGCCCCGATCCCCCTCAGAGATCAGGCCGACACATTTAAAGGTCAGCCAGTCTGATCACGGACCGGGATCCGAGTCTGATCATGGTTCAGGGTTCAGCGTGATGGGCTGAAAGACCAGTCACATTTGTAATTACCCTATGGGAGAAAGGAAGGAAGGACTTGAGGAATTCTAATATGTACAAATAAAATTTGACATGGGTTTTTTGGTCTAAGTAAAACAAAGTTAACTTTTTAAAGAATTATTAAGGTTACATCTTGAACTTTGTGAAGCGTGCCGCCTGGAGCTGAATAACTTCAATGATCTTTTTGTAGAAAACCCAATATGCTGATGGTGGTGTTATATTTTATTTTATATATTTTATTGGTTGTGGACAATACAATGAAATCCACAGCACAGTGCACAGCAACAGTCAAAAAAGCAAACAGAATGTTAGGAATTATTTGGAAGGGGATAGTGAATAAAACTGAGGATGTCATAATGCCTATATACAAATCAGTGATGTGACCATACCTCGAATATTGTATGCATTTCTGGTTGCCCCATATCAAAAAAGACATAGCTGAACTAAAAAAGGTACAGAGAAGGGCAACAAAAATGATCAAGGGCATGGAAGAGCTCCCGTATGAGGAGAAGCTTGGTAGGTTGGGGCTCTTCAGTTTGCAGAAGAGACTGTGAGGAGATATGATAGAGGTCTATAAAATCAAGAGTGGTGTGGCACTAATAAACAAGGAGCAATTATTTATCTACTGTCAGAGGCTGTGGTAAGGACCAGTACTATAGCTGAGTTTAAAAGAGGTTTGGACAAGTTTCTGGAAGATAGGTCTATTACCCAGACAGGATCAGGGAACATGACGGGAGCTGGTTGAAAACATCAGGAAATGGATCCCCCATTGTGACTTGTTGGGTGCTTCTCCCAAGCCACTGTAATTGGCCACTGTCAGAGACAGAATGCTGGGTTAGATGGACCATTGGTCTGACCCAGTATGGCACTTCTTATGTTCTTATGTTAAATGTATCTCTACACAATCAATGCTAAGTTGGGATCAGCATATCTTTTTCACCGTTCCCAAATGTTCTTAATGAGTGTATCATTCAAGCTGAAGACAAGTCTACTCATTATCCTCTTCAGCAGCTTAATCCAGCTTTTCCTCCATATTTTTTGTAATCCTGTACCATGGCCATTAGATCTTGCATTCGTCTTAACATAATCCAAATTTCACATGACCTAACCATTATTGTGTTTGTAAAGTCAAAACTAAGCTTTCGCCTTTCCATACCTTGACATTTCTTTCAACTAGGTACTTGTTGGATAGCACGTTAACTCACAACTCTTTAAATTAGGTCTCTAATTAATGTTAAATGTTATTTAGACTAAATTTTGGGGGAGTACTGTAGCATTGTAATTTGTAAACCTACAAGATGGAGGATGGGTTGTAGTGAAGAATGGAACAGATTTAGCAGTGGTGGTTGCATTTATGGCCTCCTGTTGAAACCGATCTGGGGATTCATGAAGTGTGAATGAGCGTTGAGGATGAGGCCTTCTATTCTTCCTGCTAATGATCCTTGGCAACTGGTGCCATTACAAAGGAATTTGTAGTAGGAGCAACTTGAACTGTCTGAGGTGTTTTCTATCATTAATCTCTCCTGTGTCCAAAGACAACAGAGACCCCTTGAATAAGTTGATATCAACAGAAGGACACAAGCTAAATACTCATTCATTTCATTCATTTATTAGATTTCTATACCGCCCCATCCTGCACAGCAGCTCGGGGCGGTTTACAACAATAAAAACATTTAAAACATTTAAAATACAACCATAAAACAAATCAATAAAGCTGGTGGTATATAAAAATAAATAAACAGGTGGGGGATTAAAAATCACCCCCCCCTCCCTCCCAAAGGCCTGGGCAAACAGCCAGGTCTTACAGTTCCGCCGAAAGGTCAAAAGGCTTGGGGCCAGGCGAGCTTCCTCCGGAAGGGAGTTCCACAGCCGCGGCCCTACCACCGAGAATGCCCGCTCCATCGTGGCCCCCCGCTTAACACGGGGGACCTCCAGGAGGGCACCCCCGGCAGACCGCAGGAGTCGTTCCGGGGCGCGAAGGGCGAGGCGGTCCCTAAGGTAAGAGGGGCCAAGGCCGTATAGGGCTTTATAGATCATTACTAGGACCTTGAACCTGGCCCGGCACACTATCGGCAGCCAGTGCAGCGCTCGGAGCACCGGTGTAATGTGCTCCCGGCGACCCGTCCCCGTAAGAAGACGGGCCGCCGCATTCTGCACCAGCTGCAGCCTCCGGGCCAGGAACAAGGGAAGCCCCACGTAGAGCGCGTTACAGTAGTCGAGTCGCGAGGTGACGAAGGCATGGATGAGGGAGGCCAGGTCCGGGCCAGAGACATACGGACGCAGCCTACGTACCAGATAAAGCTGGCGGAAGGCAGCCTTCGCGGCTGCCTCCACCTGCTGCTCCAGCCGCAGGCCTGCGTCCAAAATGACCCCCAGACTCCGGACCTGCTGAGCTACAGGGGGGCAAACCCCCCCAATCAGGGGGGCCACCACCCCCTTCGCCCTCCCCACCACCATTACCTCCGTCTTATCTGGGTTGAGTTTCAGTCTGCTCTGTCGCATCCAATCCGCCACGGCCTCCAAACATTGGGATAGCACCGAGACAGCAGGGTCTGGGTCGGTAGAAAACGAGAGGTACAGCTGAGTATCATCAGCATACTGGTGACATCGCACCCCGAACCCTCTCACGACCTCCCCCAAGGGCTGCATATAGATGTTAAATAATAATGGAGACAAGATCGATCCCTGCGGAACGCCACACGGTAAGGCGCGGGGGCTCGATGTTTCTTCCCCCAACACCACCCGTTGGCTCCTCCCCGAGAGGAATGAACGGAACCATTCAAGAACAGTTCCGTCCAGACCCCCCCGGTCACGCAGTCGTCTCAACAGCAGCCCATGGTCCACGGTGTCAAAAGCGGCCGAGAGATCGAGCAGGATGAGAAATGTCGAACATCCCGCATCCATCTCCCGGCGGAGGTCGTCCACCAAGGCCACCAACGCCGTCTCGGTGCCATAGCCGGGGCGGAACCCAGATTGAAACGGGTCAAGGAGCCCGATATTATCTAGATGACCCTGGAGCTGGAGCGCCACTGCCCGCTCAATAACCTTCCCTAAAAAGGGAAGGTTAGAGACAGGTCGGTAGCTGGCGAGCGCGTCTACGTCCAACGATGGTTTTTTCAGCAGGGGGCGCACCACAGCCTCTTTTAAGCAAGGCGACAACCTCCCCTGCCGAAGGGACGCATTCACCACCCTCGCCAGCACCGTCCCCAATGTCTCCCCGGAAGCTTTTACCAACCAGGACGGGCATGGATCTAGTTGACAACACGTGGCCCTCACAGACCCCAGGACATCCACCACATCGGCTGACGTCACTTCCTGAAACTCGCCCCATAAAGATGGAACAGACGGACCCTCCGTCCCCCCGCTCTCTTCCCCTACTGCTGTTAACCCAGCGTCGAAATCGGCCTGAATCCGAGCGATCTTGTCTGCGAAGTAGTTGACAAACTCCTCACAGCGGGCCCGGGACAAGTCCCCATCCAGGCGGAGGGAGGCCGGACTCACCAGCCCCCGCACCACCCGAAAGAGCTCCGCTGGACGCGACTTCGCAGACGCTATGAGGACGGCGAGGAATTCCTTCCTCGCCGTCCTCACAGCCTCCACATAGGACCGCAAATGGGCCCTGTGGAGAAGACGATCGGAGACAGACCGAGTCCGACGCCAGCGTCGCTCTAGCCTCCTGCCCATACGCTTCATACACCGCAGGCCCTCAGTAAACCAAGGAGTCCTGCGGTGACGAGACCCAGGCAGAAGGCGCCTCGGAGCCACCCTGTCAATGGCCTCCTCCAGCAAGATGTTCCAATGCCGGACCAGCTCATCCACAGAGTGACCGTCCACATCCAGGGTAAGTTCCCTCAGGACCTCCTGGAACCGCTGGGGTTCCATCAGCCTCCGAGGGCGGACCATCCTAACTGGTCCCTTCCCCTTCTGGAGGGGGCGCGCTAAAAGACCGGCCTGAAGGAGGTAATGGTCCGTCCACGACAAGGGCACCGCTGTCACCTCCCCCACAACCGGACCCCCCGCCTCAAGGCCAGAGCCGAAGATCAGGTCGAGGATATGTCCCCCCACGTGGGTCGGGCAGATCACCTCCTGGGACAAGTTCATAGTTGCCATGGCGGCCATGAACTCCCGCTCCGCCCCAACAAGGCCGGCATCGGCGTGGACGTTGAAGTCCCCCAGAACCAAAGTCCTGGGGGAGCCCAACACCACCTCCGAGGCCAGCTCCGCTAGAGCGGTAAGGGATGCCGCCGGGCATGAAGGGGCCCGGTACACCAGCAGCACCCCTAGCTTGCCCCCAGCCAAATCGATCACCACGTGCAGAGCCTCTACACCCACAATCTCCGGCACTGGATACCTCCTAACAGGCCAGTCTTCCCTAAAAACAATAGCTACGCCTCCTCCCCGGCCGCTCATGCGGGGCTGATGCTGCACGGCATACCCAGCTGGAACCAGATCCGCCAAAGTTGGACCGGCCAGATCATCCAGCCAGGTCTCCGTGATGCATGCGAGGTCCACGGCCCCATCCACGATCAAATCGTGGATAATCGGGGCCTTGTTGACCACGGACCTCGCATTCATCAGCACCAGCCCCCCACGCGCGGACCCTGGACCCGGCACCTCCCTCCCCCTTAGTGGGGGGGTGATGACCTCCACCTCCCTCAGGCACCGTGGACCCCTAGGGGCCCGTGCCTTCCCACCCCATGGACCATACCGTCCGCGCCCCATCACGACCCCAATGGCCATGCCCTCCCCTCCGTCCACCCAATCCCGGCCCTTCAGACCCGGCTGCTTGCCCCCCGGCCCTCCCTCCCCCCCTCCCCCCCATAACCCTCCCCCCCCCAACCATACCCTCCCCATTCTCCCTCGGTCTCCCCCTCTCACGGGGAGACCGAGCCACCCCCTCCCCCCCAACCCTCCCGGTCCTCCCCCTGCTCTCACCAGGGGGAGTCCCTGGGTCCACCCCCCACATTACCCCCCCTTCACAATACCCCCACCCTACCACCCTAGCCCTAAAAGATAAAACAGCCTGCCCAAAAACAAAAACACAAAAACCCCCCTGCCCCCCCTGCGGTCCCCCAAAGTGCCCCCGAAGTGCCGCGCCCTTCGGCCGCGGCCCTTCGGCCGCGAGCCTGCGGCCGCAGCCTGCGGCTCCAGCCGCTGCCTGTGGGCTTTTAGCCCCCGCTACTTCCGGGTGGGGGGGGAGGGGACAGGACAGCCCACGTGGCTGCCCTCTGCGTTCCCCCCCCTGCCCCCAACCCACGAGTTCTTGCCTTCTTGTCCCCGCAGGTAACCCCCGCGGGGACGGAGCAGCGGCGGCGGCGGCCCCAGCGGCGAGCGGCGGCGACGATGGAGGCGGCGGCGATGGCAATGCCGGCCGCGGCGGCGAGGAATCAACCCCCCCCGGCACCACCCGCAAACAGGTGAGTCCAGGTGGGGGAGGGTTGGGAGGAACAATCCCCGCAGCAGGCAGGCTGTACCTACTCTGCATTCCCTGCCTTACCGAGTGCTCTGAGCAGATAGCTGCATGGTAGGAAAAACTGGGGGGGAAGGGGGGAGAGAGAGATATCCCCCACTCAGTATGTTTTCACTTGTATGGGATTTGATTCTTCTCTCCATGTTATTGTGTGAGCTATTCGTGTATGTTCATTCAGGTAAAGGTATGTTAATTTGAGTCAGCTGAGGCTATGGCTAACTCCATTTCTTTTTCTTTTTCTGAAGCCCTCATAGTGCCTGGAATAGTGGAAGAATTCCAAGAATCATAAAAAGATAACACAATGTTTATTGTTTGTTTGTTTTTTGTAGAAAACCCTTCCAGAAGTCTACTTTGGCAGATAGTAAAAAGGGATTAGATACTAGAAATCCATGGTCCCCACCCCCCCTTCCCCTGTTTCATTAACAGGGGACATTACTCTTGTCCCTCTTTTTTGTTTTGAGTATATAGGGAGTTTTCCCGTGGGGCAAGTGTCCTTTTACCTTTTTTTCTTGGGTCTGAGATTCCCCACCCTTGCTCTATAGGAATGGCACCTATAACATTCAGTGTTTTTATTACTTTGCATAGGCAAATAAATGACACAGTTAGATCACAACAGAGTTGCATACATTCAGACAAGGAAGTAGAGTTGAGAGAATCATGGTAAGAATTTCTGAGTTGCTAATGTAAACATGTGCAGTAATTATGTTATAGTAATCACTGGCTTATTTT
This sequence comes from Sphenodon punctatus, assembly GCA_003113815.1. Lineage (NCBI taxonomy): Eukaryota > Metazoa > Chordata > Lepidosauria > Sphenodontia > Sphenodontidae > Sphenodon > Sphenodon punctatus. The sequence continues at coordinate 111,519 of QEPC01013866.1, forward strand.
GCAGAACTTAAATGGTTCTCACTCATTTCATACCTCAGGTAATCTTTATTTCACAAAATAAGGTTCTGAGCAAGAAACACAGAATTTGCCCATTTGTTTTGCCACAATATTAATGTATTCATACTGACATTCAATTTTCCTTGTGTAGATAAATGATCTGTAATTTCAATACAGACATAATAAGAACCAGTAACTGGCCCACTATTTCTATTAATAACTAATCAAGTATAACGGATAATGTGTCTTCATGACAATGAATGTTAGGACTAGAGCCATTATTTATATAGTGCAGTTCCTAATTGCTGTAACTCTTTGCTTGGTATTGGAACTGATGCTGGTGGTATAGCTTGCACAGACATACCTCAGGCCACGACAATCAAAATGTTCTGAGCAAAGACTAGGAACAAGATTAAACATTCTTAAACTATATTTGGTTAGGAGCGCAGGTTTTTACTGATTTTACATAGAGCTGCAGTCAGTGCAATGTTTTCTTTTAACTCTGCTATAGTAAGACCAAGGACATTAGTGGTGGTTTTTTTTAGTTTTTTTTAAACCAACAAGATACTTTCCAATGACCAGAAGCCATTGAATTAAACACATGAGACTTTCCACTAAATGAAAGCAGAAGTTGTTTAAAATCAGACTTTCCATTTAGCAAAAGCAGTGTAATTGTAGACATGATATATAAAAAAAATCCATTAAGTAGCTTTGGAAAATGCTGTAAACAGCTTTTGAAAAGGGGTTTTCCATTTGGCTAAGACAATCCTATTAATAAAAGAGTTTTCCACTATATTGTATAATTTCCCTGTTCCTGCCTCCCCCATTCCATTTTATTACAACTGGTGCTGACATGAAAGTGAAGTAGATTCAACTTTAGCTTTATTCCTTTGTTTCAAAGTACCTGAAACTAATCAATGAGAATGCCAAAACACTACTTGGTATGTATAGAACTAGTCTGTGCTTTGAGGAATCATGAAAAAAATGGGATGGCAGCATACATATCTCAGAAAACATCGTCATATTATGTACCCCACTCTTCCTCTCAGGGCATCCCACTGGAGGAATGATTTGTCTCATCCCATGTTTCACCCGTGTTCATCCAGCAGGATCAATTCTGCAGTTGCTTCATAGAGAAGAGGATAGTGACATGAATATGCCCCCTCCACCACCACGTATTTCCTATTCCGTCCCAAGGAGGAATCTAATAGAGCTTCTGTGCTTCTACGTGATGCCAGAATCAATAATGGAGTAGACCTAATACAGTTGAGCATTGGGCAGAAGGGAATCCTTATCTTCTGTTCCTGCTTTCCTATATTGTCCCATTAATAGATCACTGGAAACCAGGGGTGCTTTCAGAAGTGAGGGCTCACACTGCTGCCTTGGACTTACCTGGGTAGTGGTGGGTGCCATCACTCTGGTCAGGATCTGACCCAGTAAGAAAACTAATATTATGGAAGCCGGTCCGAGGGAGGGGGCGGAGAGACACACAGACATGCATCCACCCAACTCTAGTGCTGCGCGCAGTAAGCTTCCCCCCTCTCCCCAGCTGACAGGCAGTCATGATGGCCAATGTTTTGTCTTGATGTGATCTTGTCCTGTTTATTTGGATCAATTTCAGTTGGGATATTCCACCAATGCAGAGGATTTGCTTGGGGTAATGCAGGCCCTGGCCAGTGAAAGCCAGCCAGGAGACATTGGGGCCATTGCTGCCTGGGGTTGTCAACACCTCTTTCTGTGGGGGTTAGGATGCTGGACAGTCTTAAAAATGCAGTTGCCAAACTTTGCTTAAGAAGCCATCTCTGGATGCTGACTCCCTGGACAGCTATCGCCCTGTCTCTAACCTCCCCTTTTTAGGGAAGGTTATTTTTATTTTATTTATTTATTTTATAGATTTCTATCCCACCCCCTCCTGCAATGCAGCTCGGGGCGGCTAACAACAATAAAAACACTTAAAATCAATTAAAATACAAATATAAAATACAACAATAAAACAGGGCAAAATACAATAATAAATAAATACATAGGTGGGGGATTAAAAGTCACCCCCCCCACCCTCCCTCCCAAAGGCCTGGGCAAACAGCCAGGTCTTACAGTTCCGCCGAAATGTCAAAAGGCTTGGGGCCAGGCGAGCTTCCTCCGGAAGGGAGTTCCACAGCCGCGGCCCTACCACCGAGAATGCTCGCTCCATCGTGGCCCCCCGCTTAACACGGGGGACCTCCAGGAGGGCACCCCCGGCAGACCGCAGGAGCCGTTCCGGGGCGCGAAGGGCGAGGCGGTCCCTAAGGTAAGAGGGGCCAAGGCCGTATAGGGCTTTATAGATCATTACTAGGACCTTGAACTTGGCCCGGCACACTATCGGCAGCCAGTGCAGCGCTCGGAGCACCGGTGTAATGTGCTCCCGGCGACCCGTCCCCGTAAGAAGACGGGCCGCCGCATTCTGCACCAGCTGCAGCCTCCGGGCCAGGAACAAGGGAAGCCCCACGTAGAGCGCGTTACAGTAGTCGAGTCGCGAGGTGACGAAGGCATGGATGAGGGAGGCCAGGTCCGGGCCAGAGACATACGGACGCAGCCTACGTACCAGATAAAGCTGGCGGAAGGCAGCCTTCGCGACTGCCTCCACCTGCTGCTCCAGCCGCAGGCCTGCGTCCAATATGACCCCCAGACTCCGGACCTGCTGAGCTACAGGGGGGCAAACCCCCCCAATCAGGGGGGCCACCACCCCCTTCGCCCTCCCCACCACCATCACCTCCGTCTTATCTGGGTTGAGCTTCAGTCTGCTCCGCCGCATCCAATCCGCCACGGCCTCCAAACATTGGGATAGCACCGAGACAGCAGGGTCTGGGTCGGTAGAAAACGAGAGGTACAGCTGAGTATCATCAGCATACTGGTGACATCGCACCCCGAACCCTCTCACGACCTCCCCCAAGGGCTGCATATAGATGTTAAATAATAATGGAGACAAGATCGATCCCTGCGGAACGCCACACGGTAAGGCGCGGGGGCTCGATGTTTCCTCCCCCAACACCACCCGCTGGCTCCTCCCCGAGAGGAATGAACGGAACCATTCAAGAACAGTCCCGTCCAGACCCCCCCGGTCACGCAGTCGTCTCAACAGCAGCCCATGGTCCACGGTGTCAAAAGCGGCCGAGAGATCGAGCAGGATGAGAAATGTCGAACATCCCGCATCCATCTCCCGGCGGAGGTCGTCCACCAAGGCCACCAACGCCGTCTCGGTGCCATAGCCGGGGCGGAACCCAGATTGAAAAGGGTCAAGGAGCCCGATATTATCTAGATGACCCTGGAGCTGGAGCGCCACTGCCCGCTCAATAACCTTCCCTAAAAAGGGAAGGTTAGAGACAGGTCGGTAGCTGGCGAGCGCGTCTACGTCCAACGATGGTTTTTTCAGCAGGGGGCGCACCACAGCCTCTTTTAAGCAAGGCGACAACCTCCCCTGCCGAAGGGACGCATTCACCACCCTCGCCAGCACCGTCCCCAACGTCTCCCCGGAAGCTTTTATTAACCAGGACGGGCACGGATCTAGTTGACAACACGTGGCCCTCACAGACCCCAGGACATCCACCACATCGGCCGGCGTCACTTCCTGAAACTCACCCCATAAAGATGGACCAGACGGACCCTCCGCCCCCCCGCGCTCTTCCCCTACTGCTATCAACCCAGCGTCGAAATCGGCCTGAATCCGAGCGATCTTGTCTGCGAAGTAGATGACAAACTCCTCACAGCGGGCCCGGGACAAGTCCCCATCCAGGCGGAGGGAGGCCGGACTAACCAGCCCCCGCACCACCCGAAACAGCTCCGCTGGACGCGACTTCGCAGACGCTATGAGGACGGCGAGGAATTCCTTCCTCGCCGTCCTCACAGCCTCCACATAGGACCGCAAATGGGCCCTATGGAGAAGACGATCGGAGACAGACCGAGTCCGACGCCAGCGTCGCTCTAGCCTCCTGCCCACACGCTTCATACACCGCAGCCCCTCAGTAAACCAAGGGGTCCTGCGGTGACGAGACCGAGGCAGAAGGCGCCTCGGAGCCACCCTGTCAATGGCCTCCTCCAGCAAGATGTTCCAATGCCGGACCAGCTCATCCACAGAGTGACCGTCCACATCCAGGGTAAGCTCCCTCAGGACCTCCTGGAACCGCTGGGGTTCCATCAGCCTCCGAGGGCGGACCATCCTAACTGGTCCCTTCCCCTTCTGGAGGGGGCGCGCTAAAAGACCGGCCTGAAGGAGGTAATGGTCCGTCCACGACAAGGGCACCGCTGTCACCTCCCCCACAACCGGACCCCCCGCCTCAAGGCCAGAGCCGAAGATCAGGTCGAGGATATGTCCCCCCACGTGGGTCGGGCAGATCACCTCCTGGGACAAGTTCATAGTTGCCATGGCGGCCATGAACTCCCGCTCCGCCCCAACAAGGCCGGCATCGGCGTGGACGTTGAAGTCCCCCAGAACCAAAGTCCTGGGGGAGCCCAACACCACCTCCGAGGCCAGCTCCGCTAGAGCGGTAAGGGATGCCGCCGGGCATGAAGGGGCCCGGTACACCAGCAGCACCCCTAGCTTGCCCCCATCCAAATCGATCACCACGTGCAGAGCCTCTACACCCATAATCTCCGGCACTGGATACCTCCTAACAGGCCAGTCTTCCCTAAAAACAATAGCTACGCCTCCTCCCCGGCCGCCCATGCGGGGCTGATGCTGCACGGTATACCCAGCTGGAACCAGATCCGCCAAAGCTGGACCGGCCAGATCATCCAGCCAGGTCTCCGTGATGCATGCGAGTTCCACGGCCCCATCCAAGATCAAATCGTGGATAATCGAGGCCTTGTTCACAACGGACCTCGCATTCATCAGCACCAGATTATTGAATGAATCATAGAATCATAGGGTGCAATTGATAAACTGCGGCAACACGAGGTGCAGTTTGAGTACACTGGCACTCAGACACGCGTACATGCCGTTGGCGCAGCAATCTGTGCAGGGCATTAGTGCGCCCCTTCTGAGATGGCCTGCTGCACACGTGGCATGCCTGCGCAACTCATTTCACACCGCCCAGCTCAGTACTATGCCTGCCACCAGCATAAGTAATGTGACGAATTTTGATTTGCACCCAAAGAGTTCAGAGTCCCTCTGAGGTCATCTAGTCCAGCTCCCTGCTCAATGCAGGAAATCCACAGCTACAGCATCCCTGACAGATGGCTGTTCAGCTTCTGTTTGAAAACCTCCAGCAAAGGAGATCCTACCACCTCACTAGGTAATTTGTTCCACTGTATAGAATGGATGGTTTCCCACCAGCTTCAGACTCATCTTGATGCTATCAGGTTCCTGGATCCATTTCAGTCAGGCTTTCATCATGGGTATGGCACGAAGACGGCTTGTGGCCTTGGTCGATGATCTGCCTCTAGAGATCAATAAGGGGAATTTTACCCAGCTGATCCTGTTAGATCTTTCAACGGCTTTTGATATAGTTGATCATGAGGTGTTATTGACACATCTGCGGGATCTGGTGGGGAATGGATGTGTGGGACTACTCTTGAATGGTTCCATTCATTCCTGTTTGGGGAGGGGGTCTCGGTGGGTGGTGATGGGCGATTGTTTATCATCACCTCGTGACCTCTCCTGTGGGGTCCCACAGGATTCCATCTTGTCTCCCCTCTTGTTTATCGTTTACATAAGGCCACTGGGCAAGATAATTCAGAGGTTTGGAGTGAAGTGTCATCAGTATGCTGATGATACCCAGTTCTATCTCCCTTTTTCATCTGACCCAGGTCCTGCAGTCTCAGTGCTTACCCAGTGCCTGGCAGCTGTTGGTAACTGGATGAGGATGAGCCGATTGAGGTTGACTCCTCAAAAGACTGACATTATGATGATTGGCCATCCCTGTGACTTAGGGGGGAATTCGGACTCCTATTATTGATGGAGTCTGTCCCCCTTTGGTCACTCAGATCCGCAGTCTTGGAGTGCTTCTGTACCCTTTGCTGCACCTAGATCTTCAGGTTGCAGTGATGGCCAGGAACACTTTCCACCAACTCCATCTGGTGACAAAGCTGCGGCTTTTCTTTCTGATTTGGACTTGGTCACTGTCATCCATGGTTTCATCATCTTGAGGCTAGATTACTGCAATACAGTCTATGTGTGGCTGCCCTTGAAGACTGTTCAGAATCTTTAGCTGGTGCAGAATGTGGCAGGCCAGCTCCTTTCAGGGATGGGTCACCAGGAGTACATTATGCTGGTGCTTCGGAGTCTGCACTGGCTACCGATAGCTTTCTGGGCACAATTCAAGATGCTGGTTTTGACCCTTAAAGTCATAAATGGCCTGGGTCCCATATATCTGAAAGACCACCGGTTCTACCATGTTCCACTGCAGCCCATGCGGTCTGCTGCGGGCGCTCTCCTGTGGGTTCTATCTGTTACTCTTGTCCATAGTATGGGGACCTTTAGGGGAGGGTTCTCATCTGCTGCTCCAACATTGTGGAACTCCCTCCCCCTGGAGGTCCATTTGAGTCTGAACCTGGGCATTTTTCAGAGGTGGAACAAAATGTTTCTTTGTAGTATAGCATTTGGCGGGCATGGATAGGGATTAGGTGGAAGGCATTTGTAGGTTGGAGTGGGTGTTTTTGCTGAATTGTATTTTTGCATTTTACTTGTATTTTATATTGTTGTGAGCTCCTCTGAGTCTTCAGGGAAGGGGGTGGGGTTGTAAAAATACAAATAAATGCCACCCGGAATCACAGGAACTCCTGGCCAGGTCCAAGTAAAGTGGTCTTTCAGATGTGAAAGCCCGTTTTACTCTGGGTCCAGTGACTGGATCCAAAATGGGGTGGCTAATCCCCACCATGTTTGGGATCCAGCCCAGGGAAACATCTGGTAGGCGCCTTTCAACGCGATGGTGTCGCCTGGTTTAATCCATGGTAAACTACAAGCAACAGGGTATATTAGAGCAATATAAATCAATACAATAACAATAACAACAAACAATGCTCCAAACAATACAAAAAATGCTAAAAAGGAAACAGTGTTTTAATCAGAATGATATTCAAGGTGAAAAACAACCTATATAGAGAGAGTGCTTACAATCATAAACTTCACATTAGTGGACTGGTTAAATAATAATACAGGGTAATCTGATCCAGAATTCAATATCCAATTGACAGAGAAAAATTCAATGTCCAAATCTGGTCCAAAAGATTCTCCAACATTTCGCCAATACATAGCTTCTTCAGGGATTTTCAGTATCTTTCACCATTTCTGCTCACAGGCAAATCACTTAATTAATACTATTCAAGAGAATAAACAATGTAATTAGAACAAAAACAGGGTACAAAATATTTCTTGCCCCTTTCCAAACTGGGTATGTAATATAAATACTGCCATACTCCCCCATACTAGTTGCAGTAGCTCAAAAAATAACATACCATTAGTGGTATTTCTAATTGTATTACTCAGCGGCTGGAAGGTTTCTCTAGAGGAGATGACTTATCCCCATAATCAGTGTCCCCAGCCTCAATAATTTAAACTGTAATACATGAATACCTTTTGTTTCTTTTTGAATGCTCAACTCTGTCACAGGCACCAGTCTTAACCACTCCCGAGGACCTGTTTCTTTGCTGTAATTTATAGAGATAAAGGTGATACTCTTAAGGTTATCCTTAATTCCTCTATCTCAAATATCTTGATTTTTACTGTTGTCACTCACCTTCGTATTCTCTTAAATTTTTGGTCACACAGGGCCTGCCTCACCTTTACTTTCTTACTTATACAGGCAGGCAAACTGAAAGTTACAATATACAGGTGCTCACCCAGGTTACTTCCTCGTTTTTAAACATATGGACCCAGTCACATGATATACTATAGCCAATTGCTAAACCTGTTTTTCACTCCTCTTTTCTCCCCAAGCTTGGATACATAACCACTCCAGCTGCTGCCAATTCAATTTTACAATTATCATTCAATTAACCAATTACTCTCCAGGTTCAAATCCCACTCCATTGGCTATAATCTCTCCTTCCTAGTAACTCTTTATGCCTATGGCGAGACTCTTTCAAAATTTAAATATGAATTCAGTATAGCATTTACATCTAAGTGCCAATATATTCATAATCCCATCCCCTTCACTATATCTTTTCCATGCCCAAGGCAGCACTTTTTCAAGATTAGGTAACATATCATCTTCACATGATGGAATCTGATAGATCATTCAAACCCCTGGAACTTATTGTATCCAAAGTGATGATCCAAAATTCTTCTGTTCTGCCAAAATTTTGGGGTTTATTGGGAGGCTTATTTTTTCAATGCCCCCAAATGAGAAAGCATTATCACCTTTGTGCAATGAATTATAATGTTCAACCATTGGTGCTGCTTGAGTACGAGAACATCGCAGCAAATTAAAAAATCATACTCAGGCAGCACCAATGGTTGAACATTATAATTCATTGCACAAAGATGATAATACTTTCTCATTTTGGGGCACTGAAAAAATAATCCGTTGAGGGATGCAGCAGATGGGGGATTACTGTTTCAAAGAGGGTCTAACAGTCAACTTTGAGAAAACTAAGATCTTGATTATTGGCCATAGGAAACATGGTGTAACGCATAAATGGCGGACTGGGAACCACCAGATTTCCCAAGTCGATAAATTTCGGTATTTAGGGGTGACATTCTCTAACTCCCCACGATGGCGTGGCCATTGGTCTGCGGCAAAGAACCAGGCTCTGCAAACGGTGAGTGCAATTCGAGGGTTTTACTTTTCTAAAGGGGGTTGTTTAATTCTCCCGGCCCTGCACTTGTTTAGCGCCAAAGTAATACCCCAGCTGTTGTATGCATTCCCGTCTGGGACCTGGGCTTTTTAGAGCAGTTGGAGTCAATTCAAAATGTTTTTTAAGGGCCATTGTAGGGGTGCCACCAGGAACACCCCAGATATTCTTGAGAGTTGAGTTGGGTTGCTCCCCAATTAAAGTATTTGCTGTCCAAGCCCTTGTTCGATACTGGTTAAAAATGGAACTTTTACCAATGTGGGAGAATTCCCTTTTGAGGCGGGCACGGGATGAAGGGTTGTTGCTCCCTTGGTTTGGGCGGCTGGAGGTGATCATGGGGAGGTTGGGGCTCTCTCGGGGGAGGCTACTGTCATTAAGTCCCAAGCAGGCAATGATTATGGTCAAGCAGAGGCTTGCAGATCAACAACTCCAAATTGAAGCAGACATGCTACAAGTACAGAGGGTTAATCCCTCTTATAACACTCCGCTTAGGCCCTTGCAAGATTCTAGCTATTTGATAGCATGGGCAAAATTTTCTCTAAGACAAGCCTTCACATGCCTATGCTGCGGAGTTTTCCTCTCCGCAGTTTTGGAGGGATGATGTAGGAGTGTTCCATTACATGAAAGGAGTTGTGCATTTTGTTCCATGTTAGTTCCGGATACTGCTCTTCACAACCTTGCTCCCCCCTACCTCTCTGCACTTATCGCCCTCCATACTCCAGCCCGTGCACTTCGCTCCTCCTCTGTCCCTTCTCTCACCCTTCCACGCCTTCCCTGCTCCCCTAAGCGCCTTCGTCCCTTCTCACTTGCTGCCCCCCATGCCTGGAACTCCCTCCCTGTCCACATCCGCCTTGCCCCCTCCCTTCATACCTTCAAATCTCTCCTTAAAACTCACCTCTTTCGCTCTGCTCTGTCTGACTCTTTATCCTGCTGAGCCACTATTCCTATACCTACGATCGGTTTACCCTTATCCTTGCAACATGGACCTGCCTGCTGTCATTCTCATCGTAACCAAGCCAAGTACGTGCACTTGAGACCTCGCATCTTCATGAATGTTAGACCCCTTGTCTCTCCCTCTGTTCCCCTTCCTAAGTCTCTCCCCCAGCTCCTGTCTCTCAGATTGTAAGCCCTAGGGGCAGGGACCGTGTCTATTTTATTACTTTGTAAAGTGCCAGGTACACTGCTGGCGCTATATAAATGTTTGTTAATAATAATAATAATAATAATATTCTTTTTGTTTGTCCGAAATATGTGAATCTGAGGACCAAGATGCTGTTGACCCTTGGGCATCTCCAGCAGAGGTATCCCTTAGTTACAGCGAGTAATCTCTGTCTTGATAATAGAGACTCAGATTTAACCCGGTCTGTTGCTGCATTTGGGAATGTCGTTATGAACGAACGCTGGGTGCGGTAGCTAGGAGCGGAATGAGGGAGGAAGTAGTACTGGGCGTATGTTATATCATAGTATCCTATAAGTAAACTCTCTTGGCACAGCCCCAATATAAAAGTTGGTATGAGATATGTTAGTGATATAAGTTGTATTTTAAGGGCAATTTATATGGGAGCCTGGGGCATAAACTGTTCTTGTTTTGTAAGTAACTGATTCTGTATTTAAATTTGTGTGGTATGACTATTGTATTTGTTGATATAGCCAATGACTTTTTAAGTTAAGGCAAACTTTTATTAAATTCATTCATTCATTCATTCATTCTAATTACATTGTTTATTCTCTTGACTAGTATTAATTAAGTGATTTGCCTGTGAGCAGAAATGGTAAAAGATACTGAAAATCCCTGAAGAAGCTACGTATTGGCGAAACCTTTGAATCTTTTGGACCAGATTTGGGCATTGAATTTTTCTCTGTCAATTGGATATTGAATTCTGGATCAGATTACCCTGTATTATTATTTAACCAGTCCACTAATGTGAAGTTTATGATTGTAAGCACTCTCTCTATATAGGTTGTTTTTCACCTTGAATATCATTCTGATTAAAACACTGTTTCCTTTTTAGCATTTTTTGTATTGTTTGGAGCATTGTTTGTTGTTATTGTTAATTCATGGTAAAGCAGGTTAAACCATGCTACCGTCACATCTGAAAACACCCTAGGAGTAGGTCTAATATAAGACCACTGTAAGTAACAGTAAGAATCTTGCACTGAGTCTGCCCTGTTATGTTGCCAAGAAAAATATTGAAATCAGTTGCTATTTTATACTATAACATAACCCACGGACGTGGCACCAAAAGAATAAACTTCAGTGCCACAGCAGTTGTATATACTAGCAACAAATGTTGTGTTATCTGATGCAGAGTACTTATTTCATATTTTACAACTGACTCTGTGTATAGTGAAAATCTAAACATATCTATCTCCTCCTCCAAGTTCATATATCTCTAACCTATAGTAAATATTTGTGACTATCATCTAAAGTTTATGCTCTTTAAATATACAGGACATGCACTATTATAAATTTAAGCTAGAGAAGAGGTTTTCAAGCTGATAGAAAATTGCTTCTTATTTTAAAGAATTCTCAAGTAGAATCAAACTCTCCTTAAATTAAGTATGGTTTCCAAGATTTCTAAAGACTCAAAAGGGTTTTTAAAAAGAGGTTTTAATCCCCTCAATTGATCTAATTGAAAACCATCATTAAATCTTGAGTCACACTGGAAAAAAGGGTCTTTTTACACAGACTGAGATGGGTGGGTGGGATGGGTGTATTGCCACGGTGGGTGGAGTTGGGTGTGTCTCCACACCTCCACCAATCTCCAGCCATGGCACCTCCTCCAGTTTTCTGGAGGGCTCCGTGTGTGGAGGTGGATGGAGATGGGTGGTTGTTGAGTGGGAGCAGCAACGGGCAAACACCGGGTGGACACCCCCCCACACACACACTGCTGGCTGTATACACGGATGCCCTTCCCCTGCATACCCGCCCGAACACTGAGTGTGTATGTGTGTGGGGTGTCTGTGTAAAAACGGCCTATGTTATGTTTTAAACCTGCTGTTCAGCAGTAAAGTAAGCCTTAGGTGAATTTACGAATTAGTAATCCTGATTCTAGTGCTAATAGAGGGATGGAGGCCCCAGGAATTATTGTTTGAAGAAATGATCATCTACTAACATGAAACCTTATAGAGATCAGGCATCATAAAGGAAACAAATATTTTGTCCTAAGAGCACATCTGATTTTTATACAAAGAAAGAGAGTAGGTACAATTAAATGAGAGTAAAATAAAACTAGATGAGATTATTATTGTCTAAACTGGAAAAGAAAAAAGTCAAGTCTGTAAGATTAGAACAAGCATTATAAAGCAACAGGCACAAATTAGTGATGCAGAATCAACTGTTCACAGATGATAAACACCGCCAAATTCTATTGACATTTGTGGACAGACCTTCTACATGCCAGATCAGCGATCATAGACTGGGGACTTCATTTACCCCACCGGGGGTCTGTCATTTTGTATTGCTATTCATTGTCAATTCATTCCTAGTTCAAGTTTAGTATTTGTACGAATTGTATTGCCCAGTTGGATGTGTTTTGATATACTTGTATTTGGGGTTGTTTTTCAAGTATAAATACCTTTTTGCATATAAGTTGTGGTAGTTTCCACATTACTCTTGTCCCCTCTTTTTTGTTGTGGGGAACCTCAGACCCGGGGGCCAAATGTGGCCCTCGGCAAGTTTTTATGTGGCCCCTTTCCAGTGCCTGGTTCTGGCCCCTGGATCCAGTCTGTACCCCCAAGCATTGAAAAACCAAGCTCAGGATAATGGAGCAGAAAGGAGGACATGCACACACAGGTAGGGGATAGATCCAATGCACAGATCTGGGCCCTCTCTTTCTTGAATACACCCATCAAGCTCCCCCGTCCCCAGACTCTATGTGGCCCTTGGAGCTCGTACTAACATTCAGTGTGGCCCCTGAGACAGAATAAGTTCTCCACCCCTGTTATAGAGCATCCATTCCTTTGTTTTATACCACAATGGGTGTTTTTAGATGGACAGCTGCCCCGGTGCTGGTCTCACCCCCCACTTCGCCCCCAGGTGGGTCAGTCTGTTTAAAAATGCCCTGCCAGATGTGAATATGGCAACCCCATATTAAGGGGTGGGGGCATAGCTCAAGTGGTAAGCGTGTGTGCTTTGCATGTATAAGGTCCCTGGTTCCATCCCCAGCATCTCCACCTCAGGATCCCTGGTAGCACGCCTGTAGGAGGTCTCTGCTGGACCCTTGGAGGGATCTGTGGTAGCATGCCAGGATGGCCTCTGCCGGAGACCCTGGAAGAGCCAGATTTGGAACCAAATTTGAAACCCCTGCTGCCATGTCAGGTTGAGACAATACTGGACTAAGATGGACCATTGGTCTGACTCAGTTAGACAGTTTAGTTTAACCCCACTTGTGGCACTCCAGAACATCCTGGAGCACCACCAGCAGAATGGACCAGTCAAACCCAGGGCATCAGCCCAAGACAGAGCTGCTGTCTGTGTGCTCTGCAGATCCATGCTGCAGCTATGCTTTTGACCAGTCATTTCCCTGGGAAACACCATAGCATTGCAAGCACAAACCTAGAGTGTAAGGCAATCCACCTGCAACTCTATAGTGCGGAATGGGGTGAAGAATGGGCAGACCGCAGGCTGGGGCTACTGCCAAATCCATCTAAAATGAACCCAGGTGGAACTGCAAGCAGGCAGGTGTAAGGGTGCACCCCTGGAGCAGCTCCAGGGGCAGGCAGCCTCCACATCCATCTCTGTTACACCAACTGTGTCATTTGCCGAACAGAATGGCCCAGTACCGTGAGAACCTGAATAGAAAGACTGATTTGTAATAAGTAATGGGCAAACCTCAAACAGTCCAGAGGTTTGGTTTGGATATGTATCAAAATATTCTGATGTTTATTCAAACCCTCTGAATCTTTTGAAGGCCCCCTTCCTGCAAACCTTCCTCCCTGACTCTTACTCCTTATTGTGGGAAGGGTTCCACTTCCTTTTTGGCAGTTCAATAAAGAAAGGGTGAACCAGTTATGAATAAGAAGCAGCCCATCATTTGAGCTCTTTCACAAATCTATTTTTATTGGTATTTTAAATAGATTGGGCACCTTTTAAGTTGTTGAGCCTCCCTGGTGCCCATAAAGTCCTCAAAAGCTCTTCTCTGGTAGTATTTGGGGAGGGGTTTCATAACCTGCTCCATGTCTGAGAAAGCCAATATCTGCAATTCCCACCCTATCGTCATTGTGATCTGCTAGCAGATTCTTTCCCCAGGGCACTCTTTATCACCAAAAAAAACAGTTCAAAAACTAGAGCTGGATGAATATGTCAATGAATCATTTATATAATTAATTTCACTTCTTTTTCTGTTTGTAAATAGTTTAGGAACAAAGTTAGACTTTCTAAAAAAAAATTTGTTAGTGTAAATTGCATGCCAGATAATTTCTGCAAATAAATATGGGTCACTAGCTTGTTCATGAACATGTCATCGCATACATTATATATTTAAAACAGAGGCAGTTTTACTAAGGTTGTTTTCACATGATACATTACACGCAGGTGCAACCATTAACCCCATATCCAGTTACCCACCTGAAGATGGCACATTCGGGTACACGCTCCCACAAGTCACGGAGCATCCACTCTCTGCCACTCATGGTGTCATGCTGGGAAATGTGGAGTGCACCATGTGGGGCAAGCCAAATAGATCCATGACAAATGATGGCTATGTGGCCCCTGCCTGTCTGAATGGCTGCCAGAAGGACACAGACTAAAAGCCTGGAGCTTCCCCATGGCATTTTATTTTATTTTATTTTATTTTAGTTCATTCATTCATTCATTCATTCCTGGCCAGACTGCTTATTTGGACTTTGCTGCATTCGTGACTCCACCCCACCCCCACCCCCCCATCTTCCTGTTATTGGTGGTCAGTAAAGTGTGCCATTTTCTCCCTGATATTTGCATTCCGTGAGCGGTGTGTTTGGGTTCCTGTGTCTGAGAATTGCTGGATGGTGTCCCACCTGGTATGTGCCTCTGTGGTTGGCTGGGACTGGCAGGGGCTGAATGGGCAGGAAGGAGTTAATGGCTGGTGTTGCCTGTTTCTATGGTTGCTGTGCATCATGGCAGGAGGCAGGCTACTGGGTGGGGAATGGAGTGGTGGGTGGTGCAGGTGTGGAGAAGGTGGGATAGCTGTCCATGGGATATGTTTCTGAGGGTGCTCTGGGGCAGCAGGAATGTGAAACACCCAAATGTACAGGATACGTTCTTGGAAACTGCCTATAAAATTTGGAAAAATAAATTCCACGGATGTATTTTAATATTTGTTTCTCTCAAATATTCTATATTAGCATTTGCCTAAAATGTGCTCTCTTGAGATTAAATCCTTTAATAATATGTGCATTTTTAGTGTTAACTCATGCAAATGCAAGGTAACTCATGTGTTTAAAATTAAGCATATGCATTCATCTATAAAGAGTTTTGATCAAATCTTCATTCCTTTCAGTAAAATCATTCGTCATAATATGCAGGAAAATGACATTTAAAAATACAATCCAAATGCTCTCAGTGCTGTCCCTAGCTGTTATGTCACCCTGTCAGACAAAAAACATTTTGCTGCCAACTTCTCCTTACCCACTCCATAGCAGAAGTTCCAGTCTAAGGCTTGCACTGTCGATAAGGGCACATCTCCCCCATGCCAAACAGCTGAACAGTGGAGTCTGAGGGATGGCTTACCAATGAGTCTTCTAAGAGCAGTACTGAGGAGTCTGCATGATTATTGGAGCATCCCAAAGTACCCAGAATTCTGTCACCCTGGAAAGCACTTTAACCATTATAAGTTCTGCTAATATACCTAGAGCGCAATCCAGCTCCCATTGAAGTCCATGGCTTAACTCCCATTGACTTGTATGGAGCTGGATCGCGCTCCTAGTCTGTAGTAGCAGACTCACTTATGCTCTATGGACACATAACCGATTCCTCATATATGCATGCCGCACTGCTAAAAACAATATGATTATTTCCTCTATATGTTGTGATGAGGTCAAATAAAGTACCCATTCATAAACCAGAAGTCAGTCCAAGAATGGTGTCCGGGACAAGGGGCTAACCAATGGTCAGTATCCAGAAACATGCCAGGAAAATACAGCTTGGGGGGGAGGTCATGCCAGGGAAATACAGCTGGGGGGGCTGGAGGTCAATCCAATGGATGCATCAATGCAAGAGACTAGCCAAGTGTCATGGTACAGAAACACAAAAGAATTGAATAGCCAGGAGCCAGACCAGTGAGGGAGTGGCATGGCAAGATGTGGTGATGAGCAAGGTAAAGTAGCAGGCCAGAGTGGGTGGAAGAACAAAAACAACTGAAGAGAGGGCACTGACACTGGAAGCTATATATAGTCAATCAATGGGAGGTTGAGGGTAAGGCCTGCTGTACAACTAGACCAAAATTTAAAAATGTAAAATTATTGATTTCCTGAAATTTTGAAAAAAAAATCATTTGGACCACCTTACAACTAGGTCAATTTAATCTTGAATTGAAATTGTAACAAATGGCATTCAAGTAGTTATGGTGGTTTGGATTTTTTTTAATTTTTTTTTAAATCATTCTTTTCTTGAACACTGCTTTGGCTGTGGGATGTTTCACCTGTCTCCAGCATGCCTGAGTATTTGGCTGTAATTTCTTTAAGTATCCCTTTCCTCTCGCATTTAATGTTCGCAACTATCCTCAGATAACATCTGAGACTAGAATGTGTTGACTTGTTAATTCCTCCCAGATGAGTTAACAGCAAATATCTATCTGGACAAAGGATAGCAAATAAAAATTATATAGTAAATATGGAAAATGACATTGGGTCTGTTTTGATATAAGACAGATTTTTAGGCTTAATAAAAGCTATGAATCATTTAGTCAGATGCAGAAAGTAAATTTCAAAACTGGCAAGCTGGTCAGTCTTTTAAGTCAATCTTTTAAAAGCACATGAAAAACAAACCTACAAATGCAAACTACATAAAGAATATCAACATAACCGTAGATCACAACTGGTACAGAAAACATTCATACACCATGAATTATAAAATGGAATATCATGAGAGAACATCCAAATGAGAGTTCTTTCTAAGTAAAAGAAAACACAAGAAAAACAGTATTAATTTACAAACTGGGTTGGAGTTTCAAGTAGAAGAATTCCTGTTAATAACAAGGCAATCTCGGAAATTATCAATGCTCCAGAGGCCTTTTCACACGAGACACCCCTACCAGCTGCATGGAGATGGGTGGAGGCACTGTAGCGAGGAAATTTAGGTCTGAAGAATTCTGAAAAGTAAGCCCAAGTCAGCCTCTGAATTGCTAAAAGATAGGTCAGTTTAAAATAGTCAAGTTTTGGTTCTGTGCTGAAAGATGTTTATAAAACATGTTCTTATCTATTTGTTGGTCGTTAAGTCTGGAAAACGTGGTTCTATGGTAAAATTCTATCAATGCTTTTAAACTATTTACTTTTAGCATATATAGGTGGGTTCTATGACCCCAAGTAGTGGGTATTTTGTTAAGTGGGGAATGGTATGGCAAAAGAAGCCATATCCTTTAAAACAGGTGACATCTTTTAGACATATTGTGAGCTATGTTTGCTGAAAGCAACACTGGATCAAATGGAGTGCCCAGGAAGTCCCCAGCTAAGAGATAGGGATTCCTTATAGAGTCTACTTATGTCTAAGATTTACTTTTCCATCCTAACTATGAATAAAATCCATCGTAGATTTAAAGTGTTGATGTTTCAGAATAGACCATGGAATCCAATTTTCTTTCTGTTCTTTTCCTTTCTTGTAACCTATGGCACATCGTACAACTGGCATTTCACTAAATGTTATCTTGTTACGGTTACGTGAAAGACCTTGCTCCAGCGAGGTTGTTTTGACGATATTAGGAGGACTGGAATGCAGTAAACAATATAGTTGTTAAAATATCTTGATTAGAAGTTAATTCTAATTATATCACAATGGGGTCCCCTAACAGTACGTCACAGCATAAACACTGGTTTTCTAAAATGACTCTGTTCACCTGTTTGGATATAATATGTACATGCTGTTTAATAACTTCCTTGCAATTTGATTATAATTTGCTGGAATTTACTTGCTTATATTGGTTTCTTCAACTCTCTTCAACATAGGCTTTTGATCTGTTCACCATCCGTTGACATTGTATTTTAACTTCTGTTAACTTTTTGTTAATAATGTAACTTTGAATTGTCTACATTTTAACTGTAATGGGTTTCCATTGATATTAGGTGGGAGTATCAAAATAAGCAATAGCAGTCTTTAAATTGGGGCCTGGTTTTATTGGGAAGACAAGGAATATAGGGATTTCATTTGGCCTAGAAAGTAGTTTGCTTTTTAGTCTGACTTTTAGGATAATTGACACAAAGGAATTTGAAGAGACGCTGATACGTTTGGCCTTTTTTACATGGATGGTGCAGCAGCATCGATGGGTGGAGATGGTTGTGGAGATGGTTGTGGATGGGTGGGTGAGCACACCCAGTGAACACCCGGTGGCGCCGAGCAGGGTGACATTTACACGGACAGCACCACGGAGGGTTGTGGGAAGGAAAGGGGAGGGGCCCACAAACACCCAGTTCCCAAACACCCATCCCAGGAAACACCCGGCAAACACCCGTGCAAGTACATGAACGGCCGGGACCTGGAATGGTGGGGAAGCCCTGCCCAGCACAGAGACGGCTCAACATGGCTGACTGAGGGCAAACAAAGCCATGCAATGCGCCTGCCCCCCAGCCACCAGGACCCGCGTGGGCGCAGTGGGAGGGAAAGGGGATGGCAACCACTACAAAGGAGCCGATTCCACACAGCCCCAGCACAGAGCCCAGACCACCCAGTGTCAGGCCCCCCCTCCCCAACACACACTCACAGCAGAGCCGCACACAAACATCAGGCAGCAGAAGCACACAGGGAAGGGCCCACGGGGGGCAAAGAAAGGGGGGAAGGGACCCACACAACACAGGCAACACCCCCACGTACACACCCAGAGGCACCCGCACAAGGGGAGAGGTCACAGCAAAGCACAACACCGACACACCGGGAAAGGAACACACAAGCCTTTAATAAAAGCAGGGGATCAAGCAACAGGGGGCAACAACAAACAACACGGCAGGGAAGGGGACAGGGAACAGAAGGAGGGGGAACAGTGCCAGCAGAGGCAGGCCCTGGGCAGAACCCCGCTCAATACAGCCAGCGACCCCACGCCTGGCACCAGCGCTCGCCCTGCGCGTGGTCCAGCCGGTGCAGCCGCTCCAGGATGAGCAGGAGGAGTTCCACCAACTCCCCCTGCTCCCGGGTCCACTCCGTGATCATGGCTTGCACTGAAGGGGACAGAGGAAGAGGAGGCAGCCATCAGAACGGGGCCATGGGCACCAAGGAACAGAATTCCCCCTGGAGGGACATAGGCACAGGGCCCAGCAAAGTGGCAGCACACTCACGGATGTCATTGAACAGTCGTCCTGCTGCCCGCATGTCCCAGGCCACCAGCTGCAACTGCAGGACCATAGCCCCCAGCCACAGGATCGCCAGCAGCATGACAACTGTAGCTGCAGGTGAGAAGGGACAAGGCAATGGGGAACACCCGCACCAACGGGCCCTGAGAGGGCCGGGGGCAGCAACACCACAAGGGGGACACCTCCCACACACAGACTGCCAACACCTGGACAATAACCCAGACCCCTGATCCAAGGGAGATTGGCAGGACCACAGGCCGGGGACAGTACAACCCCTACTCATGCTCAGCTGCCCAGCGCCCATGGTGCCACTGCCCATCCATCGCCACCTCCGATAACGGGCCACGCCAACAGGGGGCGACAGCTGAGGGGAGCGGAGGGGAGGGCAGGGCCACACCAGTGCACAGGCAATGTCAGGGGGTGCCTGGTTGCCCGCCCACCACCAATAACACCCCTCGAGCGACCCCAGGAAGCAGTACCCAGCAGGGAAGCAGCCAGGGGAAAACACACCTCACAGCTGGTGCCCATCCCACAGGCCCGGAGCCCCCCAGTATACACCAAGCACACCTCACGCACACAACCACACACATGGGGGCAGGAGGGCGCCAAAGGGGAAGGGGCACCCGGACACCACATCAGCAACAGAGGCAAGGCAGGACAAAACCTCACATAACACAACACATGTCTATTGGAGCCGGGAGAAAGCAGGCCCCCAAGCTCAGAGAGGCAGAGCAGGGGGCCGCTGGGGCACCCACGGCCAGGCATGAGAGGAACAACCAGAAGTCACAGGAGTGCCTGCACAGGGCGGGTGAGGACACCCGGTCATCCATAGTGGAATCGGGAAGCAGTCACACAGAGGGGGCAAGGGTGTCTAGGGACACCAGGCGGCAGTAAGCAGTGAAGCAGAGAGCAGCACACAGCCCGCTCGGAGTCACTGGGGGGGCTATGCACCGTCCCAGGACACAGGGTGGCAGCGTGCAGGTGGTGGCTAGGGTCAGCTCATGGACAGAGCTGCACCTCGCCTAACTGTTGAGATTCCGTCAGCAGCTCACGGTCGTCGGCCGAGGTCCTCCCTCCAGCACCGGTTCCTGGCCCGTATCTCCCGGTTCTGTTCCATGCTGCCAGCAGCTGCTCCCCTCGTGCGAGCGGGTGCCTAATCTGTGAACGGGAGGGTGGACAGATCGTTAGTGCCTCCACACGGTGTGATCCTCTGCCCACTGCCACATGTCCTGGGGTGCCTGGTGGAGCAGCCATCACATTGTGCCAGGTCCCCACTGCCGTCCACTTTGGAGTCCCCCTGCCTGCCCTCCTGTGGGATCGCCCCCCCGGCTGCAGATTGCTGTGGGTTCGGCCAATGTCCGTCATGTGTTCCATGGGGGCTGCTGTGGGTCCACCAGGCTCCCCCACCTGCCCCCACCACCCCGCCCCTGTTGGGCCCTGCTGCTTGTGGCTGCTCGGGCCTGGGTGGCCTCCCCCTGTACCTCCCTCCCCACCACACTCAGGCCCTCCTTGGCCCATGTGCCCTGCCATGGAGGATTGCTGACCTGGTGATGGGGGTGCTGCCGGGGCCCCCTCGTCCTCCTCTGCGACCTCCACCTCGTGCACCTCCAGACTGGCTTGAGCTGCAATGGGAGGGGGTACCATTACTGTTTGCTGGCCCCTGGCCCCAGCTGCAGTGGGTCTGTCCAGGCTATTCCAACCCTATCCCCCCGCCCCCGGCTCTGCTGGTGTGATCAATCATGGATCATACATGGATCCTGTACTCCACCTCCTGGGGGCTGTCCCGGGTCTCTGCTGGCTCCACGAGCACTCCGGCATGTGGGTCTTGTGGGCGCTTGTGGAGTGTGGTGGTCCGGCACTCGGAATCCCGGTGCACCTCCTCCCCCTGTGGGATGGGGCTTTCCCCTCCCTCTTTGTGGTCGGCCTCGCCAGGGGCACCCTCCCCTCCACTCTGTGGGGTCTGTCAGGGGGGGCTGCATGCTGGCCCTGTGCCTGCCCCTCACAAAGGCGCTGCCGTGTGTGCAGGAGGCCACAATGTCCCTGTCCATACAGAGGAACTTATCCAGCTCCTCCTGGAACTCGGCAGTGCGCATGGCTCAGCCAGACTGGAGATTATTGTCCCTGATATTTTTATATCTGGACCTCAAGTCCTTTGCCTGCTGCATGCACTGGGATACATCCTAATTGTTCCCCTGCCACTGCATCTCCTGGATGATGGCTTATAGACCTGTCTGGCTTCGAACCAGGTCATGCTGGACCCTTTCAAAACCCCACATATGGATGAAGTCCCTGACCTCCTACCTGGACTAGGTCTCCCCCTTTTGAGACCTACGTGTGAAGGTCCAAGCAGCTTGGCAGCATGGGGCATGCCCTGTGGATGTGGATGCAGTGGTGGTGGTGGTGTCCTGTGGGGGGGTAATGCAATAGGGGTTACTATGGCTCCAGCTGGTTCCCTCCACCCACCCGAGGGGCCTGCCCCCCCTCTCCCCCCTAGGGTTCCTTCTTGCTCACCTGACTGTCTGTGAGGCCCTCCTCAGCTGTCTGCTTAGTAGTGCAGTGCTCCGTTGTCTGGGAGCTGTCCTGCGGGGAATGGGTTATACTGCTGCCCCCTGCCCTTTGTTGCCGGGACACGGTCCTCCCTTCCCAGGGGGGTGGGGTGGGTTCCCTCACGCTCACGTCACTTTCACTGCTGCTCCGTGGGCTGTGCCCTTGGGAGGTGCTGGGCTGGGGTTCATCGACTGGGGGGGGCACCGGTACGGCAAGTCCCACATATAACTTGCTTCAGAACCCCTCCTGCCATTGGCATATGCTGCCTCTGGGTCCTACCACCAGTATGCCATCCCACCAGGTATGTCTGCTGCACATTTCGACTGGACCACAGGTCTGTGGTGAAGTGTATGGTGGCACCCCCTGCCAGCTGCTCCCTCATCCGCTCCTTCAAAGCCCTGTATAGGTCTGGCACCACCAGATGACTCAGTGTGGTGCATGATGGAAGCTTAAACTGGGAGGCCAGGAACTCAATCAGTCACCTGAAGCTCATGTCCTCTACAATGGAGAAGGGCTGCCCATTGAGCGCAATCATTTCGCCCAACAGTCGCCTAGCTTTTGCTTGAAAACCACGCCACCCTCCAGCTGCCGATGGACTTGGCAGCTGCCCCCACCCCATCTCCTCAATGGTGGGCTGCTGCTGCTGATTCTGCTGCTCCCCCCTAACAGTGATACTGCTCCTGCTGCTAGAAGCAGCAGTTGGTTCAGGATGCTTTACTGCTGAAGGAGCCGGGCAACTGGCTGTTGCAGTCAGGAACCCACTGACATCCACTGCCCCTGCCTACCCACTTAGCAGCAGAGTGCTGTGGCATGACTTCGGGTGCCTCGTCATGGCAGTTGTCCCAAGGTTGGTGAGCACCTGCCCACGCTTCACCAACTTATTGCACACAGTGCACTGCACCTCCCTTGGATCATCTGCCCACACCAGCTTGAAATGTGCCCAGACAGATGATTTTTTTTCCCCTCCTGCCTTCTGGCCTGCACCGGGTGACGCACTGCTACCAGCGCTACTGGGAGGGGCAGAACTTGGTGGTGATGACACAGCTCTGGGAGGAGGGACAGCCATTGCCTCAGCTCCAGACATCTCCTCCATGGGACTAGTGTCTTCTTCTGCCTCACTGTCCCCGATCACGGTGATGTCCCATGAAAGGGAGTACTGGGACCCTGAGGCTTGACTGCCCACCATGCTGCTGCCACTCTTCCTGTGCCCCCTATAGCTGCTGCTGCTGCTGCTACTCCTCTTCCTGATGCCATTGCCCAGGGATCGGGCCCTGCCTCTAGCAGCCAGGATGGGATCCACTAGCCCTGGACTGCTGGGGATCACCTTGACAATGGGGGACATTGGTGGCCCTGGAGGAACATCAGAAGCAGCACCTGCTCCAGCAGCAGCAGAGACAGCTGCACCCTCATGTACCTCAGGCCTTCCAGTGCCCTGCGTGGCAGTGGAGGACACTGGCAGGAGGCACCGCCGAACCACCCCCAGACTAGTGCCACTTCTGGGACACTCTGAACCCTGTCTCCCAAAATCAGGCCTGCGAACCTAGGGGTGTGGTGATGGGCTCTGGCTGCTGGTGCTGCATGCTGTCACTCCTCTGGCATGGCCCCTACCACCACCTTTGCCATATGCCCCATTGCCCGCCTTACGGTCAGCAGACTGGCCTCTCCTACTTCCCTTCTCCATGTCTTCCAACTCAAAGAATGCACAACACACAAAGATTTTATTTATTTTTTAAAATGTTATTCAAATTTTTTATCTAATATTATATATATATATATATATATATATATATATACACACACTAACTCTAACTATAGTATTAACTATTCTAAAATCTATGTAACTAAATATTATATCTACAAAGGCCTAGTCCTACAAACACACTCTAAAATATCAAAACTTAATAACTACTACACACTAACTAACACTATCACTATGTATCTCTATAACTATACTAAGCTAACTCCTATGTATCTATCTATCTTCTAATATGTGCCTATCTATCTATACAATTTTTCACAGGGATTTCGGGAGGAAACACAGAGAGCTCACATCAAACAACACAGGGAGGGGTACAAAACTGAAATGAAACCTAAATCAATCTAATCCTACTCTAAATAAATAAAAAAAACAGTGGAAGGGAATCAGGGATGGAATATATAAAGGGAGGAGGGGAGGATTAAATGGAGGGCAGGGATAAAGAACACAAGGATGGGTAAAAAATAAAAATAATGCCTAAATCTATCTAATCTAATCTAAATAAATGATACTATGGAGGTAAATGTGTGGGATGGGTGAAATAGGAGGAGGATGCCAATGGATTGGGAGGAACACAAACTTCTGGGAGAGGGGGCCTTCTGAAAATGCCTGCTGTCAGGAACAGTGACTAGCTCAGAAGGTGTTGGAAAGGGGGAGGGCAATGAGTTTTGTTACTTGCTGAGCCCACCTTACCACAAGCCCCATTGCCTCTATGCAGTCTAGCCCCCCCGTTCCCAATGTCCAATCGCATACTGCGAAGCCAGTAGTCTGAGGAGAAAATGGATGGTGATTGGGCAGGCTGGCTGCTACTCCAAGCCTCTCCAACCCTGGTGCCTGGAAGTCTTCTCCTCAACTGCCTCCCCCTCCCTGTCACGTTTTTGCCTTCCAGTCATGTTTTTGCCGCCTGAACTTATCCGAACCGACGGAACTGTTTGGTCGTTTTAGCATTCTTATCGAGTTTGAGTTTGGTCGGTTTGGGTTTGGGTTCGGTTGTCCGAACAAACTGAGTGGTCCGAACTCTGAAATTCCGAACCGCATTCGCACATCCCTAGTTATGATGTCTTAAAATTATGGAGCATGAGTAAAGGCTGCAATATCTAGTCTTTCGTTTAATCTTGACAAAAATAGCATAACAAATTTTTTTCACTTTACAAAAATTGACTCAGAGATTTTTAATTTTATTTTTATATCGGAAAAAATAATTTATTTTTGTCCCTCAGCCATTAACTTTGAGGTGTTATAACTTGGGAATTCCCTTACTAAAACCCACATAAACTTACTTTACAATTAAAAGGACATGGTCCACGAAGCCCAGCATCCTGTCCTCCGACAGTGGCCAATCTCGATCGCATGGGAGAAGAACCAACAGTTACAATGGGCAATGCATTCCCCGCTGTTCACTCTCAGCTCCCAACAGTAAGAAGTCAATCCCGTAAGCTACTTGGTTAGTAGTCATTAATAGACCTATTCTCTAAGAACTTATCCAGTCCTTTTTTAAACCCAGCTATCCATGAAGAACAGGCAGGCTTTCGTGCCAATTACTCCACTATAGACCATTGTTTTACTCTCTCCTTCCTGATTGACAAATACGTTCATACAAGGAAACGCAAATTGCATGCCGCCTTCATAGATTTAAAGGCGGCATTCAATATGGTTAATAGAGGACGGTCTTCTGTGGGATAAGTTGGCAAAGACAAATATAGATAAAAGACTTCTGATTTTGGTACAGAGGCTTTACCAAAAGACTCAGATAAAAGTAAGGATATCTTCAGCTGGTGTTTATTAGTGGTGGGACCCCAGGCCCATTACCGGCTACCGGATTTACCGGTTACCGGTTCTAGGAAATCCGGATTCCCGGATTAAATCCGGTATACCGGTACCGGATTTAATTCATTGGTTTCAATGGGGTGCTGTTTCCCCATTGAAACCAATGAAATATCCCTCCCCCTCCCCCTCCCAGGCTGCGCGGGTGGAAGGGGGGACACCCCCCACCCACCCTGCCCAGCCTGGCTTTTTGTTTAAAAAAAGAACAGAGTAAGACAGACCCGGAGGCGAAGGCGAAGGCGAGCCCACCCCCCAGCACCAGCGGCCGCGGCGTCCCCGCAGCCGCCGGTAAGTATGACTCGATCCCTGGGGGGGGGGGGGTGTTAAACACCCCCCCCAGGGATCGAGTCATACTTACCGGTGGCTGCGGGGACGCCGCGGCCGCTGGTGCTGGGGGGTGGGCTCGCCTTCGCCTTCACCTCTGGGTCTGTCTTACTCTGTTCTTTTTTTAAACAAAAAGCCAGGCTGGGCAGGGTGGGTGGGGGGTGTCCCCCCTTCCACCCGCGCAGCCTGGGATACCGGGCCGAATCCGATAATGCCGGTACGCCCGATACCGGCATTATCGGATACCGGATTCTACCGGTTTCCCACCCCTAGTGTTTATACAGACCCCAAAGAGACAACAAGGGGTGTTGTGCAATGATTTGTGTTAGCCCCTTTCTTATTTAACTTTCTGATAAATGATGTTGTCTCTGCTCTACAGGGAAATGAGTGTCACCCAACCTTTATTAGACAGAGACAGATTGGAATACTCATCTATGTTGATGATATGATCCCACTGTCAATGTCTGAAATTGGTCTGCATAGACTGCTCACCTCATTTGGACATTATTGTAATTTGAATAAGTTGCAAATTAACTATGAAAAATTGAAAATAATGGTGTTTGCCAAATATTGGAAGAGCAAGTGTTGGTTTATAGACTCGCATCCTGTGGAGCAAGTTAAAATGTACAGATATTTGGGATTGCTGTATAATGCAAATGGCACCTGGCATGACCATATAGACTCCTTAAGATTGAAGTTGGCCAGCACCATTACAGGGGTGATTAGATTTTGGAGAATGAATGGGGGACGATTGTACAGACCAGCAACAAGCATTTTGTCTCAAAAAATTATACCACAGGCTTTATATGGTACTGAAATCTGGGGTATGGTAGCAGGAAAAAGCTCGAGCCTACGCAGAACAGATTGTTGAGGAAAATTCTTGGTGTTCCAATAGGAACACCTGCAAGTTTATTAAGAGCAGAAACTGGAATCCTCTATATTGAACCCCAAGCAAATATCAGACAAATAATGTACTGGAAATGTATATTGCAAATGCCAGAAGAGAGGCTCCCAAAATTATGCTGGTTAGAAATGAGTGCCTGAGACCATAAATACAAATGGGAAGTTAGGTTAAGAAGTCTTACAGATGAAATGGGCCTATCCCATTGCTTTTTAGTCCCATTCTCATCAGAACAGATTAAGAAAATGGGTAAAGAACATTTGGAGGACCTCTATAGACAAAAAGATCTAGAGGTCATCAGGCTCAACAAGGTGGCACCATGGAACAGATTATAAAAATCTCTTACTTGCAAGAATATTATTTGAGAATATTGACCAATTTTATGAAAAGGATAGCTCTTATCCTTCTAAGATTTCAACTGATGCCCACAGCGGTACTAGAGGGTAGATACGCAAAGTTTTCTTCTAACTTGAGATTCTGTCTATGTGGAGTTTGGGTTCCTGAAGATCTGCCTCACTATTTATTTAGCTGTCTGTTGTTATCTGAAGTGAGAACTCAGTATCTGCAGTCGTTAATACAATCGAATTTAGCCTGGGATGTTAATATGAAAATAATGTTTTTGCTAGCAAACCCAGAGGAGAAATTCACAAAGAAAGTGGCAAATATGGCCCATGCCTTTATTGTTCAGAGAAGTAAAGTAAAATCAAAGTAAACTAACGCAAACTGATCTTCGGAAGTTTGCATATGTGAGAAACTAAATAGTTGCTGGGCAATTTGCGATGATTTCAGTCCAAAATCATCGCGAACGGTAGGGTCCGACTTATGCTAAAGTGATGACTGCACAGGATACTTATTGAGGGGTCTAAAAATTCACACTTTCAAGCTCCGTAAAAGAGCTAGCGATAATTAATTGTGGATCCAATTGGACGCCTGAGGACATTAGGAAGGTTAGAGGGTACTCCTGTCAGGATTGTAACTAATCCCTTTTTGGTGGCTGGACAGGACCTTCTCCAGGGCCACATTTGGTTATGGGCTCTTTGTGGAGAGTAGAGATAAAAGTCTTCTAGATTTGATTGGATGGAGAGGATTAGCTGAGACCTTTTCTTGAACTGTATATTTTTGTTCTTAGAAGGGGGGACAATAACAACAATTCTCCCCTTAATTAATTAACTTATTGGTTTAAATATGAACTAATCTTATCTACTTGAAACTTGGACCATGTCTGAATTTTGCTGAAACTTTACACGGGTTAAACATATTGCTTGATATCACGAATGACTTTATTGACCTGATTTAGGGTTGCCTCCTTTGTTTTGTTTTTATTTGTATTATTTTTACATTTTATTATTGTGTTTATGCATTTATTATTATGCATTTGTTATAACCTAAAGGTTGATACAATAAAGTTTATAATCATTCATTCATTAAACCCAGCTGTACTATTAGCCCTGACAATGTCCTCTGGCAACATGCGTTGAGTGAAAAAGTACTTCCTTTTATTTGTTTTAAATCTGCCAGCATCTAGTTTCATAGAGTGTCCCCTAGTTCTAGTACTATTTGAAAGGGTCAATAACCATTCCCTATGCTACTCATTCCACACCACTCAAGATTTTATAAACCTCTACCATGTTCCCTCTCAGTCTTCTCTTCTCTATGTTGAAGAGACTCCGCTTGTCTAGCCTCTCTTTGTACGGAAGCCATTTCATACTCTTTATCATTCTCGTTGCCCTTCTCTGTACCTTAAAAAAAACAAAAACTTAAAATTTAATAGTTCTTGCTGATTCAAGGCTTGACTGTTAGACAGAAAGGTCACTCCGCCTTAAGTATATAATGACAAAGCAGTTCAAATGATATCTTTTATTGGACCAACTGTTTTTGGTGGAAATAAGCAGGTTTTTGGGCCACACAGGGTCCTTCCTCAGGCATATAGCATAGTCAGTAGAAATATATAAACTTGAATAAATGTAGAAAAGGTATATATATGAGGGAGCATGGAATGGATTAGAGTGGACAGAGCAAGGTGGGAGGGGGTAAACAGAGAGAGAGACGTGGCAGACATTTTCAAAACAGCTGTAAAATTGTATATTAGTGTAGAAAACAAAGGAACAATAAGTGATAAACACACAGAGAGAGATAGCAAACAATTAGTTTGGGGATATAGGGTAATTTTAGACATGACGGGCTGCTCAGCCTGCCATGCTCATCCGTTTCAGATCCTGGACAGGAATCAGTCTGGCTGTCCATCACACATGCCGGCTGATTCCTACAGGGGATTGGAGGAGGGGCAGTGCTGTGCAGCGTGACGTGCGGCCAAACAGCCCCCCCCCGCTCTCCCCCAGCCTCCTGCCCTCTGGGAGACAGGTGGACACACTGGTCAATACGACCACTGTACCCGATCCCGTCCATGGTCTTGGCCATGATCTGGAATCGGCCAAAGTAACAGATGCTACTTTTGGCCAATTCCAGACCGTGGTCCAGCTAACTATGATTCTGGACCTCCAGGAGGCTGGAGGTCCAGATTCTTGGTCAAAAAGCTTCCCACTGGAGGTTCACTGTGGTGAACCTCTGGCAGGAATCCTTTAGACGTTATGGGACTTTTGGTCACCACAGGGGTTTCACTGTGGTTGACCGTGGTCTCGTAACGTCTAAAATTACCCATAGCATGGAAACCGCTTAAAAGGAGAAAGGAGTACACATAACAAAGGAACTGGGTTCACAGTATGTGAATTTCCACAATGGTTGGGTATTTCATTTCATTACATTATTTCTATACCGCCCCTCTCCCTGATCATGACTCGAGGTTTTTAGAAAACATTTTAAATATAAAACACAGTAAATGAAATAACATAATACATAGATAAAATACATAATCAATAACCATTCAATCAACACATATAAATACATTAACCCCAGGACAGAAAAATACATCACAATATTCCCATGTCCACCCCACCCTATACCCACCCCCTGGACCTCTCTCTAACCAAGGTAGCATTCCACCCCTTCCCAAACGTCTTGTACCCCTCCTTTCACCAGGGGTACCCATTCCCCCTTCACTCCCTGCTCTCACCAGGGAGCAAAAGCGATCTTCCCATAACCCACCCACCAGTTCCTTAGGTTACTGATTACCCAACCAAAAACATCCCCTAACAAACATCACTGCCTCCCATCAAAGCCTCCCCCACAATCCTCAGTCCTCAAGCCCCCTCCAAAGGGTCCCTCCAAAGATCATGTCCCTTTTTTGTCATGCCCTTTCAGAGGGGCCCCCCGCAGCAAACCTCTGTGGTGCAGTCACAGCGTCTGCTGCTCTTTATCCTTACAGATTGACAGAGGGTATTTTCAAATGTGACGGGCCTCCTATCGGATCCTGGTCAGCGATGAAGCCAGCTGCCCTTTAGACGTGCTGGCTCCATCACGCTAGGGAATCTCTGAGGGGGCTGTGCTGTGCGACCAAATGACCCTGCCCCCCGCACTCCTACAGCCACCCACCCTCAGGGAGATGGGCGGGTTCAGTGGCCAATGCGGCTGCTGCACCCAATCCCGTACTGTGGTCCAGACCACGATCAGGAACGGGGCAAGGTAACACATGTTACTTTTTCCCCTTTCCTGATTGTGGTTCAGCTAACCACAGTTCTGGGCCGGAGGCTGGCATCAACCCCAGAACCGTGATTAGTTTTGATCTCCATCAGAGATTAATGTGGTGAACATCTGGCAGGGCTCAAACAGACGTATCTTTGATCGCAGCCACCACACTGAATCAACTTTGATTCAGTGTGGTTCACTGTGATCACGTAACGTCTGAAAATACCCAGGTACAGTTAAAGACAGGGAGATTAAACGGAATGATCGAGGAACTTGGTACAGAGGATAATAACAGAACTTAAAAATGCAGTAACTGCAAGATATTACAGATATTTGTAGTGGTTGGAGAAATACAGGTCCTTGTTAAGTCCACTGTTTTTAGTGTCAAAATTTACAGATTTTTGTAAAAAATCTGGGGAAATTTAGGTCTTTGTTAAATCCATTGTTTTTGGTATCCAATAAAGTTATTCATTTTAATTCCCAGGTTCATTTTCTGAGGGTGTTGTGAAGGTTTCCTTTGAGGATGAGGACAGAGAGGTTTGATATGGAATGTTTGTGCTGAGATAAGTGATTGCCCACTGTAGAGTCGGTGACTTCGTTTATAATTGTATGTCTCTGTGAGTTCACCCGTTGGTGCAAGGTTTGCTTGGTCTTGCCAACATAGTTTCCATGACAGCATTTGGTGAACTGAATGAAGTGCACTACATTTTGGGTTTTGCAGGAGTAGTTTCCATGTATTTGGGATGTTTTCCCATGGGGGGCGGGGGGCATTGACATTGGTGGTGGTAGAAATGTGTTGTCATGTTTGATCTGGAATTGAACTAATTCTAGATCAAATGTGTTGTCATTGACCTACCATCTAGGGCTGTATCGAATAGTATTTCCAAGTACTCAGGTCAAATACCAAAGTTCCAAATAGTCAGTCTGAGTATTTCGTGGCCCTTTGGCACTGTTTCCAAAGTCTTGGAATTCAGATTCAGAATTTCGGACTTCAAAAAAGTTCAGAAACTTTGGAAAGTTGTTGCAAAGTTCTTCAACCCACAGCCAAAGCACTACCCAGAAAAACAGGCTAGCAAAAGTGGAACAATTGCTCCAGAAAATGACTCCCCAAAGTGAAACTGCATGTAGAAATAATAATTTAAAACCCCAACAGTAGTGTACCCACAGCATGGGCCACCATCACCAATGAGTGCACCCACTTTATCATTATGCCAACCCGGCAGTGCACAAAAATGCAGTTTCATTTCCAGAAGAAGCTCAACTGTCCACCAGCCCCCCACATGTGCAGAGGTTTTAGAAGTTTTCAGAAGTTTTCAGAATAACTGCTTTGGTTCTCGGAACTTCGGAATTTTGGAATTTGACCTTTCCGAACCGAATACCTTAATATTCAGCAAATTCTAAAGTTTTCCAAAGACTTCGTTTCAGTCCTACTCCAGACACTACCATCATTATAATTTGTAATAATTGTTGGGTTGTTTTTTGTTTTTTGTTTTCAAATTATAGTTCCTCGAATTTATCTACAAGTGAGGTCTAATCCTTGAGGTGGCAACAACAAGTTTATGTGATAGCAATGTTGTTATTAAAGAACCAAATGTTTTCCTTTTAGGTTAGGTCAAAGAGAATTAAAACCAGCAAGTAGGAAAAGCAACAGCAACAGAACGATGTAAATATCTCCAGAAAGATGGTCTATCAGACAGATCCCATCAGTTATTCACAACTCAAAGATATCACTTGTACCCAAATGACAGAGAAGAAAGGCCGAATTTATCAAGCTGATATTGGCCTCCTCGATCCAAGTGTAGAGGCCTATCAATTTCTGTCTCTTGGCTAGCCTCTTTGTAATAAATATAGGCTTGGTGGGTAATGAAAACCAGCTGAGCAGTTCTCAAGGTACAGAAACCTTCTTTTCTTCTGATTCCAGCTAAGATTGTTCTTACTCTTCATAATCTCTCACAGCTGCCAAAAATCCATTTTATCTTTGCATGAGGTGAAGTTTCCATTAGCAGCTATTATAGTAGCAGGGGTCAGATGTCCAGTGTCAGATGAGCTGCTAAAGAGAAATCCTGCACAAGAAAATAGTTTCCCAAAGAGAAATCTTTAGCTGAAGGATTAGGTGTATTTTTTATTAATGCAAATTGTCTTATGTGCAAATGTGCCTTTGTGGTACTGCTGTCAGAATGGCTTCTGATGTGACTGAGGAGGGGCAATAGGGAAGATTGCAGGGGGAAAAATAGGGGGGAAATGCTGTGGATTTTCATCTATTTGACTGCTTGCAAAGGAATTTTAATAGTTTTGATGAAGCTCAGCTTTCAACATACCAGCCAGCATGACTACCTCTTCAGGCTATAGAACTCTAATGAGGAAAGTGCTAAATGTAAACAGTACTTGCCATTTCAATACTCCTGTTATTTCAAATGAAGGTTCCTTGCCCTAGTCATAACACAATAATAAAAAAGTGACAACAGTGCCCATTTTTCATTTATTCTACAGGGAATCAGATATTATATCCAAGTCCAGAAACAGAAGTATGTGGAATTATTAATTAATTATTATTATTATTATTTAATGTGCCTGCAAGTCTCTACCCTGAGGAGCTTATAATTTAGGATAGGCAAGGGTGGGAGACAAATGAGAGGTGAACATGGAGAAAGACAGGAATACATTTATGACAGTGAGAAGTTGCAGGTTTCTTACAAGGGGAGAAGGAGGATTCTGAATAATAGGACAGTACTGGTAGTGTTTATTATGTATATACTGCTGTCAGTGTTTAAAGTGCTCTGCAATCCTCACCTAGTTCTAGGGATGGGTGAACGCGGTTCGGTAGTTCGGTGTTTGGCCCGAACTCGGCCTGTTCGGACAACCGAACACGAACACGAACGCACCGAATGGACCGAACACCGAACACCAAAATGGCGAACACACCGAACCGAACCGAACACCGAACTACGAAATGGCCGAACA
>QEPC01013866.1:150682-163219 GCA_003113815.1 Sphenodon punctatus
GGGGAGGGGGAGGGAATTAATTTATTTCATTGGTTTCAATGGGGACACAGCACCCCATTGAAACCAATGAAATAAATCCGGTACCAGTATACCGGATTTAATCCGGGAATCCGGTTTTCACAGAACTGGTAACCAGTAAATCCGGTAGCCGGTAATGGGCCCGGGGTCCCACCACTAATATATATATATAATCTAGATCTAGAGAGAGAGTGTATTTCAGTCACAAAGCTAAACTAACCTTCTGTGATGTAAAAAGGTATTAGTCTATTTTACAAAGCTTAGATAGATTACATTAGATAGAAAACAGGGTTCTAGACAAACACAACATTCTTAGGAATCTGCTGGATGCATCTGGTTCTAGTGTAGAAGTGAACAGGGGATCACGCTGCAGACATTCAGAATGTTGGCCGTATCTATGCCACCAGCCTCAACAGCACTGAAAAAGGGGGAAGACAGCCAGCATTATTCATGGCAGTGTGGGCATTCCTGTCAAGTGTCAATTCACATTCACACCAATGATGGATGCCAGAGGACAGGAAGGATCAGGGGAACATGTGAAAATCTGTAGCAGATGCACTGGTGGAACTTGCCCTCTCTTTATTGGCAGTTTCTTCAGTTGGGTGGAGAGTGGGGGAATAGTTTGAATATGCACACTACTAGTTGTTTCCCACCTTTTCTCGCCCTGTCTAGGGTCTGATGGTACTAAAGGCTGGTCTTGCATTCTGTCTGTTCTTTTCTCTTCCTACATTGTTTGCTAGCATGGACAGTGCACACTAGAGTGCAGGGTACAGTTCTAGGCACCTGACTAAATTAATTAAGTTTTTCTGTTGTTTGTTTGGAAATACTAATATATTTTATATGTTCCTTCTGTATCATTTGGTAAGCATCATTGGGGCCGATCCCAGGCCCTGCATGAGCAGCTGCGTGATTCAAGCAGGTTCCATAGGCCCCATGACGGAGGTATGCACGGTTTGCGCATGTGTGCTCTGTAGGGAATGGAATCAGCCCGATTGTTTCTTGAACTCCATAACTGAAACTCTGGATATTTATAAGGTGTGTCTTTCAGAAAATGTTACAAGTCAGCTGGCAAGTAAAGTACTAGTAGGGATGGGTGGCTTGGATTCATATCAGTACAAATAGTCCAAACTGGATGGTTCATATTGATAAAATTGAAGACGAACCTACCAGAGAATATGAACCAAAGGTTCAAATCCCTTGGCGGGAATCTATCAAAGCTCTTTGGAGCACTGTTGGTGCTGCTCTAAGGAGCTTATGCATGCTAAACCCATTCTGCCCCCAGCTCTGCTTCCCCCGGCCCTCTGATCAATGTTCACATCCCCATGACCCCTTCTTGCCTGCTCCAGTGGGCACTGAGGCAGACACTGATTTGGGAGATTTGGGCAATGGGCAGGAGTCATGGGGAGACAGAGCTGAAGTTAGAGGGGCCATGCAGGGGTGGGGAGATAGGAGTGTTTTTGCTTTACATACCAGGCTCCAGACTCTGAACTGGTGGCCCATGGTGCCAGGCATAACCTTCTCAGGGCCATGCTGGGGGAGGGGGAAGGGAGGGGGACACTGTAGGAAATCACTATGCATGTGCACAATATATTTGTATAGAGTAGTAATGGTATTGTATGTATACTCACATGATAGGTAATGGTATTAAACACAGTATATGCTATGAGTTTTAGAGTACTTTGAAAGTCAGTCTAAGAAGTTGACATGAGCAAAGAGAATCATGGGATCGTCTGGGAAAGAGAAAACAGAGCAGACTTGAGATCTTATCAGTAAATCAGGCAGGAGGAATAACACAGCAGAGGGTGTGTCTTACTTGGCCTAATAACAAAGAGGAATAGATCAAGGGCAACTATGGACGAGTGATTCTGCTCAAACTCGCCTAGACAGAGAGGTGCCAAGAAGGACCCTAGAATTTAAGAGATAGTCATAAAAATTTGAATGAACTATGCATGAACTGTGGAGCTGAAAATGCATATGTAACATGGGTAGGGATGTGAGAATGCGGTTCGGATATTCGGAGTTCGGCCTGAACTCGGTCTGTTTGGACATCTGAACTGAACATCTGAACAGAACTCGAAAGCGGTCAAACAGTTCGGTCATGTTCGGCTGAGTTCGGCTGAGTTTGGGGTCAGGAAAAACGTGACTTTGGGTGAGAAAAACATGATTGGAAGGGGGAGGCAGTTGAGAAGCAGACTTTCTGGCACCAGGGGTGGAGACCAGGAGTGGACCCAGGGCCAAATAATACCGATACCAAAAAAATCTTCGAATTCGGTATTGATTTCGGTATCGATAGCGCTATTTCTGGATGTTCGCCAAATTCAGCCGAACTGAACTCCGCCAAACCGAACAGTCAAACCCGAACTTGGGTTTTGAACCAAATGACTGAACGTCCGAACATCCGAACTGTGTTCTATTTGCACATCCCTAAACATGGGTCTCATTTGGATTGGATCATGTCATTATAGAGAGGTGTCTACCTGGGTGGGAATATTATAATCAATGTAATTAACTTTGAAAGTGTATAAAAGCTATGACCAGATGTGTGTAAAAGCTATGACCTTTTTGACTGATAGGGCACCAATGCTGGGGGCCGGGGCGTAGCAAGGTGGAATGGGCCCCTGGCTGAGAAGTCAAGATGGATCCCCCTCTTTGTGTCCCGCTAGCAGGCCTAGGGGTGCCATCTGGCTTGGCAGGCCTGGACCCTGCTATTAAACACACAAGACACCCAAAATGCAGCTAGCCCATTGAGTGCCTTTTGCCGTGTGTGTGTGTGAATAACCAGTTCAGTTGTGCCCCCATAATTAGGGCTCAGAATTTGTCACAGTCGACAAAAGTCACGTTTTTAGTGACTTTTGCCTCCCTCCATGCCTTTTGAGATCTTCCCATGACTTCTGTGATTTCCCCAAGTTTTTCAGGATTTCCCCCAAACTGAAGGGCAGAGATGGCAAGAAGCTGGTGAGAAGAGCATGCTCAATGGTGCTAAGAAGATCCACAGTGTTTCCCTGGAGCTCCAAACCTCTCCCTGGCTGTGGAGACATGGCAGCATGGGAAGAAGCCGGCGAGAATAGCACACTGGGTGCCACCAGGTAAAGCCACGGCCTCTCCCTGGAGTTCCAAACTCCTCCTCAGTGTTGTTTCTTGTGGAGGGTGGAGCTTTGGCCATGGTCAAGTGGTGACACGGCATAGTGTGGCAGTGGGATCAGAGGCAGCCAACATTACCATTGTCAGAGCTTCAAAAGGTGCCCAGGAGGAGATGGCAGCATTTCATCTGCCTTTATCCCCTGCTTGAGCTTACAATCTAAGACTGGGGCTTTCAAAGGGGTTTACAATCCCTGGGTTTACAATCTAAGGAGTGGGGGGTGTTTTCCTTCTTCTTCTATTCTGTGCTGGGTGGGTTACAATCTAATCCCTGTGTTTACAATCTAAGGGTGGGGTGTGTGTGTTCCAAAATACAATACTGAATAAAAGTTAAAGAAAATTTACCCATGAGTTTTCTGCAACTTTTTCTCATTCCTGCCATGATCAAATCATAACTTTTTAAGAAAATGTCCATGACAAATTTGTAGCCCTACCCATAATCAATCCATGCTCCCAGTATATTTGCGCCTCCTTCCCCCATAAAATCAATTCACAATGCCCCCCATAACCATTTCATTTGCACCCCTGGGGCAGCGTGAATTGATTATATGGGAGGTGCAAATGAATTGGTTATGGGATAGGAGTTTAAAGACAGTATTCCTGTTAGCAATAAATTCATTAAGAAGAATTAGTGAAATAGCAGACATAATAATCTCAGCATCATATTTGTAGATTTTCCAAGATAGAATAGATATTGCTTTACATCCTAAATTCCTACCAAAGATAGTATAAGTACGACCGTTGTGAGAAGTGGCCTTTTTTACATGGGTCTCTCTCACCCATGAACACACAGAAATCTGTGTGTTCATGGGTGGGGAGCCCCATGTGAATGATGTAGCACATGCGCCCGCAGTGAATGGGTGGGTGTGTGTGCACCCACCTAACATGCATCCCCACTCGTTCCCATGGACGGAGCAACCGGGGAAAATGGTGGTTGCTCCGTGGGTGTGGATGAGTGGGGGGTGAGTGGGGATGCATGTGCAACTGCGTGCACACCCCACCCATGTACTGGCATGCCCAAAGACCCCACCCCCACCCGGAAGAGCTGTGTAAAAGCGGCCTGCAAGGAGCCATTCAAAGAAGAACAGAAGGTTGTGAGATTGTTCCTAACATTCTCACAAAACCCACCCTTCCAGCCCCACATGGAATTTTCTTATATATTCCTAGAAAGGGTTGGAAGGAACTGTCATTCTGAGGGGGTGAGTGCTTTTTGTACTACAGGAGCTCAAGACCATCACATGGTCTATTATTTGAATAGGGTGAGCGTGCATATCCTAGTTGTGAGAATGTTGGGTTCTATCTCGAAGAACCTTCTTTACAAGGCAACAACCTTCTGATCACTCACATGGGAAGGAGTTGTTTGTTTACAAACAGCTTTATCTCTCTGTCCGATCAGTGTGTCCCAGTGTCCTGCTGCTGCTTCGGAGCTACTAGCAGGCAGAGGCAGGTGAGGGATGGGGATGTGGGGGTTCCCTAAACCTGGGCCTCCTCCAGTCCAGCCCCAGCGCAGGGCTGTCCCTATGGGGGTACCTAGAGGCCCCTGACTTTATGCCGGGTTCGCTGAATGGATGCTATGCCCCTGGCTGGGGGTGTAAATCAATCCTCCATTGCCCTGCTTGATGGTTAAGAAATTTTACATCGCTAACTGTCCATCTGTCTCTGTGCTGAACTACGACGTGCAGCATACCTCTACCTATGATGGGAATTTGGTGCGACACCCTGGGCCCCTGCTCAGTGTTAGTCTTCCCATGATCTCTGACCACCTGGCCAGGTGAGCAGAAGTCCAAGGAAGGTGGGCAGGTCCAGGGGAGGCTGTGCTGAGGGCAGACATGGGTTTAGGTCCATATTGCTCGGATATGAACCGATTCCAAACAATGCGAACCAAAATCCAACCAAATGCTGGTTTGGTTCGTGTTAGAACCAAATCAGAATTTTCATCCAAATTCCCACCCCTAAGTACTAGTCCTGACTTCCAAACTGATAAGTAAAACAACACAGGGTCTGATTTTTCATTCCAGCAGGAGACATGCTGCTCTTCTGCCACTGTAGACTTCTTCATGAATACAACATGTTGATATGCTTGTA
This sequence comes from Sphenodon punctatus, assembly GCA_003113815.1. Classification (NCBI taxonomy): domain Eukaryota; kingdom Metazoa; phylum Chordata; class Lepidosauria; order Sphenodontia; family Sphenodontidae; genus Sphenodon; species Sphenodon punctatus. Next base: position 155,924 of record QEPC01013866.1, read on the forward strand.
TGCAAAGCCATTGGTCCAGGCCTTGATAGATAATATGGCCAAGAAATTCTAGGAGCTGCTGCAGTGGATTTCTAAGCAGACCAATGGATAGCTCTAATAAGGAGATTGTCTGCAGAAACACCTCTTTTTTCTCTCCATTGTCTATTATTATTGCCACATGTTATAGGGTAGTGCTTTATGTGTCATTTTTTTTCCAATCGATCTGAGGCAGATGGATATCTTGGACAATTGTTGGTGTCAAATAGATGCTAGTTCCAAGACACAAATTGTGGATCATATTTTGTGACTAACAAGATATTGCAAGCAGGACATTTTCATCTTTCAGTTACAACTAGGGACATTTTCAGGAAATGATCATTTAAAATGTTCTCATATATTTGAAAAATGCATCTTTTTGTTTCATTCTCTCAGCTAAAGAACACCAATATTTAGTCTTTAGTTTTCTCATGTATGTGTTTATTGAGTTGATAAAGGCTGCAAAGTGTATTGAAAGAAACCATTGATTTGTTTTACTTTGGCAGTACTAAGAGAGTCAAGCTCATTTCAAAAGCTTAAATAAAACCAGAAGAAAAATAATTGGCATATCCCAGATATAACCAATATTCTCTTTTTTCACATATACCTTCCAGGGTTGCAGCCAACCCTCATCCCTGCTAGCCAACTCTTGTGTTTAATTGCATCAGCATTTAATGTTACACAGATTTTTTTCTCTCTCTCTCTCTCTTTTAGGGGTTAGAGTAAGTTTTCATAGGAAAAAAGAGAATTCAGACACAATACTAATGGAAATGAAGATAACAACTTCCAAGGGATAGCAGAAATACATTAAAATACAAAAGTATCAAGGTGACATGCCCAAGGATAATGTCATGCCTATATGGTAAGTGCCTTAACTAAGATGACTTTCAGACATCCCCTCTCCCCCTGTGCACATGCATATTTTGGCTGTGGGGGAGAATGAGCAGTCAGAATATGCGGGGATTGACCGGTCTGAAAGCACCCCCTCCCCTCCACACACACACACCCAGTGCGGCTTTACCAGTAGACATGTGCATGGATGCAGAACAGTAAATCAAGCTCTGCATCCATGTGCATGTCTGCTGACAAAGCCCACCGGGGGATCAGACTTGCCAATCTCCATGCATATTCTGACTGCACATTTCCCCCCACAACCAGAATATGGGCGGGGGGGAGGATGTCTGAAAGTGGTCTAAGAAAATGGCTATTAGTAAACAAGGATCTTATTTGAGTCCAATTGTCAGGCACAACAGAAATCTACTGCTCCCCCTTGCCCCTGAACCCCAAAGAAGACAAGCACGCAGATATGGATTTGAAAGGCCACAAACTTTATTGAATTAGAATTTAGGTCAGAGGGAGTTTCACACTCTGGATCCAGGTTCCAACTTATTAACAATTATAAAGGGCGGCCCAATGTCCCTCAGTATCGTCCTATAACACATAAATATCCTAGGTTGTTCTCCCCCCAGTTGCGCAGGTGGTTGATAAGGCTCTCACCCTGTAGCAACCCAAAGCAGGCTGGAAGGCGAGGGCCCTGCCGGGACCACCCCTGTCCTCGGCTGAGTTGCTCCTCCCCCCCATCCTTGGCCTTGTGCCGAACCTGGCTGCCCAAAACAGCCAGCCTATGCTTGGCTGGTTTTGCTCCCAATATCCTCCCTCTGATCTAATAGTTGCACTAATTTCTCTTTCAATACTCCCAGATACATCTGGACTCCCATGTCAGACAGGTGCACTCCATCATCCCAATAGAGCTCGGACTTCGAGAAGCGTATCTTCTTATGCATGATGCAGTCACCATCCCTCGCAATCACTAGCTTGCCTACCTCCCTATTAATTTTATTTCTGACTCTTTCAACCTTCCCTGGTGAGACTGCTTCATGCCATTTGATGCTCTTGATCATGTGTGTCCAGATGAACCTTGTGTGAGGCAAAAGTTTTTGCGCCTCCACCCAATCCCATTTAATCCTAACAACTAACTGCAACCTGGGGTTTTGGGGTAGATTATTTTCCCCAAGATGAACCACAATAAACTGTGGATGTCATTGTCAGTCACTAGCTATCCTATGTAAGAGGGGCATGAGCTGTTCCCAACACATGCCACTCCTAGCTAGCCACACTATCTCCGCCTTGTCACCCAGCCCAAGCTATATGCCCCAATGGGATCTGCCCACTGCCTTGGTGGCCCAGTGTACGATGCTGCAGCCCACAATCCACACCAATTTACGCAGCCTGGAGACCTTCCATCCTATAACAATAAACAATAAAATTTCAACTACGAACAATTAACCAAAATTGTCTTACTTATGTAATGAGTGGATATATGTACAGAAGGCAGTTGAGTGCCATCTACTGATGTCCCGGATGCAGGACTCCGGGAGACCTTCGACCATGGCTAAACTAGCTGGTCCAATTCTAAATGAGTGGAACCCATATCTGTGACTTGGCAAGTGGTTCTGACCAAGGCACCTATGCCTTACAGCTGTGAACTGGAGCCTGGTGAGAAGTGAACCATCAGTATGTATCATAAATGGACCCCGGGGGGGGGGGAGGCATGAATGCATTTGCGCGAATGCTAGACGTGCCAAAATCCCACTCCTCCCAGCAAGCCCAAAAACGCGTGCAGAAACAGCACTAAAATAAAAAAACAAAATAGAACCAAGAACCTCACAGGGGAACCTTTGGGGCATGGGCCCAGCTAAAAAACTGGCAGAAAAAGGGCTGATAACTCACTATTATCAGCACAGGCAAGCGGCAGAGCCAGCATAAGAAGGAGGCGTGGTGAGCAGTAAAATGGCGGCCGCGGCCCAGCCCAATACCCCGGGGGACCCAGAGAGGGAACAGACTACAATGGACATTATTCTTGCTGAAATAAAAGCATCAAGGGCTGTAGCCCAAAAGGACAAACAAGAAGTATTTGAAAAAATAAGCAGAGTAAAATGCTCAGTGTAAGAGGGAAATAAAAAACTAGAAAATTTGAGCAAGCGCTTGGAAGGTGCTGAAGAGCGCATATCAAATCTGGAAGAGCAGTCACTAAATGCAGAAAGTGACTTGGTAAAGATAAAAGAATCCCTGACCCTCTTGAGAGTTAAATATGAAGACCTAGAAAATAGGTCCAGGCGCTGCAACGTGCAGATAATGGGGGTGAAGGAAGGTGCAGAAGCAGGGGGAATACAGGAATTACTCAATCAAATCTTTCCAGAGAACTTCCCTGACCAAAAGTATCTCCACAATGTGGAAATAGAGAGCGCGCATAGAACGCTGCACCCTAAACCAAAAGAAAGTGATCCCCCAAGAACTATCATAGCTAAATTCTTAAAATTGAAAGACAAAGTCCTATTAGCTGCAGCGAGAAAAAAAAATGAAATCATGGAATATCAGGGCAACAAACTAAAGTTGCAGCCAGATAATGCACCCGATACCATGAGGACACGCAAAGCATGGTCCAAATACTTTGCAGAACTGATAGATAGAGAACTTAAACCTCAACTCTGGCACCCAGTCAAACTGGCCATTCTAATTAACGGCCGAGGAAAGGTTTTTGAAGATACCTTGAACCTGGAGATTTTCATACAAGCGCACAAACCCAGCAGAACGCAGACTAACACCAACCCACTCTCAGATAAGTGCTACATCTGGTACAATCTGGTCTCTTTATTTACCTCTCATATATAGGTTTACCAACCTTAACTGCATCTTGGTTATAATCACACTGTTAAGTTACATATTGCTTATATCATTGTACTCCAATGCGCGCCCTTATGTAGAATTCAGCCGGGTGTGGTGGAACTCAGGTAACCATCTAGGATGACCCCCCCTAAAAAAACTTTCAATTTTACTAAGAAGGAGAGAACATGTGGTTCCATTGGGCACAAGTTGCCAACTCTTATGTTAAAATCGTTGTTTATGTTAGTATGTTATATTGTAATGTTGTTATGTTTTGCCAAACTTGCTTTACTTAAACACAGCACATCTGCTATCCCAAAAATAAATACTAACTATTCCACTAGAAAAAAGCCATACACCCAGTCCAAGCAAGACAAAAAACCAGATAAATCAAGAACAGGGGAATCCCACTTAACCCCATGGCAGTAGCACAAATTAAACCAAACTTGAAATTCCTGTCCCTAAACGTTAAGGTCCTTAACCACCCCATCAAAAGAAAGAAGGTAACAGATTTAATAATAGATCAGGCAATAGGAGTCTTCTTCATACAGGAATCCCACTTAGTTCAAAAAGACCTTTACAGGTTTGCGAGCCAAAAACTAGGAGACATATATGCCTCATGTGGGCAGAAAAAGAAGGCAGGAGTCATAATAGGCTTTTCGGTCTTGACAAACTTTAAATTATCCCCCACAAAAAAAGACACGGAGGGTAGATTCCTTTTGATAAAGGGCACACTAAACTCCCAACAGGTAACGTTAGTCAACATCTAAGCCCCAAATGAAAATACACACCAATTCTTTCAAAAATATATTCCCATCATCAGCCAAAATACAGAGGGCCTGCTTATTGTGCAAGGTGACTTTAACTCTCCATTTTCAGCTTTAGACCACTCTACTTGCTTACAACTCAAAAAACCCGATAAACACATAGCTGCAGTGATATCACAACATGACTTGATTGATGCCTGGCGATGTTTAAATCCCACTACTAGGAGTTACACGCACCACTCCATGGTACACAATACATATTCAAAAATAGACCACATGCTCCTAGAAAAAGACTCCCTGCACAGATGTCTAAAATGTGAAGTAATTCCAGCCACCTTTACAGACCATAACACACTATTATCCAGCTTCGCCTGGGGGGCATCTTAACAGACAGCTGTGCGCACATGACAACTCGACAGAGGCCTCCTAAAACGAGAATGGATAAAAGGTCAAATAGCTGCAGATCTGAAAGAATACTTGATATAAATGTTGGATCTGTGCTCTCCCCACAAACGCTGTGGGAAGCAGTAAAGCCAGTAGTTAGAGGCAAATTCATAGCCATCAAGGCGGGGATAAATAAAAAGAGACGAGAGAGAAATGCAGAACTCTATGAGCAATTACAACACCTGGAAAATGAAAACAGTAAATTCCGGACCAAAAAAACCCAATTAAAAATTAAAAAAATAAAAAGTGAGATTGAGACAATTGAGATACAAAAAAATCACACAACAATTAAGAAAGATTAAAAGTTTTTATTTTCAAAATTGTAATAAGCCAGGCAAAGTCTTAGCTCAAATGACTAAGAGTAGGTAAAAAAAAGTCTTCTATCCCAGTAATAAAGCTCCCAGGGGGAAATAAAATATCCAAACAAGACGAAATTCAGAACACATTCGTAGACTTCTACCAGAAGTTATATACATCTTCCAACCCAGACCCAGTAAAGATAAAATAATTTATTAATAAATATAACATCCCTAAATTCAACAGAGACCAAACTAAATTTCTCAACACCCCAATAACTGATGAGGAGACCAAACTAACAATAAAAGTACTCATCAACAATAAAGCTTGTGGCCCCGATGGACTCCCAGCAGAGTTTGATGAAACATTCAGTGATATCATAACCCCACACCTAACTAATAACTTCAACAATATTATGCAAGTGCAGACAATGTCCCCAACTTTCTTTGAGGAAGTAATAACCCTAATTCCCAAGCCAGGCAGGAACCAGGGGGAATGCAGCAATTACAGATCAATATCACTACTAAATATAGACTATAAGATATTTGCTAAAATGCTGGCTAATATACTAGCAGCAATCATTGATACAGTAATACACATGGACCAGACAGGCTTTATCGCCAATAGATTTGGAATAGATAATATCAGACAAATGGTCAACCTCATCATGGTGGCAATCATGGCCCCAACATTAATACTATCGGTCGATGCGGAGAAGGCCTTTGTTAGATCTGAGCTGGAATGCTTGTATCAGGTGATGGAAAGCATGGGTATAAAGGGAAACTTCCTAAGGGCGATCAAGTCCTTGAATTTAAAACCAAGCTCCCGCTTATTAATAAACGGTAATCTTTCCAAACCATTCTATCTAACCAGAGACACAAGGCAGGAATGCCCCCTATCCCCCCTACTTTTTAACATCACCCTAGAACTCCTAGCATGTGCTATAAGACAAGAGCAGGACATAACAGGCATACAAATAGGTCACACACAGCATAAAGTATCTCTATTCACAGACGACATGTTCATATATCTCACACAGCCACAAATTGTTGTCCCCAAAACCCTTCACCTCATAGATCAGTGCAGTAAAATCTCAGGATACAAAATTAATTATCAAAAATCACAGGCGCTAATATTAGCAAAGCCCCCGTTGCCGCCAAAATGGCGGCGACGGGCCATTGTCGGGCCCCCCCCTCCTCCTTACCAAAGAGGCGTGGGCAGCAACAGCGAGGCTGGTTGAGAGAGCCCCTATAGCAGGGCTCTCTCTGAACGGGTTGCATGCAACCGCCCGACGCGCAGGTGCACAGCGCAGCGCGGGGTTTGGGGCTCCTCCCCTTTAGAAGGGAGGATCCCCTGAGTCGCGTGAGAGCGGCAGACGGGGCCAAGGGACTGGTGAAGCAGCAGCAGAGGCATTAGGCTGCTGCTTCAAGTCAGAGACAAGGAAGAAAAAATAAAAATAAAAATAAAAATGGGTAGGACAAAAAGAAAAGGGGATGGGGGAAAGGAAGGGAACAGTGGGGAGAGCGGCCGCCTCGCCCGGGAAAGGAGGGGTGAGGAAAGGGAAGGAGCTACCCCTGCTGGGTGCACCACCCCTGGGGAAATATTGGAGAGACTCCAGCGCTGTGAATTACAGCTGATGGAGAGGGAGCAGGCAAGGAGCCATGAGGACAATGGAGGAGCAATGGGGGCCATGGTGGAGGTGAGTGAGAGGGGCACGGCAGGGAACCCGGCCCCAACAGGGGATTGCCCAGAAGAGAGCCCACATGAAGGTCACAACAGGAGTAGGGGGGGAGGGTGATCATCCCCCCAATACGCTACAGGGACGATGTTGAGGGAGTAGAGTCCAGCCCCACTACTGCAGTGACACACGGGGAAGCGCGGGGCCAGCAAGGGGAGTTTCTGGCCTCATCCCTCCCGGAGCAAACCCAGGTGGGGAGCCACCAGGGAGAAGGGCAAGGCGGGGAGGGTTTAACTTCGGGACTGGGCCCATTGTTGGAGGCTATGTATGCGGCAGGAGCCCGTGAAGCCCCGAATAGAAATGAGGCAGAGGTGGGCGACCCAATAGGGGTCCCCGGCCTAGTGGAACATCAGTTAAGGGGACAGAACCAAG
>QEPC01013866.1:170396-182435 GCA_003113815.1 Sphenodon punctatus
TACTTCCTGGCCCCTCCCGACGGGGTCTCTCAGGGCTACGCAGCCGGATGACATCATCCGGCTGCGTCGCCCTGAGAGACCCCGTCGGGAGGGGCCAGGAAGTACGAGCGCGCTGGACGGAGCAGCTACTGCTGCCATCACTGGTAAGGCAATTCCTTTTCTAAAAGGGAGGGGGGGAATCAAGCAAGCCCCGGCAGCTGGGGAGGGGAAACCCCGGCAGCTGGGAAGCCCTGAGGGTTTGACCAGTGAGGGGGGAGGAGGCAAGCCAAGCCCCCCCCCGCATGGTAAATCGCGCTGAGGCGCAGAATTGGGCCCTGACTTCCGCAGAATTTAAAAAAAAAATCCGCGGAAGAATCGCGGCCCTGACCATGCAGAAACAGCGCTACTGGGTCTATATCCAAACATACCACTGCTGAACTACCACCAAGACACCTGCAAAATAATTACTTTAGCCGGAATAAACCTCATCAACCAAAACTGGAAAAACGCAAGGGACATTTCGGAGACAGCATGGCTGAAATGCGTATGGTACATGTATTCCATGAAAAAAATAGCAGCCACACAAGAGAACAACTCCAAGAAATGTACAACAAAATGGTTTACTTGTATAGGGGTTATCCAAGGAATCACTCTTAAAGAAGAATCTAAGTCGTATCTGGTGGACTATACAGTATGAAACACTGGGCAGCAAAATTGTTATCCAAGTTGAAAAGACCAGGGACTTGGCAAGTGTTTGAATGTTTGTTTGTTCATTAATGTTGTTTGTATTATGAGTTTTTTTCAACCTTTACAATAAAATTTAAAACTTAAAAAAAAAAAAAATTGACCCAGGACACCAGGTCGGATATCCAGGTATCTGTGCACTGCTGAGACAGGGCAAAGGGATGGGGACCCTGTCTTACGCAGGGTAATAAGGTTGTCTTTACCTCTTTGGTCGGTTTTGGAGTAACAGATAATAATTTGGATCATATTCCCTCGAACTTGAACATCCTGGGCTCTGACTACTCTATCGGACGCGGACTGGCGGGACTCCGTGACCAGCTCACTCACCCAAAAAGCACCATAGAAAGCCAGTTTAAATGACACGCTAAAAAGCCATGCCTCGCTCTGGTTAAAACAGACTCGGGCTAGTGTGGCATCCAAACTGTCAATGAAAGGTGCTGTTATGGGCAGCCATGCATCGCGGGTTTGACCCCTGTCTCGGGACCAGCTCTCAAAAAGTCCATGCATTAAAAAGCCGCCATCTGGGGGGGGGGGGCTGGCCCGTTAATTTACTAAAGAAGGTAATGGCCAAAACCTTGCTGGCAATGGTGTCCGGTGAAAACCCGGTTGCTTAAGGGCGATGGCAAACCTAATGGCATGGTGCTCAGGGATAGGAAAACTTGTGGGCCATCCTTGACTGACTGTAAATGCCTGGAATTCTTTAAACATCCTCCCGTGGGACAGGTGGGTAGACCTCGCTAGTAATCCCTGAACCATCTGGAATAGGTCTACAATCCGAGGTTCCATGCATCTGGAGGCAATGCTTCCGGCTCGACAGCCACCTCTGGTGTCAACTGGCGAAAACCGTCCATCTGGAGATGAGAGAGCGCATCAGCTAAGCCATTGTTAACTCCAGGGACATGCTTTTATGTAAACAGGATGTTAAATGTTAGGCATTGTAATACAAATTTCCTGACCAGCTGCATGACTCTCATGGATTTTGAAGACATGGAATTTATTATGTGAACCACCGCTAGGTTGTCACACCAAAATACCACTGTCTTGTTTGCGAATGCATTCGCCCACAGTTGCACCTCCAGTACTATAGGGAAAAATTCCAAGAATGTCAAATCTCTTGTGACCCCCTATGTCACCCATTCACAGGGCCATGGTGTGGCACCCCATTGCCCCCTGGAATATACCCCGAAACCATTGGCACTAGCGGCATCTGACTGTACCTGGAGCTCCGCCTCCAAGAGGAGATCGCCCCTCCAGAAACTAACCCCATTAAATTTATCTAAAAAATGGAGCCATGTCCTGCAATCATTCTTCATCTCTTTCATTACTCTTATGTGATAGTATGGAGGCATATCGCTTGAGACCTTTGTGTAAAGCCGAGACAGAAAGGCCCTTCCAGGTGTTACCAATCTACAAGCGAAGTTCAGTGATCCCAGTAGGGACTGCAGCTGTCTAACTGTAACATTGCTGGCCATTATGGCCACCTCCAGAGATTCCCACAAGGCGATTATGTTTTTTCTGGGCAAGCGAGACAGAGGAATTGGGTTCCTTACCTTGGGAATTCCTTTTCTATTCCCTCGAGGGAGGTCATTCGGACACTGGGAGCGATCTCCCCGACTACCACTAGTAGGCAGCACAACTTTGCTGGGAGCACGTGGGGAGAGCGCTCCCCCGCCCTCCCAGAAGTAATAAGCCGAGGACGAAGCTTATCTGAAAAACTTAACGTATATTAGTAACAAGCCCCCCGAAGGGGTAACATACAACTAAACATCACAAGAGTTAATTCAGCGCCCAGGAAACTCTGGGTGGGCCGAATGACCTCCCTCGAGGGAATAGAAAAGGAATTCCCAAGGTAAGGAACCCAATTCCTCTTTCTATGCCCTCTCGTCCGGTAATTCGGACACTGGGAGGTACCAAAGCAGTAATTTATTCGATGGGAGGGACTGGGCGCTTATTGAGGATCTAAAACCCCCTGCAGCACCCGCCTCCCAAAGGCGGCTTCAGCAGACTCGAAGCGATCTATTTTATAGTGCCTCGTGAATGTGTGGAGACTTCTCCACGTAGCCGCTCTGCAAATTTCTAATGTGGGAGCCCTGGCCCGGAACGCCCAAGTAGTGGAGGCTGAGCGGGTCGAATGAGCTAGAACTCTAGCTGGAGGGACCAAGCTTAAGGCTCTGTAGGCGTCTGCTACACAAGCAGAAATCCACTTCGCAATGATGGATTTCGAGACTTTTTTACCCTTGGAGTGAGGGTGGTAGCTCACCAAGAGGGAGGAAGTTTTCCGAAAGGGAAGAGTACGCTCCAGGTAAATCTTGAGTGCCCTGCGTACATCTAAAGTGTGCCAAAGCCTCTCTAAGGAGTGGCGAGGCTTAGGGCAGAAGGACGGGAGGACCACCTCCTGTGCTAGGTGGAACAGGGAGGAGACCTTAGGAAGGAAGGTTGGGTCTAGCCTGAGTAGCACCGATTCCTTTCTGAAAATGCAGAAAGCTGGGTCGATGGACAGAGCTCCGATTTCAGACACCCTTCTTGCCGATGTTATAGCAATAAGGAAGGTCATTTTGATGGATAAAAAGTAAAGGGACACCTGGTGCAGAGGCTCGAATGGAGGACCCATTAGTGCCTTAAGAACCACATTGAGGTTCCATGTAGGAAAGCGGTGTACAACCGGAGGGGCTACACGCTTGGCTGCCCTCAAGAACTGTTTCACATGCAGGTGAGAGGAGAATTTATTGGCAGAAGACGAGGAGATGGTACTGTCAATGGCCGATAGCTGTCTAGCCAGTGTGTTGGGACGAAGCCCCCTATCGAGGCCGTCCTGTAGGAATTGGAGGACTTGAGGAACGGAAGGCTGACGAGGTGGAACGTGATGGGTGTGACACCAGCGGACAAACATCGCCCATGTAGACTGGTAAATTCTCCTTGTCGATTGTCGCCTGGAGGCGAGGAGAGTCCGGACTACTGGAGCTGAGTACCCTTGGGCTCGGAGAGCGTCGGCTTCAATAGCCAGGCTGTCAGTCTCAGGAACTCTGGCCGATCGTAGCAAAGAGGTCCCTGGGTGAGGAGATCCGGCGTGACTGGTAGAGGGAGGTAAGTTCCTCTGGATCGGCTGAGAAGGTCTGGAAACCACGATCTGCGTGGCCAGAACGGGGCTATCAGAATGACTGTGGCCCGCAGTCTCTTGGCTCTGCTGATCGTTCTCGCTAAGAGAGGAAAGGGAGGAAAGGCGTACAGGAGGCCGTGGGGCCAAGGGTGGCTGAGAGCGTCGTGAGCCTCTGCCAGCGGATGTGGGCTCCTGGCGAAGAATCTCTGCGTCTTGCGATTGGAACTCGACGCAAAGAGGTCCACTACTGGGGTTCCGAAGGTGGTCATCACGTGATGGAACGCTTGAGGGGACAGAGACCATTCCGCCGGGTCTAGCACTCGTCTGCTGAGCCAGTCCGCTTGAACATTGTCCTGGCCCCTGATATGTCTGGCTGACAGGGAAAGAAGATTGCCCTCCGCCCATCTGAACATCAGGGTGGCTTCCTTGTGGAGCGACGAGGATCGAGATCCCCCTTGATTGTTCACATAAGCTTGTGCAGTGGTATTGTCTGTGAAGACCAGCACATGATGGTTGTGAAGCTGTGGGAGGAAGTGGAGGAGTGCTAGACGGATCGCCCTGAGCTCCAGCCAGTTCATGCTGTGCGCCAGTTCGTGGTGTGACCATGACCCCTGGACCGTGTGTGTGCTGAGGTGGGCCCCCCACCCTAGGAGGCTGGCGTCGGTGGTGAGTATGAGTCTCTCCGGTTCTAGGAGAGGGACGCCGGCGAGAAACCGGTGGGGTTGCTCCCACCACGCTAGCGAGTGGCGAGCGGCCGGAGTGAGAGCAATGGACCTCGGGCTGCTGTCGATTATTGCTGATTGCCAGGGCCGCAGAAGCGCCTGCAAGGGGCGAGAGTGGAAGCGCGCCCATTGCAGGTGACGTATGAGTGAGATCATCAAACCCAGGAGAGAAGCGAGGGTGAGGATCGGGACTCGTGGGCGGTCGCGAATCGTCTTGATGAGGGACAATAATTTTGCCTGTCGCTGGAGTGGGATGAACACTCTGTTCAGGGAGGTGTCGAACACAACCCCTAGATGTTCGAGACGTTGAGATGGGGTAAGATGGCTTTTGGGAATATTGATAACGAAGCCGTGGGTCTCGAGGTATTCCTTGGTGCGAGTGAGATGAGTGTGGGCCAGCTGCAGGGACGGAGCGGTAACTAGCAGATCGTCGAGGTATGGAAAAACCGCTATCCCCTCCAGTCGGAGCGCCGCTATGAGGGGGGCGAGAACCTTGGTGAAGGTCCGAGGGGATGATGCCAGTCCGAAGGGGAGGGCTCGATACTGCCAGTGCTGGCCGTCGTAGCAAAACCGGAGCCACCTCTTGTGTGCCGGAAGGATGGGAACATGGAGGTAAGCGTCCTGCAGGTCGAGAGATGCCATCCAGTCGCCTTGGGAAAGGGCTAGGGATATGGAGTGAAGTGTCTCCATCTTGAAGCGTTGCCTGCGTAGCGCCTTGTTGAGACGCTTTAGGTCGAGCACTCCCCTCCACGAGCCGGATTTTTTCTGCACGAGGAATAAAATCGAGTAGACCCCCAGGCCGCGCTCGTGCCACGGCACCCTCTCTATGGCCCCCAGTTGGTGGAGCCTGGTGATCTCCGCCCGCAGATGCCCGTGTTTGACGGGGTTGCGTGAACGAGGAGATATTCTGAAGGTCTCCCGCGGATAGTATTTGGTCTCTATCGAATATCCTCTGGAAACTGTTTGAATGACCCACGCATCTGATGTGTTCAGGGCCCATCTTGGTGCGAAGGCGAGGAGACGCGCACCGATCCGTGGAGAGACGGGGGAAGAAGCGGCGATACAGTCAGGATTCCTGCCTACGAGGCGGTGATCCTGCACGACGGTTCTGTTGGTGCTGAGGCGATGGTCTGGTGAACTTGCCTCCCCTGCCCCTCTGAAATCTATTGCGGTTAGCAGTGTTCCAGGAGGGTTGCGTGGAAGATTGGTAGCGCTTCTGGCCCTGTTGGAAGCGAAAAAAGGGGCGAAAGGGATTCCTGCCCGTCTGGATCTGGTTCAGCGAGTGCTTCTTGTCCTTGTTAGAAGCCTCCTGTAGTGCTTTGTCTAGCACCGTGCCAAACAGCTTGCCGCCCTTAAACTTGCTGTTAACTAACAAGTTCTTTGCGTGTGCATCAGCCCGCCACGAACGAAGCCAGAGTCTGCGTCTGGCTGCAACATTGGCTGCCATCCCTTTTGCAATCCAGGTCAGCATGTCCATTGATGAATCTATCAGGAAGGCCTGAGCGAGAGCTACGTTAGTGGCTAACTTCGTGGACTGTGCTCTAGTAATGTTAGGGTCTTTCCCCATCTTGAACCACTTCATCACAGCCCGAGAGACATATGACGAAGTGGTAGCCATGCGCAGAGCATTGGACATGGCCTCGTAACTCTTCCTAAGGCCGGTTTCCAGGCCTTTGTCAGTCTGATCTTTTGGTAATAAATCCCCTTCTGAGGGGAAGACAGACTGTCGGGCGAGGGATGCAGCGGCAGCATCAACCCGGGGCAGGGCGAAAATGGGCTTGCTCTGTTTAGCAAAGGCGTACAGAGTCTGTTGAGGCCTAGATAACTTGAAGGACTTAGTGGGGTGCTTCCACTGTGCCCTTATAATTTTCTCAAAGGCTTTGTCTAGGGAAGCGCCTTTGGAGGCCTGGCCCAATTTGGGAATATATTCCCTGTCTGATTCCTCGTCCCCATCGGAGGAGGAATCGGAGTCCCTTTTCTGGAGAGGTCTGGGAGTGACCTTTAACACCCTCTCCGCTCTCATAATTATTTTAGGGCCGTGGTCCAGGGGTAGCTCCCTGCCTAGGTCCTTATGGCCCCTGGAAAGGATCCGCTCCCAATCGAGGGACTTGTCCTCCAGCAGAGAGTGGGAGGCCCTGGATGAGCCAGCCTCTGACTCCTCCTCTGAGGAGGGTACAGGGTGGTAGCGGGGCCTAGTGGGGTGGGCCCGTGGCCGTTTAGCCGGGGGAGGGGAGTCAGCCTGAGAGGATCCCCCAGAGAACTCCCCTTCTTCAGGGGGAGAGCAGGGATCGTCCTCCTCAGCCGAGGAGGACCCCAACAGCTCTGAAAGGGAGGCATGAGCCCTGGGGGTAGGGGGGCCCTTACCCTTCCCCTTCCCCGCAGAGCGGGAGGCTCCCTTAAACTTTTCTTTAGGGTTTGGCCCCCGGGGAGAGGGTCTCGCACTGCGAGCCCTCTGGTTGCTCTCTATGCGAGAGAGAGCCCCCATCATGGCCCGAAGGGCTTCCAGCTGGGCCTGCTGGAAAGGATCGGGCCCAGCCCCCCCCCCGGTCCCTCGTACCTGCGAGGAGGCAGCCGAAGCTACCTCCCCCTCGATGTCCTGGATGAGGGAAGCCTGAGGGCTGCGGGCGTCTTGGGGCCGCCGGGCGGGGAGGGAGGTCTCGCTTCCGGTTTCCCCCTCCGCCGCCATTTCGGCTCTGGCCCGGTCAGCTTGCGGCGTGGCCGCGGCCGCATGGCCCTGCCTGGGCTTGCTGGACTTCCGCCTCTGTGCCCCAGCGGCAGTTGGAGGCTGCGGCGCCCGTCCGGCTGCGGCGCGGCAGGTCTTAGCCGTCTCGGCCATTGCGGCGTCGGGGGGGTAGCTCCGGGGAGTCCCCGCTCTGAAAAAGCCTCTGGCCTGGACCCGTGGGCCGGCTCAGAGGGTAAGCCTCCTCCTGCCGTGCGGGGAGGCTGCGCCCGGGAATTGGTGCGGAGGCACCGGAAAAGTTCCTTTCCACGTGGGGGGTGCAGCGCACCCGGCTGCACGTCCTGCTGAGTCGGAGGCAGACAACGAACTGGGAGGGCGGGGGAGCGCTCTCCCCACGTGCTCCCAGCAAAGTTGTGCTGCCTCCTAGTGGTCGTCGGGGAGATTGCTCCCAGTGTCCGAATCACCGGACGAGAGGGCATAGAAAAACCCTATACAGTGTCCATTTCAATGCCCAGAAATGACACGGTCATGGTAGGACCTACAGTCTTTTCTGGAGCAAGGGAAGTCCTAGCTCCTGTGCTAAATTTTGAAATGTGAGCAGAAGGTAACCACAATCATCGGTGCCCGCTCTGACTAAAAACAAAAAATCATCCATATAATGAAGGAGGTTGCTTGACTGTGTGCGCTGCCTAACCAGCCAGTCAAGTAGGGAGCTGAATTTCTCAAAGGCGGCACATGATATCGAGCACCCCATTGCCGTTACTTTATCAAAGTCAAATTTTCCTTGAAACTGGAAACCCAGTAGGTGAAAATCATCTGGGTGAACAGGCAGCAGTCGATATGCTGATTTTATATCGCACTTCATTAGCAATGCAGATGCTCCACAACCTTTAGCAACTTTGAGTGCCGTATCAAATGACGCATACCGAACTGAGCACAGCTCTTCCGGTATGGCGTCATTGACCAATCTACCCTTTGGGTGAGACAAATGGTGTATCAGTCAAAACTCGCCTGGTGTCTTTTTCAGTACAATGCCTATGGGGGTAACATGTAAGTTCTCCAGTGGGAGGACTGAAAATGGGCCTGCTATCTATCCTTCCTTGATTTATTTTTGGAGCATGGCAAGCACTAATTCCTCCATACCCACCGTGGATTTCTAATTTTTTACCCACTGCCGCACCCTCAATCCTCTCACCGGTATTCTGAAACCTACCCTGAAACCTTCCGTCACATAGTCCACTGTAAAGCACCTTTGCCATTACTTCATGGTGCACTGCAGTTGGGGCCTTTCCCCAAGTTCTCTCCTCCTCCACCTTGGGGGAGCGACCAGGAGGCTTGTTTCAATTACCAACCTACCGGACACAGCTGCAATGGGCCACTGAGTGGTTTCTGGTGCAGTGCGAGCAAACATGTCAAAATCAACATGGGGATCAGGTACAACTCCCAAGCAGTTAAATTCCCAACAAGTGGGAGCCTTTGTGCCGCCTGATGCCCCTCAGCTCGAAAGGGATCGTTCATGGGTGCCACTCCCCCTTTTATTAATGCATGCCCGCTATCGGCCCGAGGGGCGTTGGACACGCTATTCATACACTCCAGCCATAGGTTGGGCGCATACCTATCCCATTTCAAACCTGGAGTTATTGCTGCTTGCTTCCTAAAAGCTTCATCATAGCAAACCAAAGCCCCTGCATCTCCGGTGTCAAAAGCCCACCAGACTGTGTCCTGGTGCTTGACCAGCTCTGTGGCTCGTAGCGGGAAAATTTACAAGATAACTCCCATCCAGATGGAGTATGCAACTGACCAATTGGACCAATTACGGTCTGCTTTTGGTCTCTTGAACCCCTCCTTCTCCTTGCTCTCTTCCTTGGTATTCAGATCAGGCATGGGGCCAGTAAATAGGAGGGAGAACAAATCGACATAGTCTCCCCTCCATATCTTTTCCCTCATGGCTTGCATAAGGTGAGCACCCATTGGTGCTGACACAGCATAGCCCCCTGCCAGCGGAGGAGGCTCTGCCACTCCATCGTCACATGGCACCATGGGGAGTAACATCTTCCTGCCGAGTTCCATACCCATGCAGCCTGCAATCCCCCGATCCCTGAGACTTGAAGAATTGCTGATGGGGGGTAGGGGGGAGGATTACAGAGGGAGAGGGTACTTACTGTGAGAATTGATGATGGGGGGGGGAGGATACTCTCACACTGAGGGGGAGGGCTACTTGCCCTCCAGTGGGTCGCCCTTAGCACCTCCATAAACCCCTTCAGCCACCCAGTGCTGGGCAAAAACCTCAATCAATTTTTTTTATTTTTTTATTTTTTTCTGCAACACAATTAGAGGCAACTGGTGCCAGAACTCTCACTATGAATCAAAAAATGACGCCAACATTGGGAGCACCACTTTGTGCTTCCTACCCTCGCACGCTGCCGGGCTGATTGACCTGCAGTGCCGCGAGGCTCAAAATGGCATTTTGCACCTAAACTCCCTCAGCGGCAAGTGGCTGCTTGTCTTCTTCAGAAAGGGGGTTGAGCAGCAAAGCCCTCCCACCCACCCCCGCCCAGCATGGAACCAGTCGTGAGGAGCCAGCTCCGGGAGGGGGGGGAATTCTTTTCCATTTTATAATTTCTAACAAGGAAACATGAAGTTACTTGCTTAAAGGAAACATGCCTTCTTGTATCATTGATCTGGTCAGCAAAGCAAAGCAATTAAAAATACCATAGGTCTTTTCAATTACTTCCTGGAACTTCTGTTTAAAAAAAAAAAAGATCCTGAAAATCTTCTGTCCAGCCTGAGTTGAAGGTAAGGCTATTGCCAACAGGCTATGACCGACTTCAATTAAATATTTTCATACCACTCATCTTCTGGGAAATGTGTAAAAACAGTAAACCTTAATCTGCATATTAACATTAGGTAAAAACAGAGAAGACAGCAGCCTACTCTGTCCTGGTCCTCACCTGTACATGTGTGCAAGCACCACCAGATGTTGGTCCATGATTGCCCTGGGTCATGTTGGCAGCTAGCCCGGGGTCTGACCTCAGAAAACCTCTGAGGGCACAGCCACCATGGCCCACCCAACCAGTCCAAGGTGGGCCACCACCAGCTCTCACATCTGTTTCGGCTGGCAGACCTGGCCTGGGAAGGAGATCATCATGTCTGGCCACCATGGCTGACTGTGATTGACCACTCTGGCTGGCTGCCAAGGTGGGAGGCCAGGGTGCAGGGCGCAGTGCAGGAGTGGAGCTGGCCACCTGAACATTCAAGTTTATCCCCACCCTCCTTGGGCACTGTTCATGGGGATATTTCTTCTGCAGCCTGACCTGACCTGGACTGTGATAGCCACAGCTTCCTGCCCTGGGCCGGGTTGTCGCTGGGCCACAGTCACATGTGTTTTTCCCCTTTCTGAATATAAAACCTTTGCTTTTTTTTCCTACTTAAAAGCAGCTTATAAAATATTAACCCTTTGAATCCTGCTAGTTCTAAAAAATCTCAGAAAAACATCTACCTCAGTATAGTCTGAACTTGTTTTCAGTTTAATTGCACTGGTTGATTCTGTATTTGAGATAACATTAGTGTAACAAAAGGTGTTTTCAAATGAGAAAGCCAATAGGAGGGATGTGTGTGTCACAAATAGGACTGAAACTCGGATCATAATTCTCACTGGCTCCCAACGAGAAGGGGGGATTTTCTCATCTCGCCTCAAGATGAGACAAGAAACCCCCCACTTCTTGTTTGAAACTGGAGAAAACTCAAGGGGGGGGGCAGGGTTGCAGGCAGTTAGGGGGGCTGGCACAAGGGTGAAGGTGATCTGGGAGCAAAGATAAGTCCCTGGGCACCTCTGTCCCCCGCCTGACCTCCCTGCCTGGGGGGAAGGGAAGGGTGGGCTACTGGTCTGTGCTAGGTTCAGGGGCTTGGGGGCCTAGTAGAGGTCAGACAGGGGTTTATTCACTGTCAGGGGGAAGGTCCCAATCCCCCCAGCTGTGTTTTGCTCCACACCTCTTCCTGGCTTTGCAGTTAAAAAGGAGAAGAAAAAAAGCCTTGGGCATGCTCAGAATAGCAGCTCAGCCCTTCCTGCCCTTTTCAAAGATGGAACCCTCAGCACCAAGCAGCTGTTTTGCTCATACTCAGCACTTTCCAAAGATTATGCCTGCAAGGCCGAACATGGCCAGAGGAGCTGCTCGGCCCTGCAGGTTCCATCTTTGAAATGGACATCCAAGGCCGAGTAGCTATTCTGAACATGCTCAAGACTTTTTTTCTTCTCCTTTTAAACTGAAAAGCCGGGAAGAGGCCCAGTGTGGTGTGAAGTGCTGCAGAGCACAGCCAGGGGGTCAGGACACACACACCCCGGATAGTGAGTAAACCCCTGCCAAACCCACACTCCTGGTGCTGCCTGAACTTCCGCTTCCCACCAGGTGGGGGTCGGAGGTGCCCAGGTGCCTTGTCTTTGCCCGCTGATTGCCTCTGACCCCTCTGCAACCCTGGCCCCTTGAATAATTTTCAAGAATTCGAGTGGGGGGGGAAAGAACACCAGAATTCTTGCCCTCCCTCTCGATTCTCAACAATTATTCATTTTTTCCCCTCACTTCAGCCCTATTCCCAAATGAGCAACTTCCAGCATGACTACTAGTGGTGGGACCCCGGGCCCATTACCGGTTACCGGATTTACCGGTTACCAGTTCCCCGAAAACCGGATTCCCGGTTTAAATCCGGTATACCGGTACCGGATTTATTACATTGGTTTCAATGGGGCGCTGTGTCCCCATTGAAACCAATGAAATAAATTAAATTCCCTCCCCCTCCCCCTCCCAGGCTGCGCGGGTGGA
>QEPC01013866.1:182763-201771 GCA_003113815.1 Sphenodon punctatus
CTGCGGCGCCCGTCCGGCTGCGGCGCGGCAGGTCTTAGCCGTCTCGGCCATTGCGGCGTCGGGGGGGTAGCTCCGGGGAGTCCCCGCTCTGAAAAAGCCTCTGGCCTGGACCCGTGGGCCGGCTCAGAGGGTAAGCCTCCTCCTGCCGTGCGGGGAGGCTGCGCCCGGGAATTGGTGCGGAGGCACCGGAAAAGTTCCTTTCCACGTGGGGGGTGCAGCGCACCCGGCTGCACGTCCTGCTGAGTCGGAGGCAGACAACGAACTGGGAGGGCGGGGGAGCGCTCTCCCCACGTGCTCCCAGCAAAGTTGTGCTGCCTCCTAGTGGTCGTCGGGGAGATTGCTCCCAGTGTCCGAATCACCGGACGAGAGGGCATAGAAAAACCCTATACAGTGTCCATTTCAATGCCCAGAAATGACACGGTCATGGTAGGACCTACAGTCTTTTCTGGAGCAAGGGAAGTCCTAGCTCCTGTGCTAAATTTTGAAATGTGAGCAGAAGGTAACCACAATCATCGGTGCCCGCTCTGACTAAAAACAAAAAATCATCCATATAATGAAGGAGGTTGCTTGACTGTGTGCGCTGCCTAACCAGCCAGTCAAGTAGGGAGCTGAATTTCTCAAAGGCGGCACATGATATCGAGCACCCCATTGCCGTTACTTTATCAAAGTCAAATTTTCCTTGAAACTGGAAACCCAGTAGGTGAAAATCATCTGGGTGAACAGGCAGCAGTCGATATGCTGATTTTATATCGCACTTCATTAGCAATGCAGATGCTCCACAACCTTTAGCAACTTTGAGTGCCGTATCAAATGACGCATACCGAACTGAGCACAGCTCTTCCGGTATGGCGTCATTGACCAATCTACCCTTTGGGTGAGACAAATGGTGTATCAGTCAAAACTCGCCTGGTGTCTTTTTCAGTACAATGCCTATGGGGGTAACATGTAAGTTCTCCAGTGGCTGTCTCTTATACACATCTGGCTGGCTGGAGGCAGAGCTGAAATGTGGGTCCGTGCATCAGATTGACAGCTGCTCTGCTTTGGGTTGGTGCCCCAGGTTTGGCTGGCCTGCTCTGCTATGAGATGTTCTGGAGTACTGGCAGTGGGGCTGCCCCAGGACAAGTGCAGCTTGCTCTGTGCCTCCTCCGCATACACATCTGGTGGGGCGCCTTTAGATGGACAAGCCACCTGGAGGTGAAGCAAGCTAGCACGGCCAACACTGAGGCAGCCCGTCTGTCTAAAAACATCTATTGTGGAGAAGTGACCTCTGCTACTAACACCAAAGAGTTAAGTTCAATTTTTTTGGAAGTGTTCACTTTTGCAGCATTTTATCTACATTATAGTGGAGCAGACTTCAGGAACTAGCTGGCAATTACTAGATAGGTCTGAGGATTCTGGGCTAGAGCCGAATACAGTTTATCACATTATTTATCTGGAACATCTCTTTTATCAACCAATGTGGTCCATCTTGAAGCAATTGCTTACGTCTGCGAAGGCATCTTTATTTTATCTCTATCTGCTTTTAAGACCAAAGAAGAGGGAGAAGGACTGTTATGATCTTGTCTGTTTACCATAGGTGCCTGTATTTGCCATTGTTTTCACACTACTGTTTACTTTCCGATTGTTTAATGCTCAAAGTTCAACAATGGAATTTATTTCACTCAGTGGCATAAGAAGTGTACAATTAAGAACACAGAACTTCAGGTATAGATCTCTCAGATTGCTCCTTGTTCTTATTTCCACCAGAATATAAAATGGAAAACAAGTGAATTGTAGTTCTACCTACTGTAGCACATAAAGTGATTAGCACCATATTTTGGTTTTACTAATGCAGGCACAGAGAAAGAATCATTATAACATAATTATTACCATGTCCTGTAAGTGCAATGGGTAGTCTGATATACTGCTATTTTTTATGAATCACTGATAGCATGTGTTTCTCATGCATCCACCTTAATGTTACGTTTATGGATGGTTATCAAAACTGGGTTTCTAAACCTTTGATGATATCCATTATTAGTCTTTTGTCTTGTGAAACAGAGTGGAAAAAATAGGAAAAATGACACTTGCCTCATTTTAGTACATTTCATTATCTTCCTCTGCTGGGTCAGAAAAAGAAAAGAAAAAACACAAACACAAAAGGAACCAATTAATCTCCAAAAGAACACAGTCATATTAGTTTAGCATCAGATATAATACTGAATTCTTACTATGGCGACTGCACCGATGATATTTTGTTTCAGTCTGACTAGAAGCAGCGCAACTGGGAATTTCATTACAGAGCAACTTCAGTCACAATTTTGCAAATTTAATGGATATGGGTAGTTTAGTTTGATTAAGGATCAGCATGTAGGATAGGTCCATAAAGGGCTATCAGTCAAGTAGGTCAGGGAACAGAACCTCTGAGTCAGGAGGTGGAATGAATGCCAAAGAATAGATTGTGCCATTATAACCTTGGATATTTTTTCTGATGTAACGAAGAGTAGCCACTGTCAGAGACAGGATGCTGGAATCGATGGACCATTGGTCTGACCCAGTATGGCACTTCTTATGAACATGATTCTTAACTGTCTTGCCCTCATGTAGCCATTGGTAAAATTGTGTAAAATAAAAGGCTGTAAAATGTCATGCTATGTGAGTGAGTGGGAAATTCTGCTTTTGTAGCATTTTGCATCAGATGTGTGCAGATGTAAATTAATTTACATAAAGATCAAAGCAGTGGAGAACCAAGCCTGCAAACTTTGAAGTGCTTATTCAAATCAAACCATCAAACTATCCAAGGTTTTTTTACTTTATTTAATGCTGCAATTATCTGACAGGACAAGACAGTCATGCCTAGGAAATATCTAATAGCAATCTTATAAAATTTATTATATTTGGTTTTGAATCCAGAAATCTGTAATCCAGAAACTGAAAATCACACGAAGGGTACTTTCACACATGATGGTGCCAGAACGCGACCATGGATGTGCCCGCTGTGGTTCGGGCTACTAAAATGGTTGGGAGTCAACCAGCCCACCAAATTGATGTGACAGGGCCATAGGCACAACGTGTTGGCAGGGCCATGTGGCCATGCATCCACCCAGCCTCGCCCCTGTGATGTGTGCAGTGGCCTGCCCCCCTCCCTGAGGGGCAGCCATGGCAGCCAATGATGCTCACTATGGCACACAGCCCCCCGTCATTCCAGACCGCAGTGAGCTTTCAGATGTGAAAGCCTGCTTTTACTCCTGGTCTGGCAGCCAGATCCCGACCTTGGTGGCAGCTTGGATAATGCCGCCGACCCTATTTTGGCACGGCCTAGTTCTACCAGGCTTCTTGGTGATCCACTAGCCTCAGGCAGAATCAAGAGTCGGGGGTGTGGCTTTGATTTTTTCATCCCACCCACAATACATGAGGTTGCCCACATCAGAGGCAGAGACATTCGAGTGCTTTGCCATGTCCTGTGCTGCTGGGGCAGGACCAAGTTTTATGGTCCTGTTGGTGTATAGATCCCCAGGTAATATGGTTATTACTATTGGAGAACCCCAAGATGCTTGTCCTGGGGGACTTTAATGTACATGGGCATCTCTGGAGGTCCAGATTCTGAGTTCCTGGATATGATGGCATCTCTGAGTTTTACCCAGAGCATCCAGGAGAGCACCCACAGTGCTGGCCAGGCACTTGACCTTGTTTTTGTGCTGGGTTTTTCAGTTTCGGATGTTCAAGTTGCTTCTGTTTGGTGGTTGAATAATCACCTCATATGTTTCAGTGAGGGTGCTGCCCTACCCAGCTGACAACACCATGGCTGATTGGTTTTTGTATGGCCATGAAGACTGCTGAATCAAGAGGATTTCAGCAACCTCATTATTAATGCTGGAGTGGAGGCATCTGCTCCTTCCAACCAGGGGGTTGACAGGCTCACTGACAACTATTTTCAACTGTTAGAGGAGGTCCTCAATTCCCTGGCTCCTCACCGGACCCTAGTTGTTTCAACGGTCCATAGACAGCTGTAGTAGAACAGTGAACTGGTGGACTTAAAGAGGCTTGGGCATATATTGGAGAGTAGATACCTGAGGAGCAATCCAGAGGCTGATGTTCAGTTGTACAAAGAGTTTAAATAGGCATACAGAAGGGCTATTACTGAGGCCAAACACCTGTACTTGTCCTCAGGCATAGATGCTGCAGAGAATTGACCAGTGCAGCTGTTTCATGTTGTGTGTGGCCTGGTGAATCGAGATTGTCTCAATCTGTCTACAGCTTTTTTCAGTAGAGTGCTATGAGTAATTTTCTACGTTCTTTGCATAGAAGATAGGGGACTCTGGATAGGACTCGTTGGGTCTTTCGATGTGGAGAGCTGCAGACTGTATTTCCCTGGGACTGTATTTCCCTGGTTGATCTTGACATGATTGATGGTGAATAAGTCCATACGCTGCTGGAATTGTTGAGACCCACTACGTATTCCTCCAACCATGCCTTGGTTGTTGAGGGTGAATGCTGAGGTGGTGGTACCTTTATTGCCAGGCATTGTTAATGCCTCCTTTAGGGAGGGGAGGGTGCCAGCATCCCTCAAATGTGTGGCAGTTCACCCCTCCTCAAGAAACCATCTCTTGAAGTTGGAATGCTTTCAAATTATTGCCCTGTCTCCAATCTGCCTTTCTTACGGAAGGTGATTGAGAAGGCCATGGCTGTGTGGCTACAGAGACACCTGGACTTCAACAATATTTTGGGAAAATTCCAGTCTGTGTTCAGGCCGCTGTTGATATAGAACTGTATATCTCCTTCCCTGTAAGCCCTACCAAGTTGGCCCTGCCTTGGAGGAATGCCTGGATGCATCAGAGTTACCTCGTGCTGAATCCAGGGAAGACGGAGGTGATGTTGGTGAGAAGGGCCGCTTTTAGACGATCACGCTGTGTGCTTGCATGGGGTTTTAAAAACCCCATGAGGAGAGATTACACGTGATGCCACTGGCAATCGTGCACTTGATACGCACCGTACATTCTTTTCAAGCCGCGAACTGACTGGTCATTCGCAGCTTGAAAAGAATGCACGGTGCCATATTAGGTGCGTGATTGCTGGCGGCTTCATGTGTAATTTCTCCTCACGGGGTTTTTGAAACCCCACACGAGCACTGCTCGAGCGCACAGTGCGATCGTCTAAAAGCAGCCAAGGAGCAGTCAATATGAGGTATCCCATGCCTCTTTCAGGACCCCAAATGTGGATGGGGCCTGGGTGGAGGTCGTGGGCAAGGTAAAGAACCTGCCTGTCATTTTCACCCACACTCTATCCATAAAAATTCAGGCATTGGATGTAGGTCGGAAATACTTTTTTCAACTAAACATAAGTTATGCCCTTTTTTGTCTCAGGCTGACCTTGTCACAGTGATTCATGCCCTAATCACTAGAAGGCTTGGTTTTTGTAATTCCCTCTTCTACGGGCTACTAGCAGGGCTTATCTGTTACTTGCGGCTTGTTCAGAATATGGCCGCTTGGCTGGTTACTGGTTTGGGCACCCGTGATCATATAACACCCACCCTGTGTTCTCCACATTGGCTGCCTGTGGAGCGATGGATTGATTTTAAAATTGTGTTGTTGGTTTTTTAGGCCCCTGAATGGTTTAGACCCTGGCTATATTCAAGACCTACTTCTGGAGTTTCACACCGATGGGTATCTGCTCTCAGGAACCACCCACCATTTGAGGGTTCTACCATCGTGCCTCAAGTCAGCAGGTGATCGGGCTTTTTCTGTGGTGGGCCCTTCAGTGTGGAACTCACTCCCTCCACATGTTCATCTCGGTTCTCCCTCCTTACCTTTAAAAAACACCAGAAAACATATTTATTTTCTATGTGCTTTTATTAGGATTAGATTTTATAGGAAATATTTAATATTTAGTTTTAAAACTCAATATGCCAGTCTTATTGAATCAGGGCCCCAGGAATGAGGCCTTGCCCCAGGAATGAACTCTTGATAAAGTGAACTTTTGCTGAACAGCGAATGCTAGAGAATCAGGTCCCAAAGAAAAATGTGAAGCTAAAAAGACTCTTTCAGGAAATCAGAAGGGCTTCTCTAAGCAGATGTTAACTAAGAGGTTACAACCACAAACAAAAGAACTGCTGGAACAGGTAAACAAAACCATTATGCTAAACAGGAATAGCAGATACCACAAGGATCTCACAAAAGACTAACGACCTAACACCAGCCTGATGTGCTTAACACCAGCCTGATGACTAGACATCCTGACTTTTAGGGATGGGCGAACACGGTTTGGAAGTTTGACGTTCGGACTAGTTCGGTCGACAGAACTGAACTTCTGAACTGAACTCGATTTTTCAACCGAACCGAACCAATTTCCGAACTCGGCTTTGTTCTCCCATCCCTATAAGATAATATTCCATTTAGTTCAATGGGGTTTGAATTTCCAAACTTTTTTCAGAAGTTTGGAGTTCGAACCGAACTCGAATAGTTCGGTTGACTGAACAGAACTTCTGAACCTAACCGAATTTCTGAACTCAGTTTTGTTCACCCATCCCTACTGACTTTAGGCTAAGCATCACCAAGCACCATTGTTAATGCACTCCTGAGGGCAGGAGCATGATGCAAATTGATTCTCCTCACCATCCATGGGAGAGACACATACGGTATTTCCATGAAGCTCCTAACCAACCAGGAACTGACCAATCAGCCTACTAAGAACTGAGGGTCTCAAAACCCTATAAAAGAAGAGACTTGACTCATAGCAAGTCCCCTTCATGAATAAAATAGAGGTGAAGGGGCAATTGTAGCGCCCCCTGAGGAATAGGAGACACAGGGATGAGACTGCTGCAGGCAGGGTGGCACATACTAGAATGCCCTCCCCTGATGGTGAAAGGTTGCCATAAGAAAGCCCCAGGAGCACAGGCGTTTGGAAGCTGCGAGTTGAAAGTGAGTGGCTCTTCTCCTTTTAGGAGGGGATGATCCACTCAGGCTGAGAGAGAAGTAGCAGTTTTCAGGGCAGAGCCTGAGAGGCAGCCCACCACCTTGCCTCTAGCACTGTGGTATGATAACTGGTTGCCATCAGGGAGCCGAGGAGGAATTTTGGCGGGTAGCCTTCCTTTGAAAGGGTCACTTGTTTCGCTTCCTTGACAGTGTGGAGTAGGTTAAATAGGTTGATATTGGCACATTAGGGAAATTAAACAATTTGACATGTATTCAACAATTATAATTGGCAAAAATATTTGGTGTATTCATATTGGATAATAAATAGGGTAATTTGTGGTTCAAAGAAAGTAAAAGAGGAATTGATTGAATTGGAGTTCTGTTTTGGGTTTACAGAGGTGTGAATAAATGTCACATTCTGCAGGGGTCCAGTATGCTAGGGTATCTAAATAGGAATTAATAGGATAGGCAGAGTCATTTCCATAAGAGATGGGGAAGTGATACTAGTGTAATGCGGGCACAGCATGCACTGGGGTCATGACCCTGGGAGGTGTGGCTTAGCAAGGTTAGTAAGGACATGCTCTGTTCGCTGACCTTGCAGGCACTGACCGCCTTACTCGTGCCCAGAGTTGGGCCTGTTTTCCCCTGTTCGGCCAGAGCCAGAGAGCTGTCGAAGGGGGAAGGTTTTTATTAATGGTACTGAAACTGGATGGCACCTCCAGGGCAGTACTTGAGTTAATAAGTTATAAATTAGCTAGCATACTGGACCCTGCATTATGTGATGATATGAAATAAAGAGTGCGGCCAGTTTTAAATCCAACCGTGGTCTGTGTTTCATTTGGGGTGCGTCAACAAATTGGACTGAAGGCTAGGTTCCACACTTGGTGTGAGTTTCATGGTTTCAGTTCCCTTCCTGACCATACATACATGGACACACTTGATCACTCGCTAGTAGCTCTTCCCAGCCAGCCCAGCATGGGCCCACTCCCTGTCTCCTTCTTAGAACCTCCAGAATACTACTCCAAGGACCCTACACATGTAAGGCAAATGTTATAGATGGGTATAGTTTAACCTGGGTGTGGGTATAGTTTGTAAAATTACCAAGCTTGGTTCTCTGGAACTTTGGTCCCCCAATAAAATTGTGTTGTACCTTATCCATGGTGTGGGTGTGAGTCTCCTAGACTAAACATGATCACCGATCCCTATTCATTTATAGAAGTGATTCATTTATAACATTTTAAAAATCCACTGCTGGGTCACTTAATTGCACTGTCCTCCGTTTTTCCTTCCGCTATTTAAAAGTATTATTTTAAATGGTGATTGTTTATAAAAATAATTATACTGTTTATATTGTTCTATATTTGTGAGGAGCTCCAAGTGCCATGAAAGGCAGGGGTGTGCTATATGAAAAAAAAGTTGTTGTTATTGTTATTATTATTTATTTAATTTTCTCATTAAAATACACCTGTTTTACATTTTGTTACAAACTCAAATCTTGGCCCATCCTTGAAGTTTCACAAAGATGCACATAACTTTAGCCAATTTCCCAGTGACTTTTGATTGAACTATCATTTTCATTAAAAGACCAAGTTTGTTATTTATACAATGAAATATATGATTTCAGTATTTGCACAAACAACTGACCAAGTGATATTTTCTATTCTTTCCTCACCTTGTACAGTGGAGAGGCAGGAAAGAGAGGCAGTGGATGATTGGACTCTTTGAAAATTCCATAATACCCATTCGTTTTTAAATATACATTTTTTGGTGAGTTCACTCACAAATGATGCTTAACAAGTTACCTATGTTAACAAATTGGTCCAAGAAGATATAGTCTTGTCCAATAAAGCAAAGCATTAATAGAGTAAAGGGGGAATATATAGGGCTGAAACAGCAAACTGCCACGGTAGCTGTTTCTGGCGGAAAGATCTCTTCTGCAACGAGTGACACTGTGCGATAGAGATGTTCATTCCACTGCTTTAATTCTGCTACTTCGGCCAGCACTTTCTGACATGAGGTCACAGTGTGAAGTAGTGGAACAATGTTTCTCCCAACACTTTCCAAGATGATTCCGACACCTTCCAATACTTCCGATGTTGCAAAGCAAAGGGCATGGAATTAGCTAAATGCTGGCAGAAAAGCTGAGGAAAGTCACAGGCAATTTCGAAATGAAAGAATTAAATATCGGCATGGAAAAAGGAGTTGCCACTTCAGCCCTAGGGAATAAGATTTCCTCGAATAAGAAAAAACTTTCTATAGGGAAAGAAAGAGAAAATAGCATCCGGTAAATTGCAAAGAGTACAGCATTAATAGAGCAATAAGATTTCCTAGAATAAGAAAAAACTTTCTGTAGGGAAAGAAAGAGAAATATCATCCAGTAATATGCAAGAGTAAAGCATTAATAGAGCAAATGGGGAATAAGATTTCCTAGAATAAGAAAAAAACTTTCTATACGGAAAGAGAGAATAGAGTCCAGTAAACTGCAAGAGATTTAAAAATCCATCCCATATCATTATCAATACTTAATTGAGTGTCCTTATTGTTCATTAACCCAATTGCTTATTTTTGACTATTATACCTATCAAATTGGAGTGGAAGGACTCTTAAAGAAGCTTAAGTCTATACTGTAGAAGTACGTAAGCCTACCATGCCATGTTGGGTGGGTTCACATGGAGAGCACCCACACCTCTGCCTCGCATCACCACCGGGCATTCAAAGGTAGCCTGCCAGATGTGCAGGCAGATCCGAGATGAGGCAGGCTGTCCCTGCTCTGGGGAAGCACCACTGGCAATGTTCTGGAACATCCAGGAGCAGAAGTCCAAACCTAGGGTATCAGGCGGAGGCAGGGCTGCAGTCTCTCTGCTCGGTGGACAGTTGCTGTAGCTCCACTCTATGCCCGGAGGTTTCCCCAGGCAACACCATGGGCTTTCGGGTGGCAGTCTAGAGTGTCAGACGATCCACCCACAATGCTATGATGTAGGGGAAGAGGGTGCTACACAGGTGGACAGAGGGCCATAGCAGCCGCTGGATCTGTTTAAAACAGATCCAGGTGGACTGCAAGCATGCAGACATGGGGCTGCATGCCTGGAGAAGGTCCAGGAGTGATCACCCCTGCATCTGTGTAAAAACACCCATTGTACAGCACTAATGGGTTTCTCAGTCTGCTAAGGGTTAAACAAGTGAGGAATGACAAAATCTTATTGCGTCCTCTGGGGATTTAATATGTTGTCAGCCTATAGTGTAGACCCGGTTCACCTTTAATTTCTATGAGGAGAGGGAATAAATGGGTGATTATCATAATGACAGCTGGAACCCCAATCAGCATGTCATTCACACATATCTTTTCTTGTCCTTTATGGGATCTGTCATGTAAGAAGGACTTCAACCTGATGAAAACGTAATGAAATCTTTGTTACCTGTTCCCTTTGTACAGGGCAAAAAGTGTTTTTAGTCTATAAGTCTTATGGATTAAAAACATTTATATCAAGTTATAATATGAAAAATGACAAAGAATGAATAGAAATAAATGTCCCATTAGAGAGTGAGAGAGTGCGAACACATCATGTCTCATTTTATAGAAGTCTCCATCTTTGATTCTTGCAGAAAACTAGAATTTATCAGGCAGGCAGGCAGGTCAACTTCTATTTAAAACTTCAATGTCAAGAAAATAGAATCATAACTATATACATAAAGGAGTCTTTGCTGATTAGCGAATGCTTATTAATTTATTTTTATTCATATCCTGCCCTTTCCAGAAGGCACACAGCCCACAGGCTAGTGCTGGGCACCAGGGTATAGGCCCTTAAGATTGGCAGGAATGGCCACTCATAACTTACACACACACAGACACACACACACACACCAGGTGTCTTCTGCAGAGGACTTGGACACACACACACACACCAGGTGTCTTCTGCAGAGGACTTGGTAATCTTTATTTGAACCGACAGGCAGCCCACTAGCCAAGCATTCAGTCCAGTAAGGATAGAAAGTGGACTGAATGCTTGGCTGGACTGGACTCTGGACTTGCTCAACTGCTTATCCTACCCTTTTTCCCTAGTTTCTGTTTGTAGCCTTTTTCCTTACCTTTACCAGTAAAACCTAAGCTTGTTTTCTTTTTACACCAGTATGTGGGTAATTTCAGATGTGACGAAATCGCTGTTCACCACAGTGAACCACAGTAGATCCCCTGTAGTGGCAACAAGGTTATACATGTCAGGACCGGATTGGTCACAATCCAGGATGGACTGAAGGTAACGTCTGTTAACTTCAGCCCAGCCTGGATTGTGGCCCCAACCACAGGACGGGATCGAGTGCAGTGGCTGCATTGGCCGCTGCACCCGATTGTCTCCCCGAGGGCGGGAGGCTGGGGGAGCGTGGGGGTTGGGGCCATGTGGCTGCATGTTGTGCCGTGCCACCCCGCCCCCTCCCTGCACAGCTGTCTCTNGCTGCATGTTGTGCCGTGCCACCCCGCCCCCTCCCTGCACAGCCCTGCCCCCTCCCCGATCCCCCTCAAAGATCAGGCCAGCACGTCTAAAGGATGGACGGCCTAATCATGGACTGGGATCCGAGATGGATCCTGGTCCAGGGTTCAGCGCAGCGGGCCCGTGACATTGGAAATTACCCTCTTTGTGTGTGTGTCTTCACTTGCTAAGATACATCTCCTTGAGCTGCTAGGCTCAGCCACCTACAGAGGGAGGCTTCTCCAATTGGCTCTTCTAGTCAGGTAAACACCCCGAGTTACTCCAAGGATCTCTGCCCCAGAGAAGGGGAGAACACCAGCTAAAGGGAACCGGGGAGAGTTGTACCATAAGATCTCATAAGCCTTAAGGAGTCTTGGTATTGCATAACCCAGACTGTGTGGGGCTGGGCCCCTCAGGTAATTGTGGTTCTAGGTGGTGGCAGCGATAACTAAAGATCTGGGGAGGAGGGTTGCCAACAGATGGGGAAATAGTTAAATTCTTGCCCCTTTTGGAGCCCCCAAGGTCAGAGTTTTGGGCCAATGTAGTGTGGTGGGTGGCTCAGCTGTATATCGCTCCCTAGATGCTCCATGTGCTGCCACATGGAGCATCCAGGATGCCAACAGACATGGGGGTTTGGGTGAAGAGGGTAAGGATCAGGACTGGGAACCAAGATCTATTTTTTTGTTTTATATTTTTTCCCCTTATTTATATAAGAATACTTTATATTATTTCATTTTATATCTTTTTATATGAACCATAAAATTATTTTTAAAAATTTGAAGGGCAGTTTAGTCCTCATAGACTTTGTGGTTCCAGATATTTCATCCATTATTATTTTTTGTTTTTATATGATGTTTCTGGATGCCAAGAAGGGAACAGAGAATATAATTACAATTTTTTAGAAGTGGTCAGAGAGACGCAGTTATTCTTTAAGTTTCATTTTAATTATTGTTTTTTCAAGTTACACTACTAACCAAATTTCTTAGGTTTACATGCCCTCCCTTTTCTTTTATGACTTTAATATACTATTGGATTGTCTATATCTTATAAAAAGAAAAACCCCAAAGACGATTCTTATTGTCAAAACGCGTTGGCTAAATTGAAAATTTGATGACATGTCTATGAACTTCATTTCTGTGATTTTGTGTATATTGTACAGGATGCATGGAGGCCATATTGAAAATTTGATTACACATTTAATAATATTGTATGGGCTATAGTGAAGCTTTGATGGTATGCTTATGAATCTTGTCTCTCTGATATTACATATGATATATTTCTGAATATACATTATACATTTTGTTTATTTTTGTAGTAGATCTCATTGGTTTGTCTTAACTCCTTAAGGCCAGCCTCAATTATTAACAAGTTGTGGATTGTGATATGTATTTTATGTGAATACATAAAACGAATTGAAGAACACTTTCTTTGAGTCCTCTGGATTTATGAGCCTGCTTCTGCTCCCATGGCCTGAGAAGCCAGACCACCTAAGCTGAAGAGCACTATTCATAAGTATGAGGCAGGGTCTAGCACACTATGGGCTGACAATCACATGAAGGGGTCTGAGCAGGAAGGGTGTGAAGGTGAGAGCTCCAAGGCCCTGCTTTACTTGGGGTTTGTTCGTGTTTACTGTTAACTCGGCCCTGGTTTACTTTACTTACTTGATACACTGGGACCTGGATAGCAAGCAGGGGCTAAGCCAGAAGTCATGGAGTCTAGGTGCCTAGGAGAAAGTCACCCAAAATTGGAGGGCTGGGAGCAAGTGATGACATAAATTGGAAGCATGAATGCTACATATAGCAAATAATCAGGGACCCGTGTTCATTGCACTTTCCCCAATGAGACAATGGGAAAACACAGCGAACATGGGTCTTCGAAAATAATCTATGTTCGCTTAAAGTGTAGCTCTATTCTGAAAATGTCGGTGAAAATGCATCATCAGTCTCAAAGTCTTTCTTAATATCTTTCATTTTTAAATAAATAAATAAATAAATAATGTTTTGAATACCCCTTCATACTCAGGTTGGCTTTCCCTCCCCTTTTCTGATCAGTCATCAATTGCAGTAAGCATGACTAACTAAGACGATGGGTGAAAACAGACGTGACACTGGTCTGCTGTGTCCTGGGACTGAGAGTATGTCTGCTTCCCCACTGGTCCACTACTGCCCCAGGAGAGGTAGGTGGCTGGCCCAGAATGAGTCCCTCAAATGATCCAGGTGCACATCCTGGACCAAGAGCCATCCATGCAGGCCAATGTGGGCCACAGGAGGCCAACACGTCTCTTCAGACCCATCATTCTCACGATGGGGCGTAGGCTGCCATGGCCAGACACCATGGCTAACTGCCATGGCTGCCCATCACGGTGGAGAAGCAGGACACTGCGGGTGGGGCAGGGCAGAGGCCAGGCTGCATGCCCGTGCGCTCCCCCTACACAGGGTGTGTGGGTGGTGGGACAGCCCGCCAGCCATGGGCACATTCATTTAGTCCCCTTCCTGATCCAGAACATGTCAGCCGCTGTTTTACTGCCCTGGGATAGGAAACCACAACCCGTATGTCTGTTTTCACCCATTCTTTAAAACTAGTTAAGCTGCAGTTGAAGCTCACATGACTTGAATTACATCTCTGTTGCACCATCACTTAACCTACAGCACATGGAGAGTTGGATTTACTGGTATTTATGTGTGATCTTACATGTGTGATGGCTTGATTATCAGATCCCCAGCATTACTTTCCAGGACTGGCAGAAAAATAACTTAAAGTTGTAAACGTGAGCAAATGTGATATGAGCTCAATAAACATGGAGTCCCTACAGAGCCAAAGAATGCTTTAAGGCATGAGTATCCATATTAAGTAGTGATGGTAGCCTAATTTGTATTCATCATTTAAAGAACTGCTGATGAATCATTGAAGAATCATTGAAAGACGGAAGGATGTAAGCTTGAAACAGTGTTTGTTTAACTAAAAGGGGATGGGGAGTGAATTGCTACTGTAGCTGGATATGAAATCTGAGCAGCTGGGGTAAAGTTCTGAATTATTTATATGCTGAGTTATTAAAAGCAAATCAAATAAACACATGGGAGCACCAGTCATTCCATTTGTTTTTCTCAAATCTCCCTTAGGTTGTTTCTTTTATATTTTAGTAGTTTGCTCAAGCAGATTGCAGAGCTGTTCAAGTGTCATGCTAATATTTTGGCATGTACAACAAGAAGTGATGGAGTGTAACACTTTTTTGACACTGTTACCAAGTGCTTACGAAGTGTTTATACCTATAATTATGTCAGATTGTGTTAATTCACACTGAAGGACCCTTCCATAGTGAAGTGCTCAAAAACTTGCTAATCACAGTGTCTACCAGGTGTTCTCTGTTTTTTACACTTAAAGCACGCACATTTGTAGAAGGCTGTGAAATGTATTTTCAGTCCAATACACAGAATTGTAATCATTCAAATCCCACTAATGTCCATGTTTTCATGTGTCTTCTTGATTTAATTTGCAAATATGAGTGTTATAATTTATCTTAATGTGTCACAATACATGATTTACTCCAATCAGTTAACTCTTACACACATTAGTGTCCTTCTCTACATCTGTATTTTTTTTTTTATTGCAAGAAAACAAATCCTTTTATCAGTTAGTTCTACCCTTTAATGATAGCATCAATTAAAAACAGTCTCCTGGGTGGAATTTTCAAATTAATGGATGGGAAACTCAGTGGGGCTGATCCCATGGTCTGCAGATCCTACACACATATCCTTGCATGCACACATGCACACAGTTTCCACATGGTACAATGTGCGTACAACGGTGGTGTGCACTGTGCACAGCCTCCCCGCGGATGTGTGCAGGTGTTTGCAGGATCCATAGGCCTGGGGATCAGATCCATCATATTTTACCTCATGAAT
The DNA here is from genome assembly GCA_003113815.1 of Sphenodon punctatus. Taxonomy (NCBI): domain Eukaryota; kingdom Metazoa; phylum Chordata; class Lepidosauria; order Sphenodontia; family Sphenodontidae; genus Sphenodon; species Sphenodon punctatus. The sequence goes on from QEPC01013866.1 coordinate 198,019, forward strand.
TTCCACCCCTGACTGGACTGATTAAATCTCTCACCACTCAGAAAAGTTTTGCCGGACGTGATTGAGCAGACATTATGATGGCAGCAAATAATCTTTTCTTTGCTGCCCGCATAGCCATGGCATAGCTCTTTAAAAATGAACTATGCCACAATTGGTCAGCTTCAGCGCGAAGACTCCTAGACCCACCCAGCCCTGCTGTGAGGCATGATCCATGGATTGGGCCTGGAAGAGCATGCTCACCCATCCCCACCAAATAGCTAATCAGGGGAACCTGGAGGAGCATCCTCACCTAGTCCACCCATCGCCGCTGAATGGGGGTGCTCCTGGGTCTCCCATGAGCTGTTTCGTGTGTACACCCTCCCACAAAACAGCTGCTTGGAGGGTGCTCCTGATGGAAGCTCTGGCCAACCATTCAAAGTGACAGCTGGACAGCCCAGACCACTGCTGTGGGGCCACTTGACTGTCACTCAGAAAGTCTGGGTGTCACTTTCACCCCTTCTCTATTGCCTTCCATCAGCACATTCCAATCAGCTGTTTGGTTGGTGGGTGCTCTCACAAAACAGCTCAGAGCGGGTCCAGGAGCCACCCTCCCCACCCATCAGCTGTTTGGTGGCAGCTCTTCCCAGGCCAATCCAGCTGGGCCATATTGGCCAAGAGTCCTGTTCTATGTGAACAGTTCTTTGGGCCGCCCCAGGACATGTAGGCACTTATGCCAGTAGCCCCGCCCCTATGCCTGGGTTAAGAGTTTAGAGATGCTTATGAGAACAGCCCTCCCATCTAACCTGAGGAATAGCAGCCACAGTACTTTGCCCCGGGGCAGACTGGGGAGCTATTGCACTGCTGTCACATTTGTTTTCACCCTTGTAGCCACCAGAGATAGAGGGGGAGAGGTGGGGATATTTGTTTCCAGAAAAAAAGAAAAAAGTGTTTGAAACATAAGGACAACAGACTGACATTGCTGCGTACTCTGAGCTCATTAGCCCAACCTCACCATAAATTAGGAGAATATTTTCTGAACCAAGGAAGATATTGTCTGCAGGCCAAATCCCTGAAGGTTAAATGATGCAAAGCATGGTACGAGACAACCTTTGAGTTTACAGTTCAGCTTCTTAGGGTGTAAACAAACAAGACAATAGCCCACTGGATTCCGTGTTTGTCCATGAAGCCCCCACTTATATATTTAGCATGTAGAGACTAGTAAATGAGCAGTCCACTGAGTGTTTTTCTTGTGCATTTGGGAAGCCCACCACCCACCTCCCACTCAATTCAATTCAATTTTTATTTAGGGCACTAGCTTCCGCTCTGTCCCGAACAAAAACAACAAACAAACAAGCAAACATGCATATACAAATATCACATTACAAGCAACACATACCTTTAGATCCCAATAAGAAACAAAAAGCAACAAGCAGCAGGAGGAATTGCAACCCAATAATAACAAGGCAAAGATAATACAAAACTAAAATAACCCTATTATAATCATCCTTATCTAATCCCAATAACCCATGGAGCCAAATGAAAACCAGGGGGATAAACTCCCTCATGATAGGAGTTAGTCATCCCCTCCCTAGGTAACCTCCCTATGCTGTAAATGCTCCCTGATTTTAGTCCTCTTTTTTGATGCCAGAGACTATAAGCCGCAAGAGTCCCCATAGCCTCCTTATCAGGCAAGGAGAGGAGAAACTCAGAGCACTTCTCCATAGAAAAGGCGAGGCCATCCACTAACAGAGGAAGTATCCAAACCTCCCTCAGGTTGTTATAATAAGGGCAGCAAAGTAAAAAATGGTCAACAGATTCAATTTCCTCCATCCGGCAAGAGCAAACTCTTGATGCATGAGGATAGCACTTATGCCTAACTTCTACCATAGCAGTTTGAACCTGATGTAAACGCAAAAGTGTATACTGCCGTCGGATACTTGAATTCTCCAAATATGGTTCAAACCCAGGAGAGATCTTAAGGCTCTTCAGAGTAGGGGCAACTTGCCATGACACCAATACTGCCATATCCTCCTGTTGGTCAATGTCCTGGATATGGGTTAGTACCTCCATTTTGCTAGACATAAGAGTTCTTCTCCGAAAATAGTCGAAGGAGAACCTCAGCTCACGAATAACCCGACCCAGATAAAGAAGCCAAGGATAGACCCGTATGCCCTCGTGTAATAATTCCTCCAGAAAACATTGGAGAGGGAGGGCAAATTCTGGCAGAGACAAAAGGCATAACCAATATCTAACATAGGCTTTCCTATGTAAGGCCTTTATTGAGAGGGTAACGGTTTCCAGGTGCAAAACTCCCCCCGGAATGCTGGGACCAACTTCCAGCAATCGTTGTAAGAAAAGATTCTGTACCCTTTCAAGAGCCAGCATATTTGGGAAGGGCACTAACTCCATCCCAAATAATAAAGCCGTGGGGATTTTGGTTTTATATACCTTTAGACGCAGAGATATAGGAACCCCCTTTGAAAGTCTACTGGCCCTCGTCAGCGCCCACATGTCTCTTGTTGCCTTACGAGCCCTAGCCTGGAGATATAGGTTCCAGGTACCTCTACTACAGAAGGTGACGCCCAAATAGCTAAAGGAAGAATGTCCCCCACCTCCAGCTTCCAAATAGCGGGAACCTTTTTTCCCCTAGAACCATGATCTTAGTCTTTGCTGGTATTCATCTCAAGCCCATTTGTTTGTCAATACTCATTAAATTTCCCCAAGACCCTTTTAATCCCCACTTCGGACTGGGACAGAAAAACTAGGTCGTTCACAAATTGTATGAGGCTCAGGATATTAGTGCCAATCTTAGGAGGATGAAACTCGTCAGCCTTGATGCTATTTGGCATATCTACTAGATATAAATTAAAGAGAAGGGGGGCCAGGACACAGCCCTGGCACACCCCTCTCTTAATAGGAATGGATGTACTGATACCCAACCCCTGGTTCACCTTAACCTGGGCCTCATTTTTGGTATACAGATGTAAAATAGCTGCTAATAACTTACTCTCAACCTCCAACAGCCACAATTTGGTCCATTATCTGGCTCTAGGGATAGTATCAAAGGCCTTGGTCAGGTCAACAAAGGCTAGATATAATTTGGATTTCTTTACTTTAACATACTTATGGATCACATGTTGTAGCATAAAGCAGCAATCCAATGTGAACCTGGTCTTACGAAAACCAAATTGTTCCTGGGGGATTTTCCCTTCATCATCTGCCCACTTGGCAAGATGTTCTAGTAATACCTTCGCATAGATTTTACCGATTACTGAAAGCAAGCAAATCGGTCTATAGCAGGCAGGGTCCTGGACATTCCCCTTTTTGAAAATGGGGACTATAAAACTGCTCATCCAAGAGGCCGGGATTCTATCTTCTTCTGCTATGCAGGGGCTGATTGGGAAATCAAAGTGGCCTGGGAGAATATAGTCTTAGTGGCACGCCGGAAATGGACCAAGGGGGCGTGGCTTGTGGGGCGTGGCTTGGGGTGAGCAGAGTGCACCAGATTTGGGGCCTAGCAGAGCTGAGTCCCCAGACTCAGATCCTCAGCAGCCTGGCAGGGGTGAGTGGGAGGTTATGGGGGGTTAGCAGGGGGGAGACTGCCACTGGTGGGGGTACTGGCCCTCATTTCAGTGCTCTGGCTCCCCAAATCACTCCATTTTAGTGCTCAATGGCCCCCAACCCAAAATCACTCTGTCCCTTGCTATGCATCCTACAGTAAGGCTTCTTCATTCCTACAGCAGCTGCACTAGTATTCCACAGGCCCTGTGTTTA
>QEPC01013866.1:205512-273231 GCA_003113815.1 Sphenodon punctatus
AGCAGCCCCCAGCCCCATCAGGCCCCCAGGCCAGGCTCCCAGCAGCCCCCAGCCCCAGAAGCCCCCCCAGCCTAAAAGAGACTGACCAACCAACCGCCCCCCAAAGTAGGCTCTACCTGCTGCCCCAGGGCTGAAGCTCCATCCTCCCCTGCCTTGAGGAGCTTGAGACCACATCACATGATCTATTATTGGCCTATAGTGAGCATGCACAACCCAGTTGAGATGAGAGAATGTTGGGAGCCATCTCGAAGAACCTTCTCTACAAAGTAGCAGCCTTCTGATCAGCACGTGGGGAGGGCAGGAGGAGCTGTGTTTGTAAACACAGCCTTATCTCCTAGCCTGATCGAGTGTCCCCACTGCTGCTGCAGCTGCTGCTGTGCTCTTAGGAGGGAGAGGCAGGTGAGACCTCCTCCCACCCAGCCCAACACAGGTGGGGACCAACAATTGTTTTTTAAAAAGAAATTTATTTTTTTTAAAAAGACAGCGGGACTGGCCCTCCAGTCTAGCCCAGCCCAGCCCACCGGGAATCATCCCGGTGGGTTCAATGGCCAATCCGCCCCTGCCGCTACGGCAGTAAATAATTTAGCCAGGAACCGCGCCAACCATATTGGACTTGCCTGCAAGACTCCTGGGGTTATGAGATCTAGGCCAGGGGCCCTATTACTTTTTAGAAGCCTAATCTGTCCTCAGAACAGCCTCCTAGATGCCAGTGTGAGGTGGAGGCATCTAAGGACACTTCTGGCAAGTCGTCAGTCCCTACTGCTCAATCAGAGTATAAGTCCTTGAAAAAGGACTCCCATGCCATAGTAGGGGGTCTGAATCCCACACTTGAGCTTCTTGGCCTAACTATCCTGTTCAGTGTTGTCCAAAATCCATTTAGGTTACCACTGAAAAGATCCACCACCATCTTTGTCCATTTCTCACAATAAAAGGTGGACCATTTCGCCTTTAGAAGCTTGGAATATGAAGTCCTGAGTATCCTGAAGTCCTCCCCCAACCCAGTAAAGCAATCCCTGTCCCACTCTCCCTTCAGCTGCACCACCTTCTTTTTGAGCTCATGACACTTAGAATCAAACCACTTGCAGACCGGTTTGTTTGGCTTCGGGCCCCTCTTGGACTTGAGCATGAGCTGATCTTGTACTATAGCCAGGATTTGGTCATAAATTGGGACAAGGCTTTCTGCCTCACTAGAGTTCAGCATTGTTTTGCCAAGGTCAACAAGAACGTCTAGCTTAGCAATCCTATATATTTCATGAATCAACTCTGGGAAAGGGAGTCTCTTCCAAACTCGTAGGGGTTCTTGGGTAACATCAATAGCAGCAATAGTATTCAAGGGGGCCTCACTCACTATGGAGGTAACTAATAATACATGATCGCTCTCCAGCCTAATGGTCCGGTTTACCTGCCCAAAATGCACTTGATGGCAAGCTGCTACTAAAATTAGATCAATCATACTCTTACCCTGGGGGCCCATAAAGGTAAATCCTCTAGGGGTATCATCACACAACCCCTCCTGCAACACCCTGAGGCCAAAAAGTTGGATCAGGGTATTGAGATGGTGCTAGGGATGGGGATCTAGACACATCCCACCCAGCCTAATTCCTGGGTCTGTACCCATCCCCCCCTACCTCCTGATCTAATCCCTCGCACCAACATGAGTTCCAGTCCCCCACAAGAACCATCCTGGCTTGTGGGAACTGCTCTTCTAACCGCAAAATTGCCTCTTCTAATGCCAGCCACACCTCTGGTTGGTAATACCATGAGGAAACTGGGGGAATGTAAACATTAAAGATTAAATATTGGTCATGCGGGGATTTACCAAGCTGTAGGCTCCCAATCTTGAATTCTGGTCTACATGAGTCCAGTATAGTGAAACTATGCCTACTGGTGCATGGGATCAAAAAGGCCAGCCCCCCTGAAATATGGCCTCTAGTACCCTTCTTCGAACCCCCATGTAAGAAGATGTCGAACCCCTGGAGACTAAAATGCTCTTTCCCCCTTACCCACGTTTCCTGCAAGCATGCAAGTTCAAAACTGGCAAGAAATTCAAGCCATTCAAGGTCAGTCACACATGAGCTAATGCCAGAAATATTCCATGTCATAAGGCGAAATTGAGCACCCAGATGAAAGCCTGGCCTAGCTGATTACTGGGGGGAGTCTACATAGAGATCAGCCTTAAACCCTATGTGGGGCAAATCCAATATGGCAGCCCCCCTCTCTAGTGGTCAGGCAGATGCAGCCTCCTCCATTATCAGGGGATCAATCTCATCAACAACTACATTGCTCCTATAACCTGGCAACAACTTTTGGGCTTCACACCCTTGATGGGTTAATGCTGGTGTAAGAGCCCCCTCCCCTCCCGGGACATTTAAAAGTGGCACTGGGTTTTGCTCCTCAGGCCAATCTGTGCTGCTGTAACTACTACCACATCCTGCCGCGCTGGGTGTAAAACACCTGTGTTTGCCCCTTTGGGCCCTTCACAATCTAATACAGATAGCCTTTGATATGGGCTAACCTAGACACAAAATTATCCTGGCCAATCGCAGGATGTTGCCTAAATATATCCGAATCATCTGAAGCTGCACCTCCCAAGAGGACAGCCCCTACCCTTTGAGCTAGCCTAGCTCCCAAAGACTCCAGCTTTGGGGACAGAAGTTTCGAGGGGCCTCTTAGGTCCGACCCTCCAGGGGTCTTTTTACCAGCATGCACAGGAATCAGGATCTGTGGAAGTGGGGGTACCAATTCTGATAACAGTAAATCTCCCACCTGGGATTGGATCTCCATAGGCTGAGCCAGTGGATGGGGAATGGAGCCCAAATCCACTAGGGTAGCATCACTACTTGCAGTACCAGAGTCTCCCACTCCCTGTATTCCCAACCGCTCAACAGGTTCCCTTGGTGTAAAACCACTATGGGGACCCTGTGCACTAGGGGCCAAGGAAATCCTATTTGGTGAGGAAAAAGGACCACCCTTACCAAGAGCAAGAGGCACTGCTTGCACCCCCTCATTGTAAGTCCAAACCCTATTGATCGAAATACCCTTCCTCAATAAATATTTCCGTGACTCGAAAATATCCAAGACCAAATTATGAGAGAGGAAGGATACCTGCAATCTGTAAATTCAGTTATGTTTAGGGAGCCAAATAACCTTATCTATCAGGTCAACTGTTATAGTTCTCCCCAACAGATTTGACAAATGTAAAACAACCTGCCCCAAATCCTCCCACTGATGAAAGTCCCCATTAAAATCCCTCCCAATATAAAAATAAATGGCATTGGGGTTGATCGTTAATTTCCTTTGGCGTGAAGCCTGTAAGGGGGTAAAAAAGGTTCACCTCCCAGATTCCCCCATTACCGGGGGCTTAGACTCAAGCTCGGGTGGTCCAGGCACAGAAAAGTCACCAGTTCTCACCAGTCTATTCGTTAAATCGCCCAACTGACTTTTAACCAGGGCCAGTGAGCTACTCAATTCTTTAATGCCACCAAACAAGGCCACAACCATTTTTGCAATGAGGCCAGTTTGGTGTAATAAATAGTTCTTGACTGTCGGGTCCTGGCTTACCCGCTCAAGAGCAGCAGCCCCAGAAAAAACCTCCCCAAACAATTATCCTCCTCCAATTTTGAAAGGCAGGCAGAGCTATTAGGGATCTCAAGGCCTTTGAATGAACCAGCCTTCCCGTAGTTCCTAGTAATTTTTGCAGGAAGGTCTTCATCCGATGAACAAGGTGAAAACTCACAGCCCCGCTTCCTCTCCATAGTGAACCCAAAACCGAGCGGAGCAGGACAAGGGGAATACCCGGCCACCTGGCCTACACCTAAGGCTGCGCACACAAGGGTGCACCCTTGCGTGCACAGCCCTTAGGCGCACTGCCCTGTGGCATGTGCCCGCAGCATGTGCCTGCGGCACAGCCGCAGGTAGCTGCCAGGGTTTAAAGGGTCCCACTCTCAATCACGTGGCTCCTCTCCACCTATCAGCAGAGTCCAGAAAGGCACAGCTGTGTCAGCGCCTGCTCCCAATTCAGCGCTGCTGGGCACTAATAAACCTTTAACCTGGGGTAGTGGTTTTCAGGGAACACCAGGTCCACAAACAGCGCTCTCCCCAGCTCGCAGCACACACTCCACCTCCCACTCACAAGTTTAGTATGACAAAACTAATACTCAGAGAAGTGTTCTTCCCTGCCACGCTCTGCCCACCAACCCGCCCCTCCCTTCTCAATATCCCACCCCCTGTCATGACTCACAGCTACAGCAATCCATGGGAACAAGAACCCACTCTGGCTGTTTCTTTCTTCTGGGCTATTATGACTCTAGAAGGTGGTCCAGAATCTGCTATCCCTGCCCATCCATCTCCATGGCTCATGGAGGTTCATACCTGAGTTTATTCCTGCCAACACTTGGTGATTGGAGATAGCCTTTTGCTGTGCACAGAACCTTCTGTTTATTGAGTAAATCGGATACCTTACTGAGTGCCTATAGTGAAAAAAGCAAAAGTAATCAGTCTTTGCATGAGCAATCAGTCTCAGCCCAGTTTATCACATCCATGGCTAACAGCAATGTATGGGCAGGTAGCACCACCCAGTTTTATTGGGGTCTCATCTGCCATGGGGTTGGAAATCCCACCCGGTTCACATAAAAACCCCAGTCAAATATGTACCTGTTTTCCCCCTTCTTCATCATCTTTTGCATCACCATACAGTTGGAGCAGAAAACATCTACATTCACCAGAGTGATCTGCACTTCTCTGCTTGCCCAAATCTCCTATAGAGCAAGAAGTTCTCCATCAGTCCATTCATGTTTCCTATACCCTGAGCCACTTGTTTTCCAGGGCCACATCAGATGGACCAGCGGTATCTACTGGCTGCAGTCTGACTGTACAGCACATTATTTACTAGATTGTAGTTTCTATGCATCATAGGCTGATCCCCGTGCAGCCCAGTGGCAGACTAGTGCTGCTGCCACACTTGAGGCAAGTGTGGAGATCTGGAAAGATGGTCAATGCCCCCTATGGTGACAGCTGCCACAGCTGGGAAGGGTTACAACACCAACCACACAAGCAGGTGTCTGGCCGTGCCCCAGCTCCTTCCCTTGGCCTGAGCAAGATCCCGCCCTCAGATGTGATGTGGCTGCATGTGATGGGTGACAGTGCCCAGGCTGCTACACTGAGTTCAGGCTACTACACTATGAGGTTTTCTGACAGCCGCTGCATCACATGACACAGCTGCCCAGAGTGGATGAAGGCTACCCAAAGCATGGTATCCTTTTAATTGAGTCTTTTGTGGATGCACCCCCTCCCCCCACACACAGAGGCCCTTTTCACACAGACACTCTAACACTGATAAAATGGGTGTTATGGTTTTTTTTGTTTTTTTTTAATTGTATTTTTATTGATATTTTCAAATTTAACAGAAATTAGTTTGTCAATAGCATTGTCATATCACCATACTTTTTAGTAGTAATAGTACAAAAACATTAACCAAACAAAAACATTAACCTTGTGCGCGTGTTGTAGAAGAGTACTTGATGGCACACTGTGCTCAGAGGTGTGTCTAGATCAGGCCGAGCATCTCTATTGAGATTATATGTTTTCCTGAACAGTCATTTAAAACTGAACATCAAAGAGAGTTCTAATATCTTTCTTCCATGACATACATGCTGCAGGGCTGCAGGTGTTTCTATGGGTGGCCTGCAACTTGTATAATAAAATGTAACACCCATTTTATCAGTGTTAGTGTTTGTGTGAAAAGGGCCACAGAGATGGATTTTCCTATATTGGCACAGAATTTATTTATCCAATGGCACAAAAATTGAAGTTGTTATTGTACTGTGTCTTTGTATGTTTTATTTATATTTGATTTGTAATCATGATGGCATATACTAACATATTCATTCATTCATTCATTAATCCTGTTTTATCCAGACTTCTCTAATCCAGTTTATTCCATACATATTTTACATGCTTGCAACTTTCAAACAAAATGTATTTTTGATATAGAAATTCTCCTCCCCCTTACCCTGACCCCATTATCCCAATTCCTCTCTAATCCAGAAATAAATCATATCCCCATTCCCTGGAGTTGTCTCGATAAGGTTGTCTTTACTTTAAGCATTTATTCTGTTAAATGAATAAAAGGTCATTATTTGAAAGTAAATACACCGTTGATTGACAGTGTCAATCTGGAATATTAGTATTGTTATTTTAGAAAATGGAAATACAAGCAAGAAAAAACTAAAGCATGGTCCTGTATACTGAAAAGTTAAAACCTGAACTGTACAGTTCAGAGACAATCCTAATGAAGATATTGGAAGAAGAATGGCCAATATGGCTTTTGTGCTGGCCTGCCGGAGGAAAAAAAAGTTACCTTGATATATTGTGTTAAGTGAACTGACAGGCTTGAAATAGGATTTCCTATATGACTGTTTTTAGGTTTTATTTCTTTTAGATTTATTGTTGTTTATTATGATTTTATTTCTGGTGATGCCTTATGACCCAAAACTAATGTGTTTAAGCATTAACAGGGGCCAAGCTCTGCCAAAGCAATCCCTGAAAAGAGCAGGGCAATACTCTATAGAAGGAACTCAGGCTTTAATTCTGCTAAGGCTATTCTTTTGTGAATGTCCATGTCTCAAAATGACCCAAAATAATTTCTCTGTTTCATGATGTAGTAACAACAGGGGCCAAGCTCTGCCAAAGCAACCCCAGAAAAGAGCATGGCAATAATTTACAGAAGGAGGCTAAGGTTTTAACCTTGCTAAGGCTAGACCGTTGTGAATGTTTATGACCCAAAACTAATTTGGTCATCAAGAGTCAAAATACAATCAAGGGTCAACTTCTGCCAAAGTAAGCCCCGAAAATAGCTAGACAATATTTATTAGAAGGAGGCTAAGATTCCAATTTGGTTAAGACTGGCCCTTTGTAAAGGTAGTTGCGAGGTATTTGTTGACAACATGGAACACAGCTATAAGGGCTATTTGTATTAATGAATTATAGACTTACTATGTGTGAACTAGTATTGGCACTTTCATACTCATGTATGGTGATATGTTTTATTGTTTTTGGCCTATGGCCATAGATAAATTACTTACTTACTACTATTTCAGGGACATTGGGTTCCCTTTAAAGTATCGACATTCTGAAGTTACTGAACACAATAATGAGAAGGGAAATATGACTTCATTTCCAGCATTCCATTAGAGTTATGGTTTCCATATTTGATGCGAGCAACTGTACACATTTAAATGAACGTTCAATCCCCTCAAATACAAATATCAATACTCGTCATGAGTCACTATTGAGTATAAATACACCATGTTTGTGACCAGTTAGATGACTACCTGTCTATTCGCATTCACAAATGTTTGATTCGTGTGCACGTGACACGGGTTCAGATTTCTGCATACTGTAACTTTGCTCCTAGTATCATAGAGTTCAAGGGTCATCTAGTCCAACTACATGCTTGGATGCAGGATGACTGCCACTACAACATCTGCAGCCAGTGGCTGTCCAGCCTTTAAAAAACAAACAAATCACCCTCTTACGCTGAAGAGCCTATGACCTCCCTAGGCAACTTATTCCATTACCGCACAGCTCTTGTTGTCAGAAAGTTTTTCATGCTGTTTAAAAGGAAACTACCTTTCTGTATTTTGAGCCCATTATTTCTAGTCCTGTCCTCTGCAGCAATGAAAAACGATTCCTTGTCATCCTTTTCGTGGCAGACCTGTAGATATTTGAAGGCTGCTATCATGTCTCCCCTTAATTATCTCTTCGCTAAGCAAAATATACTCAGGTCCTTCAACCTTTCCTCATAAGACTTGCTTCCCTTGCTTTGTTGCCCTCCTCTGAACCTCCTCCAATTCATCAATGTTGTTCTTAAAATGAGTTTCCGGTGCACCTTGCGCAGTCCCACCCACCCTACGTTGCATAGGTCCACACCTAATTTGCATAACTTGTGTGGCTGTAAAATGAAGCACTCCTAAGATGCCCCCCCCCATACAAATACACACTATGCAGGGGCACACAACCCCAAACCATATGGCAAGGCAAATCTGGCACCCACCCACCCCAGACATAAATATAAAGAGGGCACAGGGGCACACAAACCCCAAACCACATGGCAATAGCAAAGTAAAGCTGGCAAATCACATAGCAAGGTAAAGCTGACATCCTTCCCCAAACATAAAAATACAGTGCTCACAGGGGCACACACAACCCCAACCCCAAAGCTGGCATACCCTCCCCCAATAAAAATACAGAGTGTGCATGGGCACAGAAACCATCTAGGCCACCCCATGTCCCCCCAAATCCAGCCTCCCCACCATGCTCAGAACCCCCAGTCCCCTGGATCCCTACACCATGTCCCCATGCCTCTACTCCTGCTCTAGGTCCCAGCACCACCTCCCAGGGTAAGGCAGGCCTGTGCTACAGCCAGTGCCCCAAATCCAGTTCCACCACCCCTGGGACCCAGGTCCTGCTAGCCTATGATAGCATGACCAGGCACCCCCACAATCCAGTCCTGCTTCCGGGCCCTCGCCACCTGTGATCCAGTGAGGCTGCTGCTGTTCCCTCAAACTCTGTCCCTCCTCCAACCATCTGAACACATTGTTGCTGCCACTCTGTCTGCTTGGGCAGCCTGTTCCCACACGTGAGGGAGGAGAAAGTGAGTCACACACACTGGCTGCATCTCTCAGTCCCTCCCCTTCCGGTGTGCTGTAAGAGGGGGAGGAAGAGGACTGGTCTGGCTGAAGGAATGAGTTCTCCTCCTCCACGCAGGTACCAGGCGCCAGAGGCGGGAGAAACAGGGGGAAGGTCGCTGTTGATGTGGGGCCAAAAATGGGGGTAGGGGACGTGCCCCCTCATGTCCCCCTGATGAGTTGTCTATGCTGGACAGGGCAGAATAGAGTCAAATTATTATTTCTTGAAAACAATGCTTCTGTAAATACAGTCTAACATTGCATTCACTTTTTTTTTGGTAGCATCATCATATTGCTGACATATGTTAAGTTTGTGATCAACCACAATTCCTAGATCCTTTTCACATGAGCTGCTGCCAAGACAGGTATCCCCCCATCTAACATTTGAGTGTTGAGTTTTCTTCTCTAACATTTAATGAATAATCAGAGCCCAGGCCCAAATCCCTTTTTACATAATACCAGCTGATTTCCATCCCAAAAATTCAATCCAGCTCCCAATCTCATCCCCTACCTACCAGTTCTCAGTTAAGTGTTAATCCCTTACTGCTGACTACCTCTGACCACCATGGAAAGTTGGATGCATGGATCCATTCTTCCCTATTTACTGTTGGCATACATTAGTTACTCCCCCACTTCCGTAGCAGGTTGGGTCTTTCTCACATCATAGAAAAGTAAAGTAAACTGCCCACCAAATAGCTGATTGGAGGGGAGGGAGATTCTCTGCTCCTCCAGCACCCCCAATCAGATGTTTTGTGGCTTGGGTGAGTGCACTTCTCCAGGTCACCCTGATCTGCTACTCAGGTCTATAGTCTGGGGGTGTTTCTCAATTTGCAGCTTCACCTGGATTCCCAGATGGCAGCTGTGGTGAGGGGTGCCTTTCACCTTTTGCCAGTTACATCTAGTGCAACGGCTGTGGCCGTATGTTTCTGACTCTGACCTGGCCACCATCAACCATGCTTTTTATCACCTCCAGACTGAACTATTGCAATGGACTCTGTGTGGGACTACCCTTGGTGATGGTCCGGAGGCTGCAGCTAGTGCAGGACATGGATGCCTGCCTCCTAACAGGGATGGGTCACCGCAAGCACATTACACCAGTGCTTTGTTCACTCCACTGGCTATTTTCTGGACCCAATTCAAGGTTTTGGTATTGACCTATGAAGCCCTAAATGGGCTGGGCCCTGCCTACCTGTGGGACCGCCTCATACCTTGAGCCGTGGTGTGGCCTTTATAGTCAACTGGGGATGCCTGACTTGAGGTCCCCCAGGTTTCCTGGGTGGCGACGATGGGGAGGGTGTTCTTGATGGTGACCCCTAGGCTGTGGAATTCCCCCCCCAATAGAGGGAATTCCCCCACCTTACCCCTAACCTCTTCTCTTTCTGAAGACAGTGTAAGACCTGGCTGTTCCACCAGGCCCTTGGTGAGGAAGTTGGGTGGGGGGATGTTATGTGGTTCTGTCTTATGTTTATACTGTTTTATATTGTTTTATAGGATTTTATATGTTTAATTTATTGCTGTGAGCAACTCCAAGTTGCCTGTGGCAAGACGAAGTGGGTTAAAAATGCAACTAACATAAAAATAAATAAAAATTGATGATGCCTCATCCCAAACCTCTTAATGACCTCACCCAGTGACTTCAGATACATGATGAACAAGAGGGGAGAGAGAATAGAACACCACAGAGGAGGCCCTGATGGGATGTCGAGCAATCAACCATCACCACCTGTTGGGACCGCTCCAACACAAATGAATTCAAGCAGTCCCGTGCACCCCCGCCAGGTCCTGCAGACATATAAATAACACTTCATGATCAACTGTATCAAAATGCTTAAAGATCTTACATGATCAACAGGGCACAATTTAATCCATTAGCTTCAAGATGAGTCTGAAGCTGCTGACAATCACTTGTTCAATAACCTTCCCTAAAAGGTTAGAGACAGGTCAATAGCTGGCTGGTGAGTTCACATACAAATATGGTTTCTTAAGCAGGGGCCAGACAACTGAAGTTTTAAGGGTGTCTGACAACCTACCCTTCCAAAGGGAAGTGTTGACAACCCCAGCAAGCAAAGGATCCAACATCTTCCAGCTGTTTTCACCAGGCAGGACAGGCAAGGATCTAATTCACAACTGGTTGCCCACATCACTCCAAGCACATTCTCTGCATTGATGGATGACACCAATTTATTTATTTTATTTATTTATTTTATTAGATTTATTTTGTTGCCCCCTCCTGCCTTTGCAGCTTGGGGCTGTTCACGACATTTTAAAATACAAAATACATAAAAAACATTAAAAACGACCAATAGTAAAGCTAAAACATGAGAAACAAAAATATCCCTCCATATCCCACGCCCCCCATCACCCATCTCCTTCACCAAAGGCCTGGTTGAAAATCCCAGTCTTACTATGTTTTCGGAAAGAGGGGAGGTCCGGGGTCAGGGTGACGTCCACTGGGATGGAGTTTCACAGTGCAGCCACCGAGACCACCCTCCTTATCGTCGCCACTCAGGAAACCTGGGGGACCTCAAGGAGGGCACCCCCAGTTGACTGCATAGGTTGATCGAGAACCTGGGGAGTGAGGCGATCCTTCAGTTAGGTGGGGTCCAGGCCATTTAAGGCTTTAAAATTCAAAAGCAAAACATTGAATTAGGCGTGGAAAACTATTGGTAACCAGTGCAGAGAATGGTGCACTGGTGTAACGTGCTTGTGATGACCTCCCAGATGTAGTTGGCAAAATGCACCCTTCACCACAACTGCTACCCAGATATCCAGACAGAGCTGAGAGTCCAGGAACACCCTCAGAATATGGACCACGGGTACCCGTGGAGGATGGACACTACTCCCCTAGCACCCCCCACAAGCATCACTTCCATCTTGTCAGAATTCAACTTCAGGCAGCTCACCCTCATCCAGTCCCACATAGCTGAAAAAGACCAGGATGTGCAAACAGACTGGAGTTTGGATGTTCGGACTAAAAACTTAGTTCCGCTTCGTGAGTTCAGTCCCACAGAGTTTGGACCCCCCCACCCCCCAAAAGTTCAGAAAGTTTGGCCACAACAGAAACTTGGGGTGTGCCAGAGGTGCCCGTGGTGGCATGGAAGGCCATCGTAGATACAGCAGCAGCAGAAGCAGCAGCAGCAGAGACCAGGAAGGCTTGGGTCTTGGCACCCCGGGTTGCTTGGGCAGGCAGGCTTGGGTCTTGGCCCCCGGAGGTGCCCGTGGGGGAATGGCTGGCCATCTGAGACCCAGCAGCAGTAGCAGCAGCAGAGGCTGGGAGTTGCAGGCTGGCTGGAATCAGTGAAGCAGCAGCAGAGGCTCAGCCAGGGCTTGTTGGCTGGCACCCCTACTTGGCTGGGCATTTCAGGCTGGCATTGTACTCGACCGATCTCAAGAAGCTCTACTGAAAATTGGGAAAGTCCTGCCCGGTGGTAAATCTCGTAGACACCCAGCCCCCACCCACCAGTGCACTCATCCGAGCTATGCCTGTCTACAAGAGGGAGGAGCAAATGACTGATGTGCAGTACCAGCAGCAGTAGCAGACATTGGATTGCGAGGGCACTAGTAACTGTGTCTGGCACCCCTACTTGGCTGGGCATTTCAGGCTGGCTGGCATCGGTGGAGCAGCAGCAGAGACCTGGCCATGGCTTGGTGGCTGGCACCCCTACTTGGCTGGATGTTGCAGGCTGGCTGGCATCGGGGGAGGACTGGCAGAAAGTGAAGTGGAACGACAGCCCTCCCTAACTGCAACGTAGGTCCCAGAACCCTGACGGTGGGTGCTGGAGCTGGAGTGGCTGGCTGTTTCTTGATGTGGTGGAATAACGGCTTCCTGTGAGCAGACTGGTGGTCCCAGAATCCTGGTGGTGGTTCCTGGGACTAGAGTGGAAGCTTCTGGATGATGTGGATGGACAGCCCTCTCTGCCTGGAATGTAGACTTGCTGGCATCAGTGGAGCATTAGCAGACAGTGAAGTGAAATGACAGCCCTCCCTGCCTGGAATGTAGGCTCCAGAATCCTGATGGTGGGTAGGGCTGAAGCAGCAGCAGTGATTACCACACCACGATTCCATTCCGCCATTTCAGAATTGCCCGCGCCACACCGCGGCTTATCTGCTAATTCTGCCAATTCCACCAGCATTCTGAAAATTCGGAAACTATCGTAAAAATTGGGGAATTGTCAGAAAACTGCTGTTCCGCTATTTTGTGGCACTGGTGGAATGGCAAAAGTAGCAAAAATGTCATGTGTCCGCTATTTGCAAAGCCTGCAGAAGTAGCGGAATGAAACTAGCAGAATGAAACCCATGTCGTACCACTAATTGTGGAAACGCTGTTTCCGGCAGAAATAGCTACCGCTGCGACTTTCCATTTCAGCCCTAACTGTGGGTTCTGGGACTGGAGTGGCAACTTCTGGATGAAGTGGAATGACAGCCCTCCCTGCCTGGAACGTTGGGTGACTGGCATCGGTGGAGCATTAGCAGACAGTGAAGTGGAACTAAAGCCCTCCCTGCCTGGAACGTAGGCCCCAGAACCCTGATGGTGGGTCTTGGGGCTGGACTGGCTGCTTCTTGATGCGGTGGAATGACAGCTTCCTGTGAGCGGAATGACGGCCCCAGAACCCTGATGGTGGGTCCTGGGACAGGAGTGGCAGCTTCTTGATGCCGAGTATAACACCTAAACCTATCTAATCTAATCTAAATAAATGAAACTATGGAGGTAAATGTGTGGGAATGGGTGAAAGAGGAGGATGGCAATGGATTGGGAGGAACACAAACTGCTGGGAGAGGGAGAGTTCTGAAAATGCCTGCTGACATGATCAGTGACTAGCTCAGAACAATATGGAAGGGGGGGGCAATGACTTTTGTTACTTGCTGCACCTGCCTTACCACAAGCCCCATTGGCTCTGTGAAGCCTAGCCCATGGCCAATCGCAGACTGCCAAGCCAGTGGTCTGAGTCAAAGAAGGATCGTGACTGGGCAGACTGACTGCTAGTCCAAGCCTCTCTCCACCCCTGGGGAAAGTAAGTCTGCTCCTCAGATGTCCCCCCCACCCACCTTTCCCTGGGCCAGCCAGCCAGGTTTTTTTCTTCCCGAAAGCGACGGAATTCATCCGAACGCAGACAAGCCATTCTTGGGTTTTGGCGTTCGGTTCGGACGTTCAGTTTGGGCTGAACTCTGAACATCTGAACCAGATTTGCACATCCCTACTAGGTAAGCACCAAGACTGCCAGGCCTGGGTCAGCTGAAAAAGAGGTACAGTTGGGTGTCATCAGCATATTGATGACACTGTTTGTCAAACCCTCTGACAACCTCTCCCAAAGGCTGCATGTACACATTGAACAGGAAAGGGGATAAGATTGAACCTTGCGGGACGCCACATCTGAGGTCCTGGGGAGAAGATGAACAATCACGCAGCACCACATGTTGAGTTCTCACAGCCAGGAAAGAGCAGAACCAGTTAAGAACGGTATTGCTCATTCCAGCTCGATACCACAGCTGAGTCACCAAAAACCTGTTGTCAATGGTATCAAATGCAGCAGAGAGATCTAATAGGATCAACAGGGTCGAGTGTCTTTGGTCCAACTCATGAGAGAGGTCATCGACTCTCCCATGTGCAGTCCATGTACAAGTGCAGTCTCAGTGCATAACCCAGACAAAAGTCAGACTGCGAGGGATCTAGAAAATGGATCCAGTCCAGATGTCCCTGAAGATGACGGGCCACTACCCACAAAATAACCTTACCTAAAAAGGGAAGGTTAGAAACTGGATGATAGCTGGCCAGAGCATCAATGTCGACTGATGTTTTTTTGAGTAGACGCTGCACCACCGCCTTCTTGAGGGAGCTCAAAACTCTGCCCTCCCTAAGGGAGACGTTGACTATTCCCACCAGAAACAGCCCCAACATCTCCCAGCTGGCCTTGACCAGCCAGGATGGGCATGGGTCCAGTTCACATTGAGTGGCCTGAAAGGACATTCTCCACATCAGAGGATGATACGCACTAGAATTGATCCCATAAAACAGGACAGGATGGGACTTCGATTACCTCATACTCACTGTCAAAAAGGCAGTGTCGAAACCGTGAGGAATTTGAGTTATTTTATGTACGAAAAAGTCTGTAAAGAAGTCACAGTGATCCCCAGATGGTTCTGATTCCAGGCAGAGGGAGGTTGGACTAGCTAGTCCCCTCACCACCCAGAAAAGCTCCGCCAGATGCAACTTTGCAGATGCTATGAGTGCATCAAAAAAATTCTCCTTTGCTGCTTGCACAGCCATGGGATAAGTATGTAAACAGACTCTGTCACAATCGGTCCACTTCAGTATGAGAACAGTGCCACTGTTGCTCCAACTACCGTCCTTCCCACTTTGTGTGCAGTAAATCCTCCACATACCATTGGGATCTGCCATGTCAGTGATTCAGGAACAGACACCTAGGAGTCGTACGGTTGATGGTCTCAGTCAGCACAGAATTCGAGAGCATCACGAGATCATTGAGCGAACAGTCATTGAAAACAGAGGATATATTCCCCAGGGCATTCTGGAATCTCCTTGGTTCCATAAGTCTCCAGGGATGAACCAACCAAACTAGCTCTGCACCTTTCCAGGGTATGACATGTGCCAGAATACCAGCCTGGAGGAGATAATGATCTATCCATGATGAGGGCACTGCTGATACCTCCTCCACCAGTGGATCCCCTGCCTCAAGGCCTGTGCAAAATATCATATCTCGGGTTTTTCCCCCAACATGGGTCGGGCCAACAACTACCTGAGAAAGCCCATGGTTATCATGGTGGCCATGAATTCATGCTCTACACCTCCAAGACTGGTGTCAGCGTGGATGTTAAAGTCTCCCAAGACCAGAGTCTTAGGGGACTGTAAGACCACCTCTGACACCAGCTTGTCCAGAATGGAGAGGGACACTGCTGTACAGGTAGGTGCACAGTAAACCAGCAGCAACCCCACTCTGTCTCCGGCCAAATCAAACACCAGGTCGAGGCTCTCGATTCCCATGATAGATTGCAAAGGATATCTCTTTACAGACCATGTCTCCTTAAAAACAATGCTTACACTGCACCCCACATCCTTCTGACCACAGCTGATGCTGAACAGAGTACCTGGCTGGAACAAAGTCAGCCAATATTGCCCCAGAATCAGTGTCCAGTCAGGTCACGTGACGTCAGCAGCCTGGTCCAGGATTAACTCCCAGACTATCACTGACTTACATGCAACTGACCTCGCATTAACCAGCATCAGATCTAGGCCCTCAAGTTAATGATCACCAACAGTCTGTCCAGGGGCCATTGAGCGGGACAGGTATTGAACACCTATCCTGCCTCACTGATTTAACATGCCTTCTAGAAGGACCATAATTTCCCCGGCCTGTCATGACCCTAATGGCTGCAGGGCCCCCCAGCTCCTCCTGCCCTGGGGGCTGTCCATGGAGACACCCCCCCCTTCCCTATACACCCTTCTCACAGGAAGATACTCAGCCTCCTTCCCAAAGGGGTCTCAGGGAGGGGAAAGACCCCCCCCAACCTACTCCCACTGCCCCCCTCTCACTAGCAGAGCAGATCATCACCAGAACCCACCAAACACAAAAAAACCCGAACCTATCCCGAAACAGTAGCCAAAAAGCTTTACCATAAATAATGCCGCTAAACCCCCCCAACCCTAACCAACGTATTCATGTAGTCACCGCCAAGAGAACCTCCCCCCCCAGTCTCACCCCTGGAATACCTCTCCACCCCTCTAAGGTCTCCCCCCATCCCAGTCCCGCTAAGAATCATTCCTAAGGGCCCTTATGCACGCAACCTTATGCGTATGGTCCTTATGCGTATGGCCCTTAGACATGTGGCATATGGTGCTCACCTGCGTTGCTGCCGGGCATCAGGCTTCTTTTGGCCAGCCCAGCCCCAAAAGTACTTGTGTGCACCCTGGCCCCACCCTCACTCCTCCCACAAGGTAGGAGGGGGATCGATGTTACCTGGGGCCCAGGGCAGCACCAAAGTTCAGCAGGAGGACTGAACCCTTGCAGGGGCTCCAAGCCAGGATGGTCCCAATTGAAACTGATTCAACCAAATGGGACAAGGTTGAGTTTCCACTACCCCAAACTCTGATTCTACAGTTGAAGTAGCAGCACCCCAAGTCATGGTAAATACAAGTGTTTTTGTCTGAAAAGTAATTAATAAAAATGTCACAGTGGGCAATAGATGACTCAGGTTTATGGTGAAGACAGACTAGATTAACCAAGCTGTTCACCATCCAAAAAAGCTCCGGAGGACAAGACGCTACAGTCGCTATGATGGCTTCCATCACAGCTTTCTTCACTGCCATCATGTTAATTATAATAATAGTATAACTAATGTGCAGTCAATATGTAATGTCACCCCCAGGCTGGACTTCCAATCATGCTTCATACTAAATACTAATAGCCCTCAAATCAAAATTACTTTTAAACTAAAAATAAGAATTTAGGAATAGATTGTACAGATGATAGAGGCCTGAACAGGACCAAGGAACGTAGCCTTCAAATAGTTAAAATCAAATTATCATTTGGGTTTGAATCCATTATTTGTTTCAAACATTTGCTTAGTTTCCTGTATTTAAAAAAAGAAAAGAAAAAGGGAAAAAGTATGCTTGTGTTTTTGGTAGGATGAAGATTATTGTGGTCTGAATGAAGTCACCTGCAATGCATCTTAGTTCCTTTAGTATATGTGATCTCTGATCTACTTCCACCAACATCATTATTATACTTTATTATCAAAACATGGTACTACTCAGGAAAATGACCTGCTATTTCAGATCTTATGCCAAATAGACGTGATTTTTCTTTCCTGGAATTTCAGGTGCTGTGGGGAGGGATCCAAGTCTATTTCAGCAACACACTGCAATTTTGGAATGTTTCCAAATTCAGATGAACATGGTTTACTTTCCCCAAAAGGTAAAGCTGTACTAGGTTACAAAGGAAATGAGAGACGGAGCAGAGGCAAAGAAAAGTCTGGGGGTCAGGGAGGAGGGTTTCTAAGAAAAGCAAAAACTATATGCGGTATCCTGAATCACTTCTAACAGTTGCGTACTGCTAGGGTCTATCAATACTCCAGTGACATCACCTTTATCCCAGCCACATCCTCTGCTCTAGGGGTAATTGGGATGGAGGAGTTATTATGGCAACTCTTTGCTTGCCCCGCTTACGACCAGCTGAGGGTCTTTTATTGATATATTAGCACTTTTATTGATAATCTACCTGTTGGGGTTTCTGATGATACTAAATTGCAGATTTTGTTGAGCAGGGGGGAGTCAGCTCGCTCCAGGGCTGTGTCAACTTTATGTTTTTGCATAATGTTGTATAAGCAAAGGGTGGGAATTTCTACTGACCATTGACCGGCTTATTGCCAAGCCCTGTTTGTCCGTTTGCTGTTTTCACCTTTGAATGGTGAAAACATTGTATTTTGATTTATTTACTATATGTTTTGTGTTGGTTTATTTCTGTATATTGTTATGGCCTATGGCCAACAATAAAAATGTTTACCTACCCAATAAACATGCAAACATGCATTTTGGCAACTCTTTGCTATCTGCAGATTCCTGTGTATAAGGGAGAATTCTTTATCAGGCTTTCAAACTGGCGCTAGGATACTTCAGAGGATTCAACTCAGTAGTTTGTCATTATTCAATCATTTTTTCATTGCAGTCATCTAGTAGCATGCAATAAAATGAGTAAAATGAATATTCTTCAGAAGTATGTAGTTTTTTTTAAAAGGTGCTCATAAATATATACCAATTAATAGTAAGATAAATAGAACATCAGTTTGCCTTTTTTTTTTTTTTGTCCAAACATTAAGGGCCTGTCTCTTCTGATAAAACTTGCATTATAAGTATACACGTTTACCTCGTGTTAGAAAAGTAGTTAAGATGATGGCGATGACTTTTTATTGAACAAACGTCTGCCATTAGAAGTATGCACATTTTCAGACTACATAGAATCCTTCCTCAGGTAAGACGCGTACAGCTCAAAAACTTGCAGAAGTAGGACCAATAGAAGCTAGTTACTTAGTTAGTTAGTTTCAATGGATTTTTATCCCACCCTTTCCCAAAGGTTCAGGGCAACAAACACCATCATAAAAGCATGCATACAAAATATACAAAATGAACCCCATAAAACCCCATATGAAATACCCACAAAACCTGCCTGCTGAATGCCTGGCCAATTTAATAGGACTTGCATTGCCTCCAGAAGATTCTGAGGCGAGGGTTTTAGTAAACCTCCAAGGCAAGGGAGTTCCAGAGCTGTGGAGCACCCATTGAGAATACCTCTCTGCATTCCCATATTATAGGGACCTGATTCAATGATGGAACCTATCTTCTCTACTTTGTCTCCTGTCTCTCTCATGCTTGGGAGCAGCATAGCAACCATGCCCACATTCACACTTTCCTCCAAAACACACTATATACTCTCCTTCCCATTCATTTCTTCCTATTTTTCTCTGTGTTAGTGTAATCACTCATTAACTCCTGGGGCTTGGCCTTCCTGCCGCCCCAAGCTCCACCGACCAGCGGGCCAAGGACTGGTGAGGTTGCAGCTCGTCTGCATACGCTCCCAGCATCCTCGGCTGTCATCGCTCGAGGACACCACGACTCTCCTGGGGCTTGGCCTTCCTGCCGCCCCAAGCTCCACCGACCAGCGGGCCGAAAAGCGCGCGCCTAAAGGCGCGCGCCTTACAGGTACTTTTCTCCATTTCTTTTCTACTGTACTTCCCCCTCCTATCTTACTCACTAACATGTCTGCCCTATTTTCTCGCCTTTTCTTTCCCTCCTCTCCTTCTCCTCTTCCTGTCCATCTTTTTCTTCCTCTACTTTTCTCCTCCCAGCTTCTTCCTCCCCCCAACCGATCACCACTCTCTAACCTCCCCCATACATCCTTTGCTCCCTTGGCTACTTTCTCTCATTGCTCCCCTTCCACTCCTGTCTCTAGCCTTCCTCGATGCTCCCCTTCTCCCAATCTTATCCCTATTCCTCCTGTCTCTAGCCTACCACGACGC
Organism: Sphenodon punctatus; assembly: GCA_003113815.1. Lineage (NCBI taxonomy): Eukaryota > Metazoa > Chordata > Lepidosauria > Sphenodontia > Sphenodontidae > Sphenodon > Sphenodon punctatus. The sequence continues at coordinate 225,228 of QEPC01013866.1, forward strand.
TCCCCTTCTCCCAATCTTATCCCTATTCCTTGCCTCCCCCCTCATCAACTACCATTTTTCTGCTCCCTCTGGAACTGTCGCTCATCTATCAGTAAAGCTCCCTATATCCATGATCTTTTCCTCTCTCGCTCCCTCCAGCTCCTTGCCCTTACTGAAACTTGGATCACTCCCTCGGACTCTGTCACGCCTGCTACCCTCTCCTGTGGGGGTCTCTCCTTCTCTCACCAACCCCGCCCTGAAGGACGGGGTGGTGGGGTGGGCCTCCTTCTTGCTAAATCCTGTCAGTTCCAACCAATTTCTCCTCCCCCCTCTCTCTCCTTCCATACCTTTGAGGCTCACTCCGTGCGCCTCTACTCCCCCCTCCATCTACGTGTTGCTGTCATCTACCGTCCCCCTGGTCCTCTCTCTTCCTTTCTTTCTGACTTTGAGTCCTGGCTCACTTTCTTCCTCTCTGTTGATATCCCCACTCTCATCCTTGGTGACTTCAACATTCATGTTGATGACCCATCTCAGCCCTCAGTCTCTCGCTTCCTCTCCCTAGCCTCCTCCTTCAACCTCCACCTTTGGACCAACTCCCCCACCCATACTAATGGCCATTCTCTTGATCTTGTCCTCTCTAGAAACTGCTCTGTCGCTGATCTCTCCTTCGATCCTCATCCTATATCAGACCACTTCCTTGCCTCTTTCAACATTTCCCACTGTCCCCCCTCCTCTTCCCCTTCTCTACGCCCCTTCCGTGACCTTCAAGCTATTGATCCCCTGGACTTTGCCTCCTCTCTCTCTCCCCTTCTTCCTACAGTCTTCTCTTCCTCCTCCCCTGACTCCGCTGTCTCTGCTCTCAACGCCTCTCTCTCCTCCACACTTGACTCCCATGCCCCTCTCTCTTCCCGCCCTGCCTTCTCCCACAACCCCCGTCCTTGGCTCACCCCTAGTATCCGCCACCTCCGTTCTTGCACTCGTGCTGCTGAACGACTCTGGCGCAAATCCCATTCTCACGCTGACTTCCTTCACTTCAAATTCTGTCTCTCCACCCTTACTTCTGCTATCTCCCTTGCTAGACAACACTACTATGCCTCCCGCATTGAGTCCTGTTCTCGGGACCCTCGCCGCCTGTTCTCTACCTTTGACTCCCTCCTCAAGCCTCCCTGTCCTCCCCCTCCTTCTTCCCTTTCTGCTCAGGATCTTGCCTCCTTCTTCACCTCCAAGATAGACAAGATCCGCCTCGACATCGCTTCCCACTCCTCTCTTCCCACTCCCACCCCTCTCCCTCCTCCCCCTCCTTCTCTCATGTCCTCCTTCTCCCCTGCCTCCCTTAAGGAAATCTCCTCTCTGCTCTCCTCCTCCAACCCTTCCACTTGCCCCCTTGATCCCATTCCTTCCCGCCTCCTCACCTCCATTACTCCCACTGTCGCCCCTTCCTTCCTGCACATCATCAACCTCTCCCTCTCTACTGGCTCTTTCCCTTCTGCCTTCAAACATGCCACAGTCTCTCCTATTCTCAAAAAGTCCACTCTTGACCCCTCTGACCCTTCTAGCTATCGTCCTGTCTCACTCCTTCCTTTTGCTTCCAAGCTGCTTGAACGTGTTGTCTACTCCCGCTGCCTTGACTTCCTATCCTCCAACTCCTCCCTTGACCCCCTCCAATCTGGCTTCCGCCCCCTTCATTCTACTGAAACTGCTCTCGCTAAGATCACCAACGATCTTCTGGTGGCTAAATCTAAACGTCTCTATTCCATTCTTGTCCTCCTTGATCTCTCTGCTGCCTTCGATACTGTTGACCACTCACTCTTGCTGGATTCCCTTCACTCCCTTGGCTTTTGTGGCTCTGTCCATAACTGGTTCTCCTCCTACCTCTCTGACCGCTCCTTTAATGTGTCTCTCTCCAACTCCGCCTCCTCCTCCTTCCCCCTCTCAGTTGGTGTTCCTCAAGGCTCTGTTCTTGGCCCTCTCCTCTTCTCGATCTATACCTCATCCTTAGGCAAACTCATTGCCTCCCATGGCTTCCAATACCACCTCTATGCTGATGACACTCAACTCTATCTCTCTACTCCCTCTCTCTCTCCCTCTGTTCAAGCTCGTCTCATCAACTGTCTCTCTGACATCTCTACCTGGATGTCTCAACGTCAACTCAAACTCAACATGGCTAAAACTGAACTCCTTATCTTCCCCCCTCATCCTTCCTCTCCTTCCTCACTGTCAATAACTATTGATGGAGTCACCATCCTGCCTGTCCCCCAAGCCCGTAGCCTAGGCTTCATCTTTGACTCAGCCCTTTCTTTTAAACCCTACATTGACTCTGTTGCTAAATCCTGTCGCTTCTCCCTCCATAACATTGCTAAGATTCGCCCTTTTCTCTCTGTCTCGTCTGCCAAAACTCTTGTTCATGCTCTGGTCATCTCTCGCCTCGATTACTGTAACCTCCTTCTCACTGGCCTTCCCCGGTCTCACCTTTCTCCCCTCATCTCTGTCCAAAACTCTGCTGCCAGGGTCATCTACCTCGCCAGTCGCTTCGACCATGTGCAGCCCCTCCTCTCTTCGCTTCACTGGCTTCCCCTTCCTGAACGAATCCTGCACAAGCTCCTAGTCTTCACCTATAAAGCTCTTCACAACCTTGCTCCCCCCTACCTCTCTGCACTTATCGCCCTCCATACTCCAGCCCGTGCACTTCGCTCCTCCTCTGTCCCTTCTCTCACCCTTCCACGCCTTCCCTGCTCCCCTAAGCGCCTTCGTCCCTTCTCACTTGCTGCCCCCCATGCCTGGAACTCCCTCCCTGTCCACATCCGCCTTGCCCCCTCCCTTCATACCTTCAAATCTCTCCTTAAAACTCACCTCTTTCGCTCTGCTCTGTCTGACTCTTTATCCTGCTGAGCCACTATTCCTATACCTACGATCGGTTTACCCTTATCCTTGCAACATGGACCTGCCTGCTGTCATTCTCATCGTAACCAAGCCAAGTACGTGCACTTGAGACCTCGCATCTTCATGAATGTTAGACCCCTTGTCTCTCCCTCTGTTCCCCTTCCTAAGTCTCTCCCCCAGCTCCTGTCTCTCAGATTGTAAGCCCTAGGGGCAGGGACCATGTCTATTTTATTACTTTGTAAAGTGCCAGGTACACTGCTGGTGCTATATAAATGTGTGTTAATAATAATAAATAATAATAAACTCTTTAAATCAATATAGCTCTAGGTAAAACACACATTTATTATGCACCAGGAGCTCAGTTTTCATTAATTTTAGACCAGAAATTGAAAAATATCTACTTTAATAAAAATCTTATGCACAGTGTAATATCCAAATGGGATTTTGGAGTGGTTAAGGGAAGTGATTCTTATTTACATTAAAGTCCCTACATTCTGGGGCCTTAAAGTGGGTGTAAATGAATTTGGGAATCATGCCTAATATCTAGTCAGATTTGAAGTTTCTACGTTTTCTCTGAGGGATGGCAACTTGACTCAGAGAGAAGAATCCCATCTCTTTAATCACCAGTATAGTTTATGGTAGCACTCATGATTTACTGTGAAGTCTTTTCATGCAGGAACTGACAAATTTGAATCTGTTTACTTCATTTGAGATCACTAGAGGCAATGACTCAAAGTAACAATTCTGTTTCATTGAGGGACAAAATTGTCCCTTAGGTTACCCACTTATATTTACAACAATGTATATCATATAATCAGTAACAAAAAACTTTCCATTTAACAACCGCGTTAAGGCTCATATACATACAACCATGATCCAAAAAGCAAGAAAATTCTATGTTAAAGCTGACACCTGAACTTGCACACCATTGCGGCACCACAGACCTTGAATAGTAAGACATACTGCCCATGCTCACAACTCAGTGAACAGACACTCACAGTTTACCCTTGGACTTTCAGCCGACATCCTCTACATCTGCACATTTAAGTCTAGGGATGGGCGAACAGAACGCAGTTCGGATGTTCAGATGTTCGATCGTTTGGTTCGGAACCCAAGTTCAGGTTCAATGGTTCGGTTTAGTCGAATTCGGTTTGGCCGAACTTGGCCGAACACTCAAAAATAGCGAAATCTGAACCGAAACCAAACTGAAAAAAACCCGAAACCTAATTTTTCAGCCCTGGAAAGACGTTTTTCCTGCCTCCGAACTTATCCGAACTCATCCAAACACGACCGAACTCTTTGGTCGTTCGAGACTTCAGTTTGGACATTTGGTTCGGACGTCCGAACAGACGAGTTCAGTCCAAACTCCGAACATCCGAACCGTGTTCGCCCATCCCTATTTAAATCCCCACTCTCCACTGAGCCTAAACAAATACTCCCTGGCAAAACTGCCCCCTACCCACAAACTCCCATTCTTCTGTGAAGCCAACCAAACTGTCTTCCAGCAGAGCTCCCTTTTATCCCCCAAACTCCCACTCTGTTCTCAGACTAAATCGTCTCCTGTTGCATATCTATCTGCCTTCAATCCTACAGTCCTGCAGGCTCCTCAGGCACTCCGCTCTGACAACCAGACTCCAGCCAGGCAGACACCGTGTGTGTGTGTGTGTGTGTGTGTGTGTGTGTGTGTGTGTGTGTGTGTGTGTGTGTGTGTGTGTGTGAGAGAGAGAGAGAGACTCCCTATGCTGGTGCTGCTGCGCATGCACCCCAATACATAACTTATTTAAACATTAATTCTAATACAATTTTGAAACCTTAATATTTCTGCAATGCCTTTGCCAAATTTTAAAATTCAAAAGCATAGAATACACCACACTGACCCTGGTTTTCCCACCACAAATATAACACATAAGCAACAATCTGAAATCACTTATGCTGGAGCAAAGAAACAGTTAGAAACCACTATAAAAATGCACCATTTCATCACTTTTTCAAACAACCATAACTTTTTCGTTTCTTAACCAATTTTAATGAATTTTGGACTCAATGTAGTCCTCACCACAGCAATGATCTGTAAAACCTTTTAACATCCCTATATCTAATACAGTAAGATGAAGCCACTCCAAAAACATTTATGTACAAGCTACTGACATTCCTGTACAAGTGTACAGATAGGTTAAGGAGGTCTATCCATAACACTGGGAAGCCCAGATATTCCATTATGTTGAGGGAACATAAGCTGGCATTCAGTATGTCTGCCTTCTCTCTCTCCTCCCAGCGTAGTAGCAATTGAGGAAGATAAGGGTGGGCAACAGATATTTCTATGGCTTGGTGAATGATTAATCCAGCAATATCTGATGAAGGGGATTCCATTGTATTCAGAAAAAATGTCAGATAACATGAAATCTAGGCATTGCAGAAATCCCAAATCACAAGTAAAGCTTCCTTTCCATGCATTATGCAGGGCAATAACTACATCTTTTAAATTTAATTGTATTTTTTTCCCACATCCTCCTGCCAATAGGACCTCGGGGAAGCTTACAAATCAATAAAATACACAATATAAAATACACAATAAAAACTTAAAATAACAATAAACCCATACTGGAGTGACTCAGAGTATAACAAGAACAAAAACTCTCCCTAAACGTCAAGCCCCCACCCTACCCATACCCTCACCAAAAGCCTGGTGGAACAGCCAGGTCTTACACAAATGTCAGGAGGAGGAGAGGTAAAGGGCCACATGGACCTCTGCCAGTAGGGAGTTCCACAGCCTCGGGGTGGCCACTGAGAACACCCTCTCCATAGTCAACTCCCGCAATACCCAGGGGACTTCAAGACACCTCAGGTATACTTCAGGGACCAATCCAGAGCCTGGGGAGTAAGGCAATCCTGCAAATAGGTAGGGCCCAGGCCATATAGGGTTTTGTAGGTAAGCACCAACACCTTGAATTGGACCTGGAAGACTATAGGCAGCCAGTGCAGAGAATGGAGAACTGGTATGATATACTCATGGTGACTCGTCCCTGTGAGGAGGCGGGCATCCATGTTCTGCACCAGCTGCAGTCTCTGAACTGTCACCATGGGTAGCTCCACTTGGAGTGCATTACCATAGTCTAGTCTTGAGGTGATGAAATCATGGATGATGGTGGCCAGGTCAGAGTGTGAGACGTATGGCCAAAGCCACCATACCAGATATAATTAGTGAAACGTGTTCCTCCCCACAGCTTCCATCTAGATATTCAGGAGCTGGGAACAGAGGAGCACACTGAGATTATGAACCTGAGGGACCAGTGGAGGATGAACCCCATCAACGATGGGGGATGACAACTCCACCACCCTTCCCACCAGCATCACTTTCATCTTGTCGGGATTCAGCTTCACAGTTTGTCCATATCCAGTTCCCCACAGCCGCCAGACATAAGGTAAGCACTGAGACTTCTGGGTCTGGGTCTGATGAAAAACAGAGGTAGAGTTGGGTGTCATCAGCATATTTAATTAATTAATTAATTAACAAATTTTGTTACCCCACCCCTCCTGCCACAGGCAGCTCGGGGAGGCTTACATATAAAAACAATAAAACAGCAAGCTAAAACAACACAATAAAAGAGAAGCAAAATCAATAGATCTCCCTCCCCCTCCCTTTCCCACAACCCCCCACCCTAAACCCCATCTCCCCCGCCAAACTCCTGGCAGAACAGCCAGGTCTTAGTCAGATGTTGGAAGGAAGGGAGGTCTGAAGTCATCTGGGCCTCTGCCAGGAAGGAATGACACAGCCGAGGTGTGGCCACATGGGGGACCTCGAGGAGGACTCTCTCTCCCGGTTGACCACAGGAGTCACTCCAGAGCATGGAGAGTGAGGCGATATTGATGACACTGAACATCAAACCCTTTCACAACCTTACCCAACGGATGCATATACACGTTGAACAGGAGAGGGGACAGAATGGAACCCTGTGGGACTACCCATGAGAGGTCGCAGGGGGATGAAGAAAAATCCCCCAGCACCACTTGCTGAATTGTTCTGGCCAGGAAAGAGAGAAACCATTCAAGAACAGTCCCGAACACCTTGGCTCAGTCCCACAGGTGAGTAAGCAAAATCTTATGGTCAATGGTATCAAATGCAGCTGACAGATCTAACAGAATCAACAGGATCGATTGACCCAATCCATTTCCAACAGAGGTCATTGACCAAGGCCATAACAAGAGCAGTCTCAATGCTGTAGCTCAGATTAAAGCCGGACTGCGAGGGATCTAGAAAACTTATGCAGTCCAGACGCTCCTGCAGCTGTCGAGCCACCACCCGCCAATAATCAGCCATTAATGCTTCAGCCATCATTGGTCCTCAGTAAACAATGGAGACCTGAGATGCCGATGCTGAGGGAGGGGACTCCTGGGAGCTATTCAGTCAATGGTCTCTTTCACCAAGATGTTCCAAAAAGCAATGATGTCATTGAGTGAACGGTCAGCAAGATCAGAGGGTAAGTCCCCAACAGCATTCTGGAACCTCACTGGTTCCATTAGTCTCTGAGGATGGACCAACTGAACTGGTTCCACACCGCTCCAGGGGCAGACATGCTCCAGGAGACAGGTCTGTAGGAGGTAATGAGCCGTCCACATGACAAGGGCTTTGCTGACACCTCTCCCACTAATGGATCCCCTGCCTCAAGGCCGGTGCAGAAAATCAGATCCAGGGTATGTCCCCCATCATGCATGAATAAAACGATTAAGAGGTCAACAAGTACCCACCCCTTTTAAAAACAATTCAGCCAAAGCATTTATCAGCAAATCAAATGAAGATACTGAAGTTTGGGAAATGTGTACAGAATAGAGATACATGCACATCATCTGAACTTCAAAAAAACCCTTCTTCTTGATTTTTGTTCCTTTTTTGTTTTACACTACATGATTCATTTCTCTGTAGTGGTCCTGGTTCCATTCTATAGCAGCCTCCATGGTCTAGGCTCACACTCCCACCATTTCAGTTACATTCCCCATTTTGTTCTTTGCCCTTGTTTTCTTTTTCTAACCTTCCCTTTTCACATTGATTTTTGTTTAATTTTTCTTTGAGTATATCACAAATATCACCACAATTTTCAGGCAATCCATTCATTCGCATCAGTCTTGATACTTCCTGCATGATGAAGTAGATGCTCCAGATTTGTCTTTGGTTAATAATTTTTTGAGTTAGATCAGGGGTGGGGAAACCCCAACACGCAGCGCTATTTTCTCTAGCCTGCCAGCTTCTGAGCCTATTTGCTTTGTGGGCATCCCATCGCCCAACTCACCATGGCCCATGTGGAGCTTGGCGGGATGCACACATTCAACCACATGCAGAATTACCTGACCTGTGAGAAGCGCATCCAATTGGCAGCGAGAACGGAGGCCAATGAGCAGCGTGCAGCCCTTACACTTTATCAGGATGCCCTTGCAGAAAGACGAGCCTCCAATGCTGGGCCAATGAGGATCCTGAGACATCATTATGCTGCTTCATGTGAAGTACGGGCCCCCAGTACTGGGCCAATGAGCTTTTGAAAGAGCTTACAGCTGTTTCTGACCTCTCAATTCCTCCAGTCTTCAGTGACAGAGCAGCAGCATGATGTCACATAAGAGCAGTCAGCCCTGACTTGCCCTGACTTTCTTGATTGGAACGGAAAATTGTTTTTCCCTGAATGTGGGGAGGGTGATTTCAGACAGGGCTAAAGGCCTTTTCACTATGTTTCTTGTTTGCCTGTCAGGGGAGGGGGGTTGGGATAAAGGGGGTTTTATGCCCACTCAGCATAAGTTATGCACCAAGTCTGCAATTCCAAATACCCTTGCCCCCTATTAAAATCAATGGAGCTCTGCTAGCAGAAATGAGTTTAACAATGCAGCCCTATCCAAGGCTGCAAACAGAACAGCAAAAACTGAACAGAAAAGCTGGATGGGGGGGAGGGGGAACCATCCCTCCCTTCTGCTCCAGGCCCCATTCCCAACACTAGGTTTTTGCTTATTTGTAGCTGCAAGGTGTTATGGCAAGTACGCCCAAGAAAAGGAAAATTGATACTGAGGGCCATGTGTTTAATGCGTGATGGACTGCTAATTACCTGTTTATCAATGTTAAAGACAAGCCGGTCTCTTTGGTGTGTAGCATAACAGTGGCAGTTATGAAAAAAGCCAATGTTGAAAGACATTATCTTACTAAAAACCAAAGTTATTCAGGGCCAAGATCGCATTGATAAAGCTGAAATGCTTAAAAGAAACTCAATTGTTTTCAAAGAAAGCATCTAAGGAAAATTCTGCTGTGAAAGTAAGCTATGCTATCAGCCAGGTTTGAGGCAAAAGGCAAAAACCATTTTCAGATGGGGAAATGATAAAGAGTGTCTGGTTGTAGCAGCTGGTATATTTTTCCCCAATAAAAAAATGTCTATTTCAAAATGTAAGCCTGTTATGCAGAACTATTTCAGATCGTACTGGGGACATGGCAGATGACATCGAGAAATCACTCAAAAAATGTGCAAACAAATTTTGCATATTCACTTGCTGTGGATGAGAGCATGGATGCCACAAACACTGCAGAACTTGACATTTTTGTGTGTGGTGTGTCTTTTGACTTTGTAATCACTGAGGAGATATCAACATAGCAGCCTATGACAGACACAACCACAGGTAATGATATTTTTGGTCAAGTAATGAAAACCCTTCAAGACCTACAAATGAGCTTGCAAAACTTGTTTGGGATTGTGACAGATGTTGCACCGGTGATGGTAGGCTCAAAAAAAGGTTTTATAGGAAGAAGTCGAAAAACAGCATTTTGATAGCTTGGCTATCACTATCTGTTACTGCATTTTACAGCATCAAGTGCTTTGCTCATAGTCACTGAGATGTACTGAAGTGATGTCCGCTGTTGTCTCAACCATTAATTATATTAAAGGAAGATCACTTAAGAACATAACAACATAAGTAGTGCCATACTGAGTCGGAACAATGATCCATCAAGCCCAGCATCCTGTCCTCCGACAGTGGCCAATCTCGATCACATGGGAGAAAAACTAACAGTTACAAAGGGCAATCTATTCCCCGTTGTTCACTCACAGCTCCCAACAGTCAGAAATTCATCCCATAAGCTACTTGATTGATAGCCATTAATGGACCTACTCTCCAAGAACTTATCCAGACCTTTTTTAAACCCAGCTATACTACTGGCCTTAACAATGTCCTCTGGAAACCAATTCCATAAGTTAATTATGCAATGAGTGAAAAAGTACTTCATTTTATTTATTTTTAATCTGCCAGCAGCTAAATTCATGGAGTGTCCCCTAGTTCTAGTACTATTTGAGAGGGTAAATAATCATTCCCTATCTACTCGTTCCACAACACTCAAGATTTTATAAGCCTCTATCATGTCCCCTCTCAGTCTTCTCTTCTCTAAGCTGAAGAGACACAGCTTTTCATGCCTCTTCTTTGTACAGTAGCCTGTACTCTTTGTACAGTAGCCGTTCCATATCCTTTATCATTCTCGTTGCCCTTCTCGAATTGTATACAGACATTATGACATCCTCAGTTTTATTCTTTATCCCTTTGAGAATAACTCTTAACATTCGGTTTGCTTTTTTGAGTGCTGCTGGACACTTGGCTGAGGATTATTATTAATTATATTATATTATTATTATTATTATTATTAGCAAACATTTATATAGCACCAGCAATGTACCTGGCGCTTTACAAAGTAATTGAATATACATGTTCCCTGCCCTAAGACTTACAGTCTGAGAGACAAGGGTGGGGGGGAGCCAAAGAAAGGGGAACAGAGGGAGAGACAAGAGTGTAACATTCACGAGAATGTGAGGTCCCAGGTGCACACACCTGGCTTGGTTACATTGAGAATGATGGCTGGTTGTTCCATGTGGTGAGGATTTGAGTACACAGACCTTAGGTAACAGATTGTACTGGATGGAGGGTATCTACAGGAGTTAGGTGAGGGAAGCGAGGAGTTGGGGAGGGCAGAGTGGAAGAGGTGGGTCTTGAGGAGGGATTTGAAGGTATGAAGGGAGGGGGTGAGGCAGATGTGGGCAGGGGTGGAGTTCCAGGTGTGGGGGGACAGCTAGGGAGAAGGGACGAAGGCAGTTAGGGGAGCAGGGGAGGCATGGGAGGGCAAGAGAGGGGACAGAGGAGGAGCGGAGTTCACGGACTGGAGAATGGAGGGAAATTAGTGCAGAGAGGTAGGGGGAGCAAGGTTGTGAAGAACTTTATAGGTGAAAACTAGGAGCTTGTGCAGAATTCATTCAGGAAGGGGGAGCCAGTGAAGAGAGGAGAGGAGGGGCTGCATGTGGTCGAAGCGACGGACAAGGTGGATGACCCTGGCAGCAGAGTTTTGGACGGAGATAAGGGGAGAAAGGGGAGAGCGAGGGAGGCCAGTGAGAATGAGGTTACAGTAATCGAGGCGAGACATGACCAGGGCATGAACAAGGGTTTTGGCGAGGAGACATAGAGAAAAGGGCGAATCTTAGCAATGTTATGGAGGGAGAAGCAACAGGATTTGGCAACAGAGTCGATGTAGGGTTTAAAAGAAAGGGGTGAGTCAATCAATCAATCAATCAATCAATCGTTTATTAAGGCACTGGCTCTCGCCATGGCCCAAGTTTGAAAAACACAAAACATACAACAAACACAAACATATACAAAATATGCCAATCATCCTATACAGAAATTGTTTTAGGTAACCAAACAACAAATACTAGTCAGATATCATTTTAATATCCATTAAAGAAGAAGCCATTCCCTACTATTGACCATGCCCACCACCTCTGGCCATTATACATTGGCCTCCGTTCTAATTACCGTGGCCAATTCTGATTATTTATCTTGGTTATCTGGTGGCTTTTACCTGCTTCAAAATCTCAACTGGTGATTGAACATACTAATATGATTTGACAACAATATAAAATATATAAAATCTTTACCACCTCTACCCCTAAGCCCTAATTTAGGGCAAATCCCTATGCCAAAAATGCCTTGCTCTTCCATGGGGTTTACTGTGGCTGAGCTTGGCCCCTGATGCCAACAAAATTATAATAATAATTGTACCATACGTATAACTGGAGTTGACTGGAATTTACCTATGAGATGTCTGTAACCCCCCTCTTAGAAGCTAGGAGAATAAAGGAGGCCAAAGCCTTTACGGCCTCCTCCTGGGTTTGAGTAAGTAGGTGAAGATAAGATCCCTTGACTTCAAAAGAAGAGCCACTTGCCAGCAAGGGAGCTAACCATACTGCCCGCAGGTCATCAAAGAGAGGGCACGCAAGACAAAATGGTCAATATTCCCAATCTCCCCCATATAACAACTACAAAATCTCCCTGAAGGGGGAATACACTGCAACCTACCCTTCGTAACAGCCGTCCGGACTAACTGGAAACGGAGATAGGTATATGCCCATCGTAAGTTTGGATTTCCCAACTGATCCAAATAGGGTTCAAAATAGGGTGTCAGTTTGAATTGACCCAACCATGGGGCTACCTTCCATGATCTTACTATTGTCATATCTTCTTGTTGATCTATATCCCGGATCCTCCCACATAATTCAGATTTTATTGCTATCAGGCTTTTCCCTTGGAAGTAATTATACGAAAACCCCAACATGTTGATCAATTGCCCCAAATAGGTAATCCAAGGATACCCCCTAGGGCCGAAAGGGGTGAGTCAAAGATGAAGCCTAAACTACGGGCTTGGGGGACAGGAAGGATGGTGACCCCATCGATGAGGATCGACAGGGAAGAGGGAAAGGAAGGATGGGGGGAGATAAGAAGTTCAGTTTTAGCCATGTTGAGTTTGAGTTGAGGATTTCAGTGTATTGTCCATAATCATTCCCAGATCCTTTTCCTGAGTGGCAACTCCTAGCTTAGTACCCAGCAACGTGTACTCATAGTTTGGATTATTTTTCCCTATGTGCATCACTTTGCACTTGTCCCACTTTAAATCTCATCTGCCATTTAGATGTCCAGGCACCCAGTCTTGTAAGATCCTGTTGTCTTTTTCACAGTCTGCTTGTGTTCTAACTACCTTGAATAACTTGGACCATTTTCAGACATGCCCCCCCATCCTACACATATTCTGGCTGTGGGGGGAAATGCGCAGCCAGAATATGCGCGGGGATCGACCAGTCTGAAAGCCTCCCTCGCACAGCTTTGCCAGCAGGGATGCAGAGCTTGATTTCTTGTTCTGCATCCCCACACGTTTCTCCCGGAAAAGCCACACTGGGGGTGGGGTGGGGGTTTAGGGGCTTTCAGACCGGCCAATCCCCATGCATATCCTGGCTGTGCATTTCCCCCTGCTGTCTTTCTAGCAGGCTTCCTGCTTCTGATGTACTTGGAAAAGTTTTTATTAGTAGTTTTAGCGTTTTTAGCAAGTTGCCGCTCAAATTCCTTTTTGGCCTGCCTTATTAACTCTTTACATCTACTTTGGCAATGCTTAGGCTCCTGCCTATTTGCCTCATTGGGGCTCTCCATTTTTTAAAGGATGCCTTTTTGACTCCAATAGCCCCCTTCACCTCACCATTTAACCATGCAGGCAGACATTTGGTCCTCTTTGTAATTTCTTAAATTTGTGGAATACATTTAATCTGAACTTTCAAGATGATGTTTTTAAAAAGTCTCCACACTGCCTGTAGATGTTTAATTTTTGCAACTGCTTCTTTAAGTTTCCCTTCTAGCAACTGCTGTGTGAGATAGAATCTGAGTATAATGACTTGACCTTTTATTGTGAAGTCCGTTGGCTGAGTAGGACGAACATGATAAAATGTTTTTACAGACTGAAGGAGGAGATCCGGACCTTCATGGAACAAAAGAGAAAGCCGGTGCCCCAATTAGAAGACCTCAAATGGCTGAATGACTTGGCTTTCATGGTCAATATTACACAGCACTTAGCAGACCTTAACTTGAAACTCCATGGTAGAAATCACCTAGTGAATACAATTTTTGCGATATTAGAAATTTTGAAGTGAAGATCTGCCTCTGGGAAGATCAGCTTGAAAAGGGTAACACAGCCCATTTCCCCAACACTTTGTGAAACTAAGCCTGAGGGGTTGGATGAGTATGCTGAAGAATTAAAATTACTTTGAAACATTTTCAACTAATGCTTTTCAGACTTCAAAACAAATGAAAAAATATTCCTGACCTTATCCTCGCCATTTGATTTTGATGTGGACTCTGCTCCAGAAAACATACAGATGGAGCTCATTGAGATGCAAAAAAATGAAGAACTGAGAAGCAAATATAATGGTCTGCCTCTGTTTGATTTTTATGCAAGTTGTGTGGATGAGAAAACATTTCCAAACCTTGGAAAACATGATCTAAAAATGGCATCTATTTTTGGCAGTACATACGTTTGCAAACAGCTGTTTTCAAAGATGAAAATGGCAAAATCCAAACTACGATCCAGACTTACTGATGTTAACTTAAGAAATGAGCTGAGAGTAGCCACTTCATCCATAGAGCCTGATATTGAAACCCTATCCACGGGTAAACAAGCACAAGTTGCACATTACATCATGTGTCTGCTTCCTAATGTTTTCTTTGCATGTACTTCTGCAATAAAAAAAGTTAGCAACTATAGTTTTGTTTGAAATTACCCGTTAATTGATTTTAAATTAATTTTAATTGAATTAGCTAATTAGTCTTAATACTAATTGATTGATAATTGATGTGCGGTCCTCGGCATATTCACCACCTGACAATGTGGCCCCAAGTCAAAAAAGGCTCCCCACCCCTGAGTTAGATGTATGCGCAAAGAACCTTGGGTTTCCTTGCAGAGTACAGCAGCCAAGCCAACTGAATCCACATCTGCCTCAAATCAATAGCAGGTAAAGTTTGCTGATCCCTGAGGGGAAATCTAGCCACAGAGGGTAGTTTTATTTATTCAAAATGAGCTGAGCTGAAACATTTGGGTTCAGTTTGAGTTGGTGTTTCTCCTGAATGCGAGCATTTCTTATTAAACGCTATGTATCATTTCTTTTTACAATGCATGGTGTTCACTGGCAATAAGAAATGAGTCGTAATACTGATACTGATGTTGATTTGTATGTGATAATTTTTTTTCAGATGGCACCATTGTAAATTACATGCATAGAAGTGTAATGATGCCAGATCTGTACATATTTGGACATAGTACATGTTTGGGTATAGTAACTCCAGGAATGTGACATTATTCAGGTTATCAGAATACTACAAAACACCAATATTTAGGATGAGCACACTTAATAGAAGCCAAGTTTTTTCTCATCTCCACCCACTGCTCATCTTTATGTGCCATACTGGATTAGACCAATGATCCGTCAAGCCCAGCATCCTGCCTCCAACAGTGGCCAATCTCAATTGCTTGAATGACTCCACAAGCCATTATAGGGCAATCCGTTCCCCACTGTTCACTCCCAGCCCCTGACAGCAAGAGGTTACAGTCCCCAAACCTACCTGGCTAATAGGTGCTAATTGACTTATCCTCCAGAAACGTGTCCAAACCTTTCTGGCTTTGACCATGTCCTCTGGTAAAAAAATCAACAACTTTATTGTGTTGAGTAAAAAATACTTTCTTTTATTTGTTTTAAATCCAAGTACTATTTGAGAGGGTAAATAACTGTTCCTTGTTTATTAGTTCCACACCACTCGTGATTTTATAAACTTCTATCATATCCCCCCGTTGTCTCTTCTCCAAGCTGAAGAGCCCCAACTTATCCAGCCTCTCTTCATAGGGGAGCCATTCCATACCCCTTCTCTGTACCTTTTCTAGTTCAACAATATCCTTTGTGAAATGGGGCGACCAGAACTGTACACAATATTAAGGTGTGGTCACACCATAGATGTATATAGTGGCATTATATTTTTTCAGTTTTATTCTATCCCTTTATGAATAATTCCTAACATCCTCTTTGCTTTTTTGATGGCTGCCACACACTATGTTGAGGATTTCAATATTCATCTATATTCTATATTCATTTTGTAGTAGTTATAAGCATTCTTATTTTTTTTCTCTAGCATCACTTGTGCTTTTTAAATAAGGGAGAAGTCAAGCTGTGTTTCATTTTCATGCATATAAAGTCTAATCAAATAAAAACTTGTAATAGTGTGACTATGGATAGAGGATTTCATTCACACGCAGCTGCTTGCTAACAGAATTAGTCTCTTCCTTGCACTCTGCACTAGAGTCTACATAAACAAAGCACACATGCACATATGCACACACCTCAGTTCAAAATATTCCTGGGCTGTAGAATACTTTCTCTTCATTTCATAACGTTCAAGGAAGCATTATTATTAGAGTGGTGGAATATGCTGTATAGTTAAAGTCAACTTATAAAATCGGCACTATTTATCCTATTTGTCTGATATTTCACAGATAAGTTCAATTGGATGTGGATTAGAATCTCTCCAAATTTCATGCACAGCAGACAAAGAACAAAAATGCTACGGTTGTTTGAAAATTGGAAGAAATATTGAAACAATTAAAATGAAAGGGAGCAAAAATGAAGTGGGGTGGGAGAAAAGCAAACCTGATCTTTTGCACAGAAACACTTCTTTATTATTAGAAAATTAGTACATGGAGAGGGATTCTAGTAAATACTGCCTCAGAGGCAGCCGTGTGTCATTGCAAGGAGAGAGATTCTAGTATATATGGTTGCTCCCACCCCAGAGGCAGTCACTTCTTATTACAGGTTGAGCGATTCTAGTTTATTTGTCTGACTCTACCCCAGAGGAAGCCACATTTTAGTACACGGCGAGTTACTGCAGTATGCAGAAGGGTCCACTGTGCCATTTCGTTCTGTCTCACAGACACCCCCCCCTAATTTATTCTCTGTCTCCAAGAGATGAAACTCTGTGATATTTCATATTCATACATTTACAGAAAGACTCTTCTTCAGGGTTTTTATATCTGTTTGCTATACTTGGAGTCAGGAAGGATTTCCCCCCCAAATCTGCACTTTTGTCTCCTAGTTAAATTGCGGTTTTAATACTACACTTTTTTTTTTTTCTTCCTCTGAAGGAGATTTTGTAACCGCATGACAAATTAAAAAATTAATAAATGCATTTCTCTGAGTTTTTTGTTTTTAACACTTTGAATTGTTGTTTGTAAAAACTTCATTAACTTATAAATGGTACTGAAAATGGATACGTGAAGTTTAAGTTATTTAAGGATTTGCCAGTGTTGTTATTAATCATAAAGGTCCTTTTCATACAGACACTCTAACACTGATAAACTGGGTGTTACATTTTATTATACATGTTGCAGGGCATTCATAGAGCACACCTGCAGGCCTGCAACATGTGTAATAAAATGTAACACCCAGTTTATCAGTGTTAGAGTGTCTGTGTAAAGAGGTCCCATGGCCACTTTTACATGGATGCCACCCACACACGAACATCCGGAAACACCCATCGGATGGGTGGAAGAGCATCTGTGTAAATGTCACGGAAGTAACACAGTGCACGTGTCCCAGCACAGAGCAGAAGGGCCGCACCGATGTCCCCCCCCCCCCAAGTGGACAACCCCAAATCCAGCACCTCCCAAGGGCACGGCCCAAGGAGCAGCAGCGAGAGCGAGGTGAGCGCGAGGGAACACCCAGCCCCCCAGGAGGGGGGGGGCATGCCCCGTGCCCTGACCACCAGGCCAGGGAACACAGGGCAGGGGGCAGAACATAGCCCTGTCCCCCGTCCCCGCAGGACAGCTCCCAGACAACAGAGCACCGCACCACAGGGACAACGGCCGAGGAGGGCCTCCCAGACAACCAGGTGAGCAAAAGGAAACCCTGGGGGGGAGGGGGCAGACCCCACCGGCGGGCGGAGAGGAACAGCAGGAGCCATGGTAACCCCATTTGAGCTACCTCAACAGGACATGACTACCACCACGGCATCCACATCCACAGGGTGGGCCCCATGCCACCAAGCCAGTTGCCCCCCCCCATGCAAATCCCAAAAGGGGGAGCCCTGGTCCAGGCAGGAGGTCAGGGACTTTATATGTGTGTGGGGGTCCAGCACAACCTGGTGTGAAGCTACAAGACCAGACAGGTCTATGAAGCCATCACCCAGGAGATGCAGCAGCAGGGGTACAATAGGGATGTAACCCAATGCAGGCAGCGGGCAAAGGACTTGAGGTCCGGATATAAACATAACAGGGAGAATAATCTCAAGTCCGGCTGGGCCATGTGTGTAGCCGAGTTCCAGGATGAACTGGACAAGTTCCTCTGCATGGATGGGGACATCGTGGCCTCCCACACACATGCCAGGGCCTTCGCCAGGGGCAGGTGCAGGACCACCACATAGCCCCCCTTAACAGACCCAACAGAGCAGGGGAGGCAGGTGCTACTGGCGAGGCCAGCTAGGAAGCGGGAGGGGACAGACCCATCCCACAGGGGAAGGAGGTGCCTCGGGGATCTGAGCACCGACCCACCGCACACTGTGCGTGCCCCCAAGACCCACAGGCCAACTGGCCACAGGGACAGGGGGCATGTACAGAGCCAGCAGAGACCCGGGACGGCCCCTAGGAAATGGAGGAACTGGATCCAGGTATGCGCACCCCAGAGGGGTCGGGGGTGGTGGGTTGTTTGGGGAACAGGCCAGACGGAGGTGCTGCAGCCTGGGCCGGGAACCGGCAAACACTCATGGTCACCCATCCCATTGCATCACAAGGCAGCCTGGAGGTGCATGAGGTGGAGGTTGCGGTGGAGGAGGAGGACGAGGGGGGCCAGACAGCTCCCCCACCACCAGGTGGGAAAACCTGCACGGCGGGGCACACAGGCCAAGGGACCATGGGGGTCCGGGTGCAGTGGGGTGTGTGGCACTCGGGGACGTGCAACCATCAAGCGGCAGGGCCCACCAGGGACTGGGAGGAGGGGGGCAGGTGGGAGGGGATGGAAGGCCCACAGTGGCTCCCCGGCACACCACACATTCAGAGGACCCCCCGTGGCTATCAGATTCTGGGGGCACCCCATGACAGGGCAGGGCTTGGGAACCCCACAGGGGAGCAATGAGGGGAGCCATCACACTATGGGGATGCCTCACCAGGAACCCTGGGCAGGCGGTAGTGGCCAGCAGGGCACACAGGCAGGATGCACTAACGTTCAGTCCAACCTCCCATTCACAGACCAGGCACCTACTTGCGCGAGTGGAGCAGCTGCAGTCAGCGTGCAGCAGAACCAGGAGATGCGGGTCAGGAACCAGTGCTGGAGGGATGATCTCATCAGGGAGCTGCTGGCGTCCACTCGTGTGAGTGGAGCAGCTGTAGTCAGCGTGGAGTGGAACCAGGAGATGCGGGTCAGGAACTGGTGCTAGAGGTAGGATCTCGGCAGGGAGCTGCTGGCGGATTCACAATGGTTAGCCGAGGTGTACTCCCACAAGCTCATGCTCACCAGGGAGCTCATCAGAGGGGAGGGGGAAAGGGACCGGGAGATCCTGGCTGCAATGATGGCCCGGTCCCACACCCAGCACCTCTGGGATGGGCGCCAGGCTGCCGCCCTTCAATGCGAGCAGCAGCGCGCCTGTGAGGGGCTGGAGGGTCAGGCCGCATGGCTCATAGACCTCATGGGGGAGGCCATGAAGGCCCTGCGGCGTGACCCCCAGCGCGACAGGCCATGCCGGTGCCCCCTCCTGCACCTTGGTCACCCGTGGTTCCCCCAGCAGCAACCCTACCTGGGCCTGGTCCACGGGGTCCCTCTCCCCCACATGGGGCAACTGGACCCGCTTGTGGGGCCGCCCATCCTGGTGGCCCCCCCGTGGTCCCGCCCCTGCTGCCACCCCAACCCCTCCACTGGGTGGCAATGCCCCCACCCCAAGACCATGTACCCCAGGATGAGCCCATGATGGCCACCCCGCCCGCACAGGTAAGGCCGCAGCACCCCGGGCCCCCGGGGGTTTTGGGGGGCAACACAGGGGGGCAACGGGAATCCGGGGAACCATGTGAAGCTGGACCCCGGTAGGGAACACATTGTTGAACCCACACCTCGCACACCCAGTACCTGGGATGGGGAGCAATGACCATTGCTAGAGGCATGTTTACTTGATCGTTGCCGCAGTACTTGACTGGGCAGGTGCTGTGATACCATGGGTGGGCCGTTCCAGGGGGGCACCTTCAGGGAGCGCCCTATGGTGCATGCCATGCTCATGTGGGGAGTAGGGGCTCTCTGGATGCTTTGGGGGCACCCAGGTGCCCGTGCACCCACAAGGGACAGAGGTGAGTGCACACGAGGATGCCTTAACCCATTCCTGTTCCTCTAAGCAGGGACCTTCAGCAGAGACTGGTGTGGAGTGGCCAGTGGAAGACAAGGAGGCTGGACTGTCCACCTGGAGAGTACTGCGACCAGGGCACACCAACTAGCGAGCCCCAGAGGTACGGTCAAGAAGGGGAGAGGGTGCCCCAGACATTGACCCTCACCCCCTTCCATTGTACATGTCCCCTCCAATAAAACTGTTGTAACTAGACCTTGCTGTCACTTCCTCTGTCTGGGGACAGAGGGGGTTGTGCGGAGTGCAGGGGGGCACTGGCAGTTTTGGGGCTCTGTGCACTCCTTGCCCAGCCAACGGGACCGGAGGCTAGACCAGCGATGCTTCATGCAGTTGAGGTGGCAAGAACAGATGTGCACTGGACCTGCTCACTCGAGCTGGCTTGTGTTGGCTTTCGGGCCTGTGCAGGGCCAGCGCAACCCACGGCCGACAGCGAGGGGAGGGCGACCACCGCCAGCCACTCACGGGACCCATTCCCTGGACCCAGTAGGCCACACATATGGAATGGAGGGCCGGATGCAGGTAACAGGTAGGGCCCTGCTGCCTTGAGGGGGTCCCAGGCCCACAGACATGGGTGAGGGTCCGGCACTGGCCAGCGTTCAGCTGCCCGGGCAGCAATGCGGTGGCAGATGCCGTCCCTGTTCCCTTCAGAGCTGTGCGGTGCCACCCCTTCCTCGGTACGTTGGTACAGGGGCACTGGCCCAGCCCTGAGAATCAGTGCAGGGACACCGCGGAGTCCAACAGGGCGCGGCGTCGAACAGCCGCCCGCCTCACTCATCGCACGAGTGCTGCCCTCCACAGGTTTGCTGCCCTCCGCCGCCATGCGTCCAGGAGGACAGACCAGTGACTCTGCAGACGGAGCAGGGTAATCTGTCAGAGCAAAATGCGCAGCAGCAGGAGGTCCACACCCAGGAGGTGCAGCATCGCGGCCCTGGACTGTGGGTCCCCATCCCTCGGCAGCATGGTTCTGCTGCTTCTCACTCCCTGCCACACTCTGCTGGCATGTGCCATGAGCGCTGTGCACTCCGCTGTCCAGCCTGTGCCTATGGCCCTCTCTCCCATGGTATCGCGGGAGCTCCTCCGTGTGTACCCAGCCCGGGGTCGCTGTTCTCTATGTGCTGCACGGTCCCATGCTATAGCCTCTCCACTCCACACCCCACCGGCTGCTGTGAGTCCCTTATGTACTGTGTAGGCCGGTGGGGGTAGGGCAGCGGTTGGTGCTGTGCAGGGGTTGTGCAGGGACAGAAAGTGGGTGCCGGGTCTGGCCGAGCATCCCTGCAAGCAGGCTGGCCACATGCCCGCCGGGGGGGTGGGCTGGGACCGCGTGCACCCCTGGGTGCTCCGGCTTCCTCAACCACACTGCCGTCCCCCCTGCTGGGGTCCGCCTTTGCAAGCTGAGGCAGTGCGCACTGTGGATACAGTGCCTGGCTCAGCTCCACGCCCTGGCGCAGTGCCTGGCCATGGCCCCCTTTCATATCTCAGCAGCTGTGCAGCATCCCTTCTGTCTTGTGCATGGGTTGTGGTGCCCTGTCCACAGTAGGCCTGCCTATCTCTGGCATGCAAGGTCATCTGTGGGCGAGGGTATCTGTTCAGTTTGTGCTCATCCCAGTTGCGGCAGCCCTCCATCTCCTGCCTGTTTCTTCACTGGAGTGGGCCCCACTGCTGCCATGGCCAGTCATTCTGTGGGGCCCTCAGCTGGGGATGTTGGGGAGGGTTGGTATCCCTGTGCGGACATGCTGTTGGCGGCCCTCTGGCTGAGCCCCGATGTGCAGCTGTTGGTGGGTGACCCCCTGTCAGCGGGGGATGGCTTCCGGCCCCTGTCGTGGTACATGTGGATGATGGGTCACCAGGTCGGGGGCCCGGCATGCTGGGCCCATTCCCTTAAGCTTGCCTTCAACCCCCTGTGCCAGCCTCCTTGGGGGAACCTTCCCACCGTTGTGGTGCCGTAGACCGCTGCGTAGGTAAAGGTGGCGTGCCTGCTGATGGAGCTACCCGGGTATGGCCTTGCCTTGCTGTCAGGGGGCCCCCTGTTGATGTACACTGGCAGCCTCCTGCATGCCTGCAGCATCCCGTGTGTACCCTCAGATGTAGGAGCCATTTTGTGGGATCTGGGCTTACTGACCCCCGTTGTTGGTGGGCCGCTCCAGACTGGGGATCCCACTGCTGTGGAGCTTGCTGCCCTTTGATCGATGAGGGACCTTCCAGCTGTACGGGCTGCAGCCGCAGGTGCAGATCCGCTCCTTCTGTGATACCTGGTCGATGCTCATATGTGCTCCTGAGGCTTCCGAAGGGGCCTGTTCATCTGGGAGGGTCTAGTGTTGAGGTCTCTTCCCCGGAAGTGCTCACTGGATCATCCATAAGTGGCGCCTCGTCGCCTCTCATGCGCTTCCACCCTGGTGCCCGGGATGGTGCATTGCCATCCCCCCCCCGTGCCTCCGATCGGGTTGCGCGCTGCCATCTGCCTCGCTGCTGGCTGCCTCCTGGAGTCCCCGGACCCCATTGCCCCCTCTGTGTGACCACTGCCCCTTCCCGCTGGGGTTGCCCAGGTGCCCATGCCTGCCCTGCGTGGGCGCTCCTGTGCACGCCTGTTGTGCCTCTTGTACCCGGCCATGGGTGCACCTACACCCCCCCTGCTCTGCCTCTCTGTGCTTGAGGGCCCGCTTTCCCCTGGATCCAATAAAAATCTATTTTGTGATGTTCTGTCCTGCTTTGCCTCTGTTGCTGATGTGGTGTCTGTGTGCCCATTCCCCTTTGGCGGACCTCCTGCCCCCATCCATGTGGTTGTGTGCAGGGGGTGTGCTTGGTGTATACTGGAGGTCTCCGGGCCTATGGGGTGGGTGCCGGCTGTGAGGTGTGCATTCTCCTAGCTGCTTCCCTGCTGGGTGCTGCTTCCTGGGGTTGCTTCTGGCGTGGTAGTCGCGGTGGGTGGTCGGCCGGGCACCCCCTGGCCTCACCTGTGTGTTGGTGTGGCTCTACCCCTCCCCTCTGCTCTCCTCTGCTGTCACCCCCTGTTGGTGCAGGCTGTCTGTGGTGGTGGCGATGGATGGGCAGTGGCACCATGGGCACTGGGCGGCTGAGCATGAGTAGGGGTTGATGTGGACCCGGTCTGTGGCCCGACCCATCCCCCTTCGTGCAGGGGCCAGGGTGCTCCAGGGGTGGTGGTGGCAGTGTGTGGGGTGTGCCCCTGGTGCTGTTCTGCCCCCAGACCTCCCAGGGCCCGATGTGGCCGTTCCCCATTCCCTGTCTCTTCTCTCCTGCAGCAACTGTTGTGCTGCTGGTGGGTTTGTGCCTGGGCACAATGGTGCTGCAGCTGGAGCGGGCGGCATGGGACATGTGGGCAGCGGGGCAGTTGTTCGATGGCATCTGTGAGTGTGCTGCCTGTTTTCTGGGCCCTGTGCCTGTGTTCCTCTGTGGGGGATTCTGTTCCTGGGTGCCCTGGGTCAGCTCTGATGGCTGTCTCCTCTCCCTCTGTCCCATACAGTGCAGGCCATGATCGCTGAGCAGACCCAGGAGCAGGGGGAGTTGCTGGAGCTCCTCCTGCACGTCCTGGAGTGGCTGCACCGGCTGGACCAAATGGTGGTCCCGTGCTGGCGCCGGGGGTGGGGATGGGTATGCTGCCACAGTGGCTGGAGGTGGGTGTGCGCCCTTTTCCAAGGACACACACCCATCTCCACCCACCTCCACCCATGGAGCCTCCTCCGTTTTCTTGGTTGGCACCTTGGGTGGGTGATGGGTGGAGATGGGTGCACATCAGGTGCGCACACGTGACCCTACCCACCGCCTGTGGTGCTTGCACGGACAAAGACACATCTCCTCACCCACCACCATGGCATGTACATGGATGCCCCCCTGCATCACACACACACCCGCACACCGCGCACACCCATTGTAATAATGGCCTTAGGCTCCATACATCCAAACTTAGCTTTGCTCTTTCAGTTTCAATATTTTTTCCTTTGCATGTTGGCAGCAACAGTGAAGTGGAGAAACACGAGAGGGTCAAGTTAGATTTTATATGGGTTTGGGAGAACAGGACAGTCTTAACTTCCATGCCATATGAGCAGTAAAGACATTGTACAGTCTCATATATTGTGCTTGCTTACAACTTTCATTCAAATAAAATGAAAAATAAAAAAGCTTTTGTCAAAATGTGTTTTCAGTTTTTTCTATTATCCCATAATAACAAAATGAAAATATTTCATTATTTCATTATTATTTTCATTTTTTTCATTATTCAATAACAAACACAAAAGATCCCGCTTTCATTTTTGTTACTCTAATAAAAAAAATGAAATCTACAACCTAGGGTAATTTCAGACATTACGCGCTCCCAGGTCGCCATGGTGGATCTCCAACCATGGAAAGCGACCCAACCCCCACCTCTTGTTCAGACAGGCCCCAAACTGACATGAAGGGAGTGGTACCACAGCAAGGAAAAAGACAGCCAGGCCATGATCCCGGACAACACAACAGACGTTACACCGATCCCAGACTGTGGCAAGAACCCCCAGAAGCCATCGGGGTGGGGCAGGACACAGACATGGTCTAACGAGGGCAAACGAAGCCAAAAGTGCCACAAGGCCTCACCCATGCTATGGAAACAGGAAGGGAGGGGGAGGAGGGAGGAGAACAGCAGAGCTGCACACATGCAACAGGGGGAAGGAAGCCACAGGCAGAGCACAACACAAACGACACACACACACGCGAGCACACGCACAGCCAATAGAGAAAAGAAGGAAGGGGGAGACAAACAGGGGGACACAAGGGAACAACAACAACTGGACAGAAACAGACAAACACCCAGGAACAGACATGCAGACAGGGCACCCCACACAGCCAGGAGCAGCTGCACACAAGGGGGAATGAATGGGGAACACCGCACCGGGAAGTCCAACAGACAGTGCCAAAGGCACGGGGATGGGTGGGGGCAGGCCAACAACTGGCAAAGACAGAGGAGGGGGAAGGGCAGGAGGTGGGGCCTTCACCAGGCCCGGAGATCGCTGCTACTGCTGCACCAGCCTGGGCGGCTGCAGCTGTCACATCCCCTGTGGGACGGGAAGTCTGATGCGTGGGCCCTGTGTTTAGGGCTGCTCTGGCTGCTGTGGGATGAGCGCTGGTAGTGGGATGGGTGGTGGGTATGGGGCTGCAGCCGGTATGGTGCTCGCGGGTGCAGTCACCATTATGTAGGCGCTCATAGTTTCCGCATGGAGCAGCAGCGAGGTGCTGATCTCTAGCAACCAGTCCATTTTCACAGAGTGCTCGGCACCCAGGCGATCTATGGTAGCTGTCATCCGTTCACTCGCCTCCATCTGCCTGGTGTAATCCCGTCTCTGCACTCTCCTCTCCTTCCGCATCTTGGTCACCAGTTGCCTGTCCCGTCCCTCCACCTGCTGCACGGCTCGGTTGGTTGCCGCCTCCATCCTGTTGATGAATGCAATCATTGCCTCCTTCTGCTCCATGCTCGTATACAGGATCTCCTCTGCAAGGTTCTCCCGGTGTCGTCGTACACGTGCCCTGTGTTCGTAAATATTCTGGGCCAGTGGCATGGGTCCCTCTCCTGCCCGGCCTGGCTACATAGGCTGTGGGTCTGTGGAATACAGGTTTGGTATGCTCGGTTGGGCACCTGTTAGCTTCACGTGTACGTCCCTGGATTGGTGCTGGGGGGTTGGGATCCCTGCCTGTCCATTCCCCCTTCCCTTGGGTGGCCTTCCTCCCCGCTCAATCCTATTGCTGCTCCTCTTTCTCCCCCTCAGCATCCTGCAGCTGTGGTACTGCTCCTGTGTGTGAACGGCCGTGGTGCTGTTATGTCGGGATGCGTGTGTCCCATCCCCTGTGTACCTCCCACACCCCCTTACACCTCCCAGCACCCTGTGGGCCCCGTCCCTTCTGCTTACCTTCCTCAATGTGTTCCACTGCTCCCGTTGCACCTTCCACCTCCATTGCCTCCATGCCTGCAGTAAGTTGGGATTTGGTTAGTTCCATTACCCACCATTTGTCGTCCCCCACTCCAGCGGTGTCTGTGCTGGCCCCAGTACCATCCTCCCCCTGTGCCTACCTTCAATGTGCATCTCCTAGTCCTCAGTGGCCAGCTGCTCTATGGGGCTCTGCTCCGAGTGCTCCACTTGCATCCACTGGCTCAGGGTCACCAGTGTGTCGTCGGCCCCCGACCCAGACATGGCTCCCTATACCTGTCTGTGACAGGGGCCTGCTGCTCCCCGAAGTGCTGGGCTGTTCTTTTTGGGGTGGGGGGGTCACTGGTGTGTGTGGGTGCTGCCATGGGTGGTGGTTTCTCCTCCCTTGTCACGGCACTCCCCACCAGCCTGGGGGGCCACGATGGATCACTTCATGTACAGGATCTGGTCAAGGGCATCATAATAGGGTGCGGTCTGTGCTGCATGACCGGATCTCTGGTTGTTGTCCTTAATGTTCTTGTAGTCCCTCTTTAGCTCCTTGGCCTTGGACCTGCGTTGTGCTGCAGACCTGTGGTATCCTGCCTCTTCCATCTCCCCGACTATCTTGTCTAACACGTGCTCGTTCCACTTGTTGACCGTGAGCTTGATCTGGTTTTCAAGGGACCCCCAGATCTTTATGAAGTCCTGTGTCTCCTTGAAGCCCCACTATCCCCCTCTCTGGTACCTCTGTTTTCCTGCTGGCCCCTCCGACCCCAGTGCCGACTCCAGTTATCCTCCTCCCTGCAGGTGTCCTGTGGGGGTTCCGGGGCTCAGGCTCTTTTACTGGTCTGTTGGGTGAACATGGGGGTTTGGGTGCTGTGCATTGTCCGTTCTGGACCCCACCTCCTGCCCTCCCTCCATGGCAGCCTGCTGCCCTTGCACCCAGCTGTTCCCCCATCTGTTGTGCTATCCTTACGCATTTGCAGGGGGCCTCCGTCCCCTGTTGGGTGTCCCCCTGTGGGTCCTGCTGCTGCTCCTCCTGCTCCTCCTCATGCTCCATCGCCGTTTCATCTCTCTTCTTGTTCTCCGTTGTCTTGCCACCTCATTCCCCTCGTGCTGTGTGCCCTTTAAATAACCCTCCTTGTTCCATTTGTTGGTTATTGCCTGGCAGTGACGCTGCGTGCATTCACCATGGCTGGGAATCGTTCTGTCTGATCCCGCCTGGCAGCTTCCATTCAGACATTACTTGTGGCTGTTTCCCAGTGGGAATTGCATTGGTCACAATTCTGGACCTGGTCCTGTCCCGAGCTCCAGAACAGTGGTTGGCTTTGGCCCCTACCGGTGATTGACTGGAGCGAACATCTGGATGCCTCTGAACAGACTTCAAGGCTCTTTGGCCACACTGGGAGTTTGTGTGTGATTCAGTGTGGTTGACTGTGATCTCGTAACATCTGAAATTACCCCTAGTCCCCTCACCCCTTCCTTTCCCTATATCCTTTTGCTTCATTTAGGGAGAATGGGACATCAGACTACTGGCTCCCAACCCTCCCCAATTACTCACAAGCTCCATTGCCCTCTCACAGAACTGAGGAGTTCTGGCTCCCAGAGCCTGCCCTCCATGGTATTCTTTCACTCTTCTGAATCACTTATTTCACTCAGAACCTTTTCACTCTACCTATTTGTCACTGCATTCCTCTTGTCATTCCATCCAGTTCCTTGCTGCTGAACCCTATCCCTGTTCCTTCCTATCATTCCACCGATTCCACTCACTCTTCCTGCTTCCTTCCTCATTATTCCACACCTTCTTGACCCCACACTACATAAGATGCAGCTCCATTATATTCTTTCACAGCCAATTAATGGAATGAATGAGTTCCCCCTAAATAGTTGTGAGATTTTAGTGATACCCTTTTTCTCTAGTTATGCCATCAGGGGGACTGCTATTTGTAATCCTCTCCGTGCTTTTTTTTTTTAATAGGGGAATCTGGAGAATAACCTCTACTTTGTTTCCTTTTATTTACACCCCCTCCCCCCAAATTCCCAAGCCTTCTTGACCTGATTCACGATTGGGTGATCATCCCAATAAGATTTGTTTATACTACCTGTGCCCACTATATATTCCTTGAACTACTGGATTCCTGAGATTTATTTTTCTTGGTTGACCCAGTGTGCATCCTGCAATCCATGATACCAAGCATGTATGGATATCAGTATCACTGATTCATGATATATTTTTAAGTCTGGGAGTGCAAAGCCTCTCCCTCTGTAGCTTTTTAAAGTGTATAAAATCCAATTCTAGGCTGATTATTTTTCCAAATGAACTTACACAAAATCACGTCAAAATGAGAAAGAAAAAAAAGTGTTGGACAGTTTAATGAGTAACACCATCATTTTATGCAGTATTTTCAGTAGGGTATTCATTATGAATATTCTTCATAATATTCATAAATATTCATTCTTCAAATCCACTAGCACGAGAGGCCAATCCACTTACTTAGATCACTTATGTCTTATTTCAGAAGAGGGCTAAAATTATCCTGGTATATATGAGATGAGTTATACGAAAGAAAAATCACAAAATATTTAATTCTAGAGTTTTCTGCTTCAAATAGGGCTAGTTTACTAAATTTATTTTTTACTCTTTTCATCTGAAGCAAAGTACATTGAGGATTTGTTTAGATTCATCTTGTACCCACTCGCAGAAGCAAATTGCTCAATAACACCACTTTTACCTGAGGGTGTTTTCAGACATGACGAGATCACAGTGAACCATGCTGAATACCTACGTGTGGTCACTGTGCCCTGCACATCTGTTCGGCGGCCGCCAGATGTTTGCCACACTGAATACCCACATGAGGTCAATTTCAACCACGCTTCCCGGGCTCCCGGCGGGAAAATCCACAGAAGCGTGGTGAAAGTGATTCCAGGCGGGCATCAATAAAAAGTAACGTCTGGTCGACTATCACGGCCCGGAATCCCCAGCGGGATTCCAGGCCGTGGTGAACTCGGCAAGACGCTGTGGCGGCATTGGCTTCCCCGCCCGCCCTTCTCCCCAGAAGGTAGGTGGCGAGGCAGTGTGGAGGGGGCGGGGCCATGCGGCTGCATGTTGTGCCATGCGGCCCTTCCCCCTCCCTGATTCCCCGCCGGGATCCCCGGCACGTCTGTTGGCCGTGCCTGGGTGATATCGGTGGGGAATCTCTGGGTTGTTTTCGGGATGGGGCGAAGCCACCCCGTCACATCTGAAAATACCTTGGGTGACTAGGGAAGCACATTCTTCAATCCGCCACTGGGAAAAGCTGCCCACAGGGTGTATTTACATGCACTGGAAGTGGCCACCCACCGTAGGAATCGGCAGCATGCGCGGCCTCTTTGAAGACGCGTTCTGGACACCCTGATATCGAGCTTTTCAGAATGCATCAAAGAGGCCACACGAGGCCGCATGCGCCACTGATTCCTATTGTGGGTGGCCACTTCCGGTGCACGTAAATGCAGCCCATGCGGATTTTCCCAGTGGTGTGTTGAAGAATGCACTTCCCTGGCCGCTTGTGTAAAAACAGTCTAAGTCTCAACAGAGGCAGAATCAAATCTGCAGGATATATATATTGGTCTGATATAAAGACAAATAGTTCATCTGCATACATTGCTACTTTGGACTCTTGGTCACCAATTTTGATTTCAGAAATGTGTGGGTTTTGTCTCTTCACACAAGCAAAAACCTTTATCAAAAGGTTAGAACAGCAGGGAGGATAATAGGCACCCTTTCCTAGTCCCCCTAGTTAGTTCAAAGGGCATAGTTGTTTCTCTAGTGGTTATGGCCCTTTTCACACAGACGCTCTAGCAATAATAAAATGGGTGTTACATGTTGCAGGACTGCAGGTGTGCTCTATGGGTGCCCTGAAACACGTATTATAAAACTAAGACCCATTTTATCAGTGTTAGAGTGCCTGTGTGAAAAAGGCCTAACAGCTGCAGTGCTCACTTACAGCTTAGGCTCTACGCATCCATATTTTGCCTTGATCTTTGAGCCCCAGTTCTCTACCTCTGCAGGATGGGCACAACTCTGAACATGGGGATTATGCTATATAAATGTTTAATAAAAATGTAAAGTTGGGCATATATTAAAATTAATAAAATGGAATGCCCATCAGAAAGAATGGAGGCAACAGCAGGAGAGGGTGAGGGGGCAGTCTACTGTAAGAGCTACTACAATCTACTATTTTTGCAATGTAATTTTGGGTGATTTCAGACATTACGAAATCACGCTCAACCACAGTGAACCATGGTCAATTCCACAACGGGGCCAAAGCGCCCTGCATGTCTGTTCGGTGGCCGCCAGATGTTCACTACAGTCAATACCCACATGGGGTCAAAATTAACCACGCTTCCGGACCTCCAGACCATACCATCTCCAAAAGCGGGTGCTTTCAGATGTGACAGGGCCAATTGGCCCTGTCACGAAATCAATCAATTCATCCCCCACCGGGATGACCCGTAATGCCCTAACAGACATACTGGGGGATCCCGGCAGGGAATCGGGGAGTGGGCGGGGCCGCGCGGTGCGGTGCAATGTATGGCCGCACAGCCCCGCCCCCTCCATGCTCCCTGCCGCCCGCCCTCTGGGGAGACGGGCGTCTGCCACGGCCAATGCCGCTGCAGCGCTTGCCCGCTATGGCCACTGGCCGGAATCCCTGCGGGGATTCTGGGCCGTGGCCACCGTCCAGATGTGACGGCGGGGGTCACCACAGTGGGGAATCACCTTCACCACGTGACAGCCTCCGGTCCCGCCACTCCGGCCGCTCATGTGGTGAATGTGATTCCCCACCGTGGTAACATCTGGGGGGGAACATCCGTTCCCCCAACAGACGTTACATTGGTCCAAGCCACCACAGGGAATTGACTGTGGTTGACATTGACCACGTAACGTCTGAAAACACCCAGCGTGGTCAAAGAGATTCCCAGCGGGAAACAACAAAAAGTAATGTCTGAATGGCAACCACCGGCCAGAACCAAAGACAATGATTCCCAGCCAGGAACAAAGCATGCAGTGTCGCTGCCAGGCAACCAGCAACAACACAGACCAGGGAGGGAGATTTAAAGGGCACACAACATCAGCTGGGACGAGCCGCCCCGGCGCCTTCCAGGTGCTTTGACCATGGCCCAGCCTGGGATCAGCGTAATGTCTGTTGCGCTGCCCTGGACCATGGTCTGGTGGTCCGATTCCATTCTGTGATCCCGGTCCCGTCATGTCTGTTCGGGGCTTTCCTTGACCACGGGGGGTGGTTAATCTGTTCACCCCCTCTGGGAATCCACTGTGGTGAATCAGGACCACGTAATGTCTGAAATCACCCTTTATCAGCTTCATAGCATCTATGGCCCAGAGAAAATCCTTTGTCAGAGAGCTTCATCCAGTAAAAAGGGCACTTGTTGATATTTCACCAAGCAGAGGTTTCTTATCTTGAATTTTTAGAGAAAATGGGATAGAAGTACCCCCCCCCCCATTATGTTAAAAATGGGAGAGAGACCTGAATATCAAAATCACAAAAAAGAATAGGTTCCAACTGTACAGGTGTATGCTTGAAAGCTCCAGTTCATGGGAGGTTAAACAAGTGCAGATAAAATTTATAATGCACTTCTACCTAGAATCTATGAGAATACACTATATAGTTAAGGAGGGGTATACAGGAGAATGTTTATTTATTTTATTTATTTATTTTATTTATTTTACAAATGTATATCCCGCCCCTCCTGCAATGCAGCTCGGGGCGGCTAACAACAGCAATAAAAACAATTAAATTTCACTTAAAATATAAATATAGAAAAACATCAATAAAACAGGGCTAGAAAACAATAAATAATTAGATAAATGGGCTGGGGATTAAAATCACCCCCCCCNACAGCCAGGTCTTACAGTTCCGCCGAAATGTCAAAAGGCTTGGGGCCAGGCGAGCTTCCTCCGGAAGGGAGTTCCACAGCCGCAGCCCTACCACTGAGAATGCTCGCTCCATCATGGCCCCCCGCTTAACACGGGGGACCTCCAGGAGGGCACCCCCGGCAGACCGCAGGAGCCGTTCCAGGCCGCGAAGGGCGAGGCGGTCCCTAATGTTGGGGAAAGTGTGGAAGCTCAAGCAATTACTTGCACTGGTTGTCCTGTATTGAACTTTAGAAATTTTGGAGGGAAATCTGGAATACGATCCAGGATGCAATGGGCCTAATATTGCTCTTTACTCCTGCAATAGTACTATGAGGTCTATATCCTAACATACCATTGAAGAATTGTTACCAAAGCACATGTGATCATCTGTTTCTAGCAGATATATATGCAATTGCCAGACACTGGAAGGATAGTAAGATCCCTACACTGGGGAAATGGACAGCACGACATTGTTATGTATTCATTATGGAGAAGATTCTGGCAAGCATCAAGGACTAAACACAGGACTTTCAGAGACCACATGGATGCCATGCTTTCAAGTAATGAACAAGGAAGATAGGACTTTAGATGACTGAGCCTACTTGTTTGAGTACGATATTGAAATGGGAATGTGTATAGCGTGCACTCAATATTAGGATTAAAATGAGATTTCATAGAATCATAGAGTTGGAAGCTACCTCGGAGGACATCTAGTCCAACCCCCTGCCCAATTCAGGAAATCTGCAGCTACAGCATCCCTGGCAGATGGCCATTCAGCCTCTGTTTGGAAACCTCCAACAAAGGAGAATCCACCACCATCCATTGCAGTCTATTCCACTGTTGAACACCTCTTACCATTAGGAATTTCTTCCTAACGTTTAGCTGAAATTTGCTTTGTAACGTGATCCCATTAGTTCTAGTCCTGCCTGCAGAAGCAACAGAGAACAAGTCTGCTTCATCTTCTATGTGACATCCCTTCAGATATTTGAAGATGGCTATCATGTCTCCCCTTAGTCTTCTCTTCTCCAGGCTAAACATACCCAGCTCCTCCAACCTTTCCTTTTAGGACTTGGTTTCCAGATCCCTGACCATCTTTGTCACTCTCCTCTGAACCTGTTCCAATTTGTCAATGTCCTTCTTAAAATGTAGCAACCAGAATTGGACACATTACTCCAGATGAGGTCTGACCAGCTCATAATAGAGTGAAACTATTACTTTTTGTGACCTGGATACTATGCTTCTGTTAATGCAGCCTAAAATTGCACTGCTTTTTTAAAGAGCTGCAACACACTGCTGACTCGTGTTCAAATTGTGATCAGCTACAACCCCAAGATCCTTTTTGACCCCTTCAAGGATCACTCAGAGAATTGGCTTATTGGTGACCTTCTCCGGATCAAGAATCTCATGAGAATCTGCGTTCTTGGGCTCGCCACTTTCTCGGTGAGATTCTTGAGTGTCACATAAAGGCCCAGGTGACATTCTGGGCATGTGCAAATTGGCCATCGAGGGCTGCACATATGCTGAATGGCCTCAGTGGCTATTTTGTACATACACAGAGCATTTTGGGGGTTTTGAGAATCTCACGAGATTTTTGAGAAACCTCAAAAAATGATCTGTGTATGAACAAAATGGCCGCTATGGGGGACGTGCACATAATGGCAACAGTGCACAGGGCATTTGGGGGATTTTTGAGATTCTCAAAAACCATAGTGAAATCTAGCAAGATCTCGTGGAGGGTTGCAAGAATCTCCAACATTCTCACGAGAATGCTTAGCATTATTGTTTCAGGCCTACTCGATAGGTCATTGCTGGAAAAAATAGGGATGTACGAACAGAACCGAGTTCGAAAATTCAGTTCGGTTCGAAAATTCGGTTCGGTCGAATTCCGAACTTCCAAACCAAGTTCATACATTTAAAATGGGGCATTTTGGCCATCCGAACTGGTTCAGATTCGACCTAACAGTTCAGTCAAATTCGAGTTCGGTTCGAAGGTTCGGTTCGGTCAACCGAACTATTCGAGTTCGGTTCGAACTCCGAACTTCCGAACCGTGTTCAAACATCCCTAGAAAAAAAAATTGGAAACTAGGCAAACTGTTTGGACCTAGCAATATGAGTCTCCTGGTGTGACTGGGTCACCGGGAACAATTTTACACCGGTTCTTCGGTCTCTGCACTTGCTGCCTATAGTCTTCTGGGCCTGATTCAAGGTGTTGGTGCTTGCCTATAAAGCTCTAAACGGCCTTGGCCTGACCTATTTGTGGGACCACCTCACCTTCCAGGTCCTGAATCAGCCCCTTCGGTCATCGAGGTGTGCTCTCCTCGAGGTCCCCCAAGTCTGCCGGTGGCTGCTCCACAGCTGTGGAACTCCCTGATGGGCCAGGCCCATTTGGCCCCAGATCTCCCCTCTTTTTGACACTGATGTAAAACATGGCCATTCCATATGGCTTTTAATGGGGAGGGTGGGGGAATGGGTTAGGGAGGTGGGTGGTCAGGGGTATTTTATTTCCTCCTGGTTTTGATTGTTTAAAATTGTTATTGTTTTTATTGTTTATTATTGTATGTAAGTCACACAAAGCTGCCTGTGGCAGGATGGACAGGGTAGAAATTTTCAAAAATTAAATAAATAAATATTGTCCCTGAGAATGTACTGGCAGAATGTACATATTTGACTATTGCCGTCTACAGCGGTTGTGTTGTGTTTCTGTAGTTATTTATGTTGATATTTGTTAATAAAATAAATAATAATAATTATTATTATTATTATAATATTTTAGAAAGTTGTAAGTGAGCACAATGTGAGACTGTGCAACATCTTCACTGATTATATGGCACAGACATTAAGGCAGTCGCATTCTCCTGAAACCACATAAAAGCTGCTCCTTGACTCTCCTGTTTCCAGCTTCATTGTTGCTGCCAACCAGCAAAGGAAAAAGGATTGTAACTTAAAGAGTAAAGCTAAGTGTGAATGTATTGACCCTAAGCTGTAAAGGAGCACAATGCATGATAGCATACACCATTTTTGCTGCTCTCGTGGTGTGCAAATTTTTGTCATGGCCTTGACTTACAATTACCATTCTTTTTGGAGCAGGACTGAATTTGCAAGGCTCTTAACTCCCTTCTTAAACTGAGGGTTTTTGTTTCTAGGATTAGTCAACATTTAGGGGGCAATTGTAAAATAAATGGCAAATCTCCCAATGACATTAATTATGGAAGATTTTCCTGTAAGTGTAAGACTTCTTTAGCAAAGAACACTTTTGTGTTTTGTGATGTGTAGAATGAAGAGTGTTGATCAATGATTTAGTACATTAGTCTCCACTGTATACTATTTATGCAATTACTACTGCCACTACTACTAATATGAAAATATTCTGCGGAATCTATTCTTATGCTTTCGAATTTGTAATCTATCATCCCCTTTGTCTGCCTGTTTCATATGTCTATCTTCCAGCACTGCCTTTTGAGTGCTTGCTTTTCCTTATTACTCTTAGCTTTGATTTGAATCAGAGGTTGGTTAAAAGAAAAAATCCAAAATATTTCTCACGTTCAGTTCAGAGGCACACCATGTTCTCTCTTCTGATTGAATAATGAAGTCTCTCCAACCTATATTGTTAAGATTCCCAAACTATACTGATAACAGCATGCCCAAGGACCCTTCATTAATCATATACCTGTTCCCTATGCTATTTTATATCCCAAAAGATATTACCAGGGCACTAAACGTTCCTCACTTTAGCAATTTTTTTCACTTCTCTAAAGCCATTTCTTATTAATGAGCAACTACATATGTCTGTCTGCTGAGTATAGAGTTCCTGACATTGGAACTGATCCCCAAACCTATGGATGAGTATGCACAGCACACATGACACGTTCAAGCAACCCGCGTGCAAACCACGAACAGCTGCGTTACAGGGACCGTGGCATGTGTGCAAACTGTGCAGAAATCATACGGAACTCAGGCACGCATGACAAAGCTGTGCATGCGTGAGTTCTGGATCATGCCCATAGGTGCTTGTTATGTGCTCACACACTAGGAATGGAAATTACGAATTCAAATTAGTCAGTAACTGCCCATAACGGACTGTAGCACACCATTTGCAGATCGGTTTAGTATCTATAAATGAAAAAAATTACTGTTTAAAATGTCTGCCGGACCATTCTGTGCATGCACGTTCTTTACCAAAACAGTGGCAGCAGTATCGCCACCATTTTGGAAAAGGACAGCTAGTCTGCACATACGCAGTGGTCATTTTGTGCATGCAAAGATCCACTGCCATTTTCCATTATGGCAGCGACACTGCTACTGTAATTTTGGAAAAGGCCACACATGAGCAGAATGGTCCTGCCGTCAGTTTGTGCATGCACAGTGGGTTTAAAAATAAAAAAGATTAAAAATCATTTTTAATTTTTTTTATTGATTTAAATACAAAACCGTAATACGGATCCAAAATTATATACAGAAATTAAAGATCCAGACCCATAACAGATCTGATTTCCTAATTTCCTCTAGATGTCCACCCCTACCACACACTAAAGCTTCATTCATGGTTTCTTTCTTGACAATGGTGACATACAGCTTTCTAAGCATCGTGAGAGCAATACTGAGCAACGATGCACTTATGAGCATATTAAACAGATGGTAGAAAAGGACAGGCATGGAGCAGATAAGCATAGATGCAGCAAAAATAAAGCACATAGGATGGGATGTGAGGACAGAAAGTGATTCTCTGTAAAGCACCAGGCACATCGCTGGCGCTATATAAAAAGCTAATAATAATAATAATAATAATAATAATAATAATCCAAAGGGTAAGGATGGAGTACTGCTGAAGAGATTAATCTACATGGTAGGGGTGGGAATATCAGTATCAGATTAATCCGATACACCTGAAAATTGGATATATCAGATTAATCTGATAATCCGATAATCACCGGTATCGGCATACTGGTTTTTTAACATTGGCCGATTTACTGGGTTTTTTAACATCGTGGCCATTGAAATAAGTGGCCGCAATGTAAAAAAACCAGTAAACCAGCCAATGTTAAATAACCGGTATGCCAATACGGGTAAATCCAATACCAGGGAATCCGATACCGATAAATCCAGTATCCGGTATTCTCCCTGTTGTCCCATCCCTACTACATGGACTTTGCATTCGTCGAGTACACAACATCTGAAAGCTTGAATGCAAACCAAATTCTTTCTGTGCTTCAGAGAAGGCTATTTAGTGTTCGGTAATTTTGGTATTTGGTAGGTTATTGTCAGCATTAGGTATTTTGTTATTAGGCAATTGTCTTCATTAGTGTACAGTTTCTTATACTGTTATAGGGTATTTGGCAGTTTTTGAAATTCTGAAACCTATTCATTTACTAACCCATTTACTAACCCACTTTTGTTGTGAGCCGCCTCGAGTCGCCTTTGGTGAGAGAGTGCGGGATACAAATTAAAAGTGAAATTAAAAAAAAAAGGAAATGATGAAGAGGCATTTTCTACAGAAATTTAGAGCTAAATAAAAGACAATTAAAAATCTACAAGGCGACAGTTAGCCACCTTAACTACTCATAAAATAACAAATACTTAACTACCAACAATCCAAATTCCAAAGTACTACACGGGAAGGAACAAAGTAATGAAGAGTAACTAAATTACCGAAGTAGTGAAGACACAAAATGATGAATTTCGGGAACTTTTCCATAATTTAAATAGTTAACGGTTGCAAATATTAAAGTTACAATCACAGATACAAAGTTGCTATTTAGTTTCAGCTGAAGATGGGAGTAGCTAGCTTGGGATCTCCAGAAGTTTATTCTGCTTTTATTTCTGGGTCTCCTTCATGGCTATGTGACATAGAACTGTTAAGTCATGTATCTGGACAATATGTTTCTACCACTGAGACTATTAAGCAATTACAATTAGGGTATTTTAAAAAAACAACACCACCAAAAGCCACTAATAGTAAAGAACCAACATTCTCTGCCTAATCTTCAAGGGCAAGAGAAAAATGCACATAGATGGGACATGGAATTAAACTCTGGCTGAATTTTTGCCAGTGAAAACTTAGGTTAACCCAGTGAAATCAATGGAGTATTGGAAGTCTAAATTTGGTGCAGGAGGAGATTTGAACTCTTTTAGCTAAGCATACCCCAAAACTGCTTGCACACATACATTTTATGTAAGGACAGATATTGAAAGACTATGTAAAAGTAGCGCCTCCGCCACTCCCCCCAAAAAACCAACCCTCAAGAATACAAAATAATCTGGACCTTTGTTTGTGAGAATCTCAACCTCAAAATACTTTAATTATTCTCATAGGATTCTAACAACCTTGTAGCCATCAGACTGTTAACTTCAAATCAGAGACCTGGTACTAAGTCAAAGTCCAACTAGCTACAGTGAATCAATCAAAGAATAGATTTTCTACACTTTTGAAAGTGTAGCTCCAGTATGATTTCAGTGTTCAAAGCAGAGCTCCTACCGTTTTATTTGGCTTCCATGCTCCTATAATTTATGGCACTGTGATTAGCAATTCTGTTTGGCTGCTATAGCTCACAACATTTAAGATATTCCATATGCTGCTTGCCCACGAAGCTATTGATTCTGCTTTTATGCAAGAACCAAAGCACCTGAGATTGTGTTGCAGGCCATTTTAGATGGATTACAGCTGAGCTCAGCATAAAATTACTGCACATAGTTAGCAAGGTACTCAAATAAATACCCATGTGTACAGACAGGGCATGATTATTTTTAAACGTTCTGGTACATGCCTGTATAAACAGATGTAGAAATGCCTAAATAAGTTCCCTCATTTTGACGACTATCTGGTTGAGACAATTTTGAGGTGCTTTAGTTATATGAATTTTTACTGGAGAATTAGGCTCATTAAATGTATTTTCAGTGTCAGACAAACAAAAATTGAAGCTAGCAGCTCAAATTCCCTTCTGCTCTGTTTATATAAACAGGAGTCTTTCTACTGACAGCAGAGGCCAAAATTCTATCCACAGTGGGTGTTCTCAGACAGACTTGGGGCTGGCTACCCCTGGAGTTGTTTTGGGGGTGCACCCCTGAATCTGCCCACTTGCAGACCTACCTGGCTTGAGTTTAAACAGAGC
The DNA here is from genome assembly GCA_003113815.1 of Sphenodon punctatus. Classification (NCBI taxonomy): domain Eukaryota; kingdom Metazoa; phylum Chordata; class Lepidosauria; order Sphenodontia; family Sphenodontidae; genus Sphenodon; species Sphenodon punctatus. Next base: position 264,236 of record QEPC01013866.1, read on the forward strand.
TGACAGCTGCTGGAACCCACAATCCACCCATGCGGGGCCCCCTTTCCCCACACCATAGAGTTTTGGACAAATCACCTGATGCTCTGGGCTGCTACCCACAAGTCTGTGATGTTGCTGGGACAACCCTGATCCAAGAGAGGAGCTGTAGCAGCCATCCACAGAGCAGACAAACAGCAGTTCCGCCTTGAGCCTCTGCCCCAGGTGTGGCTGGCATGCAGTGCTGGCGGCACTCCTGGATGGTCCAGAGTAGCATCGGCGGGGCTGGTCCGGAGCAGCGACAGCTTGTTCTGTCTCTGCTCCACCTTGTCAGAGGGGGACAGGTTATCAGGGGAGTATGGATGTGGGAAACCCCACCCCCTGAGGACAAGGAAAAGGAAGGGCCCCAGTAAGGGAAGGAAACTTGGGGGAACAGGGTCTATCAGAGAGGGGACAGGGTATCGCGGGAATACAGATGAGGGAAAACCCACTCCACTGTGGGTAAGGAAGAGGGAGGACCCCCGTAAGGGGAGGGAGCTTGTAGGAAAGAGGACCTCTCAGAATAGCTTGGAACCAACGAGCCTACTCTCTTCTTGTGCCCAGGAAACCCAGCTTCAGAGAGCGTCTAACTCTTCACTGAGGTCAGAGAGAGGAAGGAAGAACCCACACCACAAGAAAGGGAAGGATACGGGGATCTGACACCCAGAGCTCTGAGTTTGCGGGAGGGCCACACAGAGCTGCAGCTCTGGGAACTACCAGGAATAACCAGGACCTAAGGACCCTGGTCCAGGGGGTATTCAGGAACAAGGCCACGGGACAGGACGACCAAGCCCTGGGTGGAGGTAAATATAGAGGCAGGGGCAACACACAAGGAAATCAACCCAGGAATCCCAGGACACCAAACCCAGCACCCCCATGAAGGGTACCAGGCATGAGGGTCCCCGGAGGGACAACCAGGTGGGGAGTGAAGCCAAGACTCCCAACACACAATACACCCCCAAGCTATGGAATCAAGCTATGGGGGAGAACAGGGAGATAAGGGAACACACCAAGAGGGGATTGGACACACAGGCTATGGAGGGGCGGGGGACAGGGAGGTAGGGGAATACACCAAGAGGGGATTGGACACACAACCTATGGAGGGAACAGGGAGGTAAGGAAACACACCAAAAGGGGATTGGGCAGACAGGCTATGGAGGGAACAGGGAGGTAAGGAAACACACCAAAAGGGGATTGGGCAGACAGGCTATGGGGGAAACAGAGAGATAGGGGAACACACTAAGTACACACAATCAAGGGGGAATCCCTGCTACCGAGCAGAGAACTAGACACTACTCTACCATACACATAGCAAAGGTTCAAGTGGGGAACAGACATTGCTCCACCAGCATCCTGTGGCCACACCAAGGCTTACATACTTCCTGTGGCCAATCAGGAAGCTGGGAGGCAGGGCTAGGGCAAGTAGCTACAGCTGGGGAAGGGCGTGGCACAGAAGGAGCAATAACAGAGGGGGAGACAGAAAGAGGGAAAACCAACACATTCCCAGGCCCACCAAGTGGCACAGAGTGTGTCAAGGCCCAACCATGACACACCTGCACATCTGGAGGCCTGCCTTTAGATGAACAGGCCAAGCAGAGGAGGGGTTGTTGTCTGTCTGACAACATCCAATCTCTTAAAGGTCAAAGTTTTCACATTAACCTCTCTCACCATCTGGTCCCTGAGTTCCTAAACTTTCTAAAACTTTGTAAATATAAACCAAACAATGTCCATGGACATTTAAAAGATGATTTTAGTAGTTATTGTGGAGAAGTAACACAGACAGACAAGTCCTCATTCCCCAATTACTACAACAGCAGTCCAGTGGAATGTGTATATTATTTGGTTTTCCATTCTAGCTTGTTGATATATATCTCTTCTTAACATTTACACGGGTTTTCCCTAATACCCTTCAGATTGACTCTACAGAGATCCAATATATTGATTTGCCTTTGTATGCTGAAAACCACAACTGCACAGATGGACAGCATCATGTGTTTTTAGTTAGCTTCTTTTTTCAACACACCTTCTTTACTCAACCTAGCTTATGCTGGTTTTGTTTAACAACATTATGGTTTGTAAAACTTCTGTCAAACTGTGTTACTGTTTGATCATTATAAGAACAATCAGAGTAAGTGTTAGCAGTTAGAGTTTCTCATTCCAGTCAAATCACAATGGGACCGATTCCAACCCCCACAGACTGGTGTGCAGAGCACACGCAGTGCGCATGCATGTACACATGTGCAAGCTGTGCACACCACCATCATGGGGCCTACATTGTGCATATGTGCTTGGGATTGGCCTCATTGTACATATGGCTCATGATATAAAGGAATATAACAACTGATTAGCATTTAAAGTGCAGTTGAGTGAGCTTTCCTATTCATCATTAATGTCACTGGATTTTAAGAAGGCTTTTTCCCATGGTCACAGCAGACTTGTATTGTAACTTCATGGGGAAAAAAATCCGAGATCTCACAACACATGCTATGATGTCCTGTTCAAAACCATAGAGACTGTTACCCTCCCATTTTCTTGCTACTCCCACTGAGGTTCCAGAATCATGTGTCTGAACTGCTTTTCTTAAGCTAGAACAGGAAAAAATTCCATACGTATCTTGCAAGAACTTAATCTCCTTTCAAAGAGGGTAATACATAAATAATGATAAATAATGTGCTATCAGGAGAGCTGTACACATTGGAGAACTACTGAGACCACAGTATAAAAGAAAAGAAAACCACTCTATATAAAACACAGCTTCACTGTCCTGTAGCAATCATCTAGAATATTTCATGAGTGAGTCTGTCAGTATTTTTTCCCTTTTAAAAATACATCAGGGGGGTTGTCATCTGGTACCTATAACAAAGATGGCTGCCTGATCCATAATCTCCTCAATCCCTGCTCATGATGCTGTATTTAACATCGGTATTCTTTTCCTCTGGTTACCCAAACTTATTATAGTCTTATTTAAAAAGCTTTTGGGATTAAATTTTAACCTCAAGAAAATGGAATCCATGAAAAGGTATGAAGTAAAAAGCAGCCTAAGTCAGACTCCCCTGAGCATCAGATGGGAAAAGCAGCTCACAGGCCTGAAGCAGCTCAGAAGATAGAGGCACTTAAGATCTCATCTAATATCAGAGGAATTCTTAATGAGGTTAATGAGATATAAGAGTGTATGAGCTACTTTGAAAATGAACCAGGGGGGGAATCAGTGAAATTAATGAAGGCAGAAAATACTGCCTTAAAGGGAAGGATAGGAAAACTAGAGGGAAAACTAGATTTACTGGAAAACAGGTCCAGGCGAAATAACATTTGTTTAATAGATGTTCTTGATGGCCTCAAGGGCAATTATATGATACAATTACTTTGGCAAATACTGTCTGTGACGCTTAAATTAGATCAACAATTGCCACTTACAGAGTTAGATAGCTCACAGGATAACAACATGTAAAAGGAAGGAGTGTGCCAAGCCCAGATCTCTCATACTTAAATTGGAAAAAATTAATGACAAGATAGAGTTGATAGAAGCTGTCAGAAAGATGGGTCACCTTACTTATAGGGACAAGAAGATTTCATTATTTCAGAATTTTTAGCTGAACTTAAGAGAAAGCCTGTATTCAATGGAGTGAATCAAGTCCTCAGAAGGACTGATGTGAATTATAGCTTCCTTCATGGACCTAGCAGGATCTATAAAATATGTTCAGTCTCCATATGAATCCTGGCAATGCCTACAACATGGCCTTTTTCACACAGACACTCTAGCACTGATAAAATGGGTGTTATGTTTTATTATACATGTTGCAAGGATGCAGGTGTGCTCTATGGGTGCCCTGCAACATGTTTAATAAAATGAAACATCAATTTTATCAGTGTTAGACTCTTTTTACATGGACGCCGGTGCGGGCAAGGTGGGTGGGTGAACACACCCACCGCACATCCACAGGTGGTGAGCAGGGGGACTTTCAAATGCACACCACTATGGGGGGTTGTGGGAAGTCCATGGAGGGCCCAGCACCCACCAAACAGGCACCCACCCAGGGCTCCACTGAGCACACACCCATACTGTTCACATGGACAGCCTATACACCTAGCGAGAGAAAAGCACGGCCATTTGAATGACGTTACAACATGGCTGTGTGAGGGCAAATGAAGCCGCGGCACACAGCACTGCCCCCACACTTCCAAGTTCCGAGTGGGCTGGGGAGGAGGGATCTGGAAGGTCAAGCGATACAAAGAAGAAGCCCCAGTCAAGCCCCGAGACACAGGCTAGACAGCCGGGCACCACAGATCCCCAAATCCACAGAACCTGCCCACAGACCATTCTCCACACAAGCACACAGGGGAACCCAGCAGGGATAGGGAGCAGGGGGGACAGAACCATGGAAGTGGGCGGCCGGGAGAGAGCACAATGCCCACAACAAATAGGTGAGCCCCATAACGAGTGGGGGCCACAACAGCCACCCCCCAGCAAGGACCACATCCCACAGCACCCCCAAACCCTGAAAAAACATGCACTGAACAGGACTGCACAGGTGACACAGGCAGCTGGCAAAGTGCATGGAGGAGGCACTGTCCAATAGAGACAACCCAGAAGCCACGCTGCAGGAACACACAAAGCACGGGGTGGGGATGCACAGAGCACAGGCACAGCCCACCCCACCTGTGTCTCAGATTGTAAGCGCTAGGGCAGGGACCGTGTCTATTCCATTACTTTGTAAAGCATCGGGTACATTGCTTGCGCTATATAAATGCTTGCTAATAAAATAAATCATCATCATCATCATCTGGCCACAAAAATTCATAGACCACTCTATCTTTATGGATGAAATACTAATTGTGAAAGAAGCTGTTCTCATTCACAAATTAAATTACCAAATTTACTCAATTAAAAGCCAAACTTCAGCATAGTTGCTTATGGCTCTGTTAGATCCTGGAGAAAGTCTCTGCTAAACGTTAGTATTTCATTCATATTTATTATTACTATTTTATTTATTTTAGTTTTTCAGGGGGCCATGAAGGAGAGGGCGTCCTCAGTGGCTGCACCAATGCTGTGGAACTTCATCCTGGCAGGGGCCCAGCTGTACCCTGACACCCCCCCTCTTTCTGATGAAGCTGTAAGTCATGGCTGTTCTGCCAGGCGTTTGGCTGGGGAGATGGGTGAAGGGTGGGGGCTTAGGATGCTTGGGTGGGTTGGGGGACTTTTAACAACCTCCTGTTTTGATTTGTTAATCAAAACCCTGTTTAGGTGTTTTTAAATGTTGATATGATATTTTTAAGTATTTTGTATTGTTTTAAATTGTATTTTATGACTGAAAGCCGCCCCGAGCTGTGTTTCAGGAGGGGCGGTACAAATTTAATAAATAAATAAATAAAATAAATAAATTGTTTTATCTGTTTTAATTTTTGTTTATTATTATTGTTTTATAAGACGTCCCAAGCTGTTGTGTCAGGAAGGGTGGGGTATCAAGTTTTTAAAATAAAATCAATAAATAAAATACATTTTGTTTCAGTAGTTATTGCTCCAGAAGTTGCTCCAGTAGATTGTCTTTGAAAATAATAATTATGCAAAAATTTAAAATATGCATTTTTTAAGACACACTTCTCATGTCTTACTGTTATAATTTATTTTCAACTTGCACAAATTGTATAATTTTCAAATTTAAGAAAGTCACGGAAGGTATATTAACAGGGGTGGGGCACTTTGGAGCTGTGTTCCCTGTGGCTGGGGAAAGGATTTGTTGCTGATACCTGTATCTTATTCTTGCAGGTATATTTACAGGGGTGGGACCCTTTTAGGCTCCAGCCAAAGGGTGACACCGAAAGGGTGTCAACTGTTGGCAAGGGCTGTTAGCAGGGCTGTAGTGGCTGTGCCTCTTCTCCCCTTCCCCCCTGTTCATATTTCACTCCTTGGACTCTAATGCTGGGAAGAGCAGCACTGGGCTGCTGGATACTTATCGGAATTGCTCCCCCATTTTGGTCCTTTACTAGACATTCTCCATTGAGGGAGTTTGGGGGTTTGTCCAAGGAGTTGGTGGTAGGTTTGGGGTTTTTTTTCAGCTGGGTCTGTTGCAAGGGAGATTAGAAGAGGTGCACCTCTCCACCTCTGGCTACAATCAGCAAGCAGAACCAAGCCTTGTGGATGAGAGTGGCGGCAGGAATCTTTGAGCCAAACCTTTCAAGGTGCTTGGTGTGTGTGAGAGAGAGGAGAGCTGGTCGTGTCCCTCCCTGTGTTTGTACCATGGACTCTGAATACCTGAGGAACTATTGGGAGGGATTCCAGAGCTTCCCCAGATGGGGGAAAGGTGACTCCAGGCCCTGCCCATTCATTTTCGACCCTGGGAGCTTATCCTTTACAAGGGCATGGCCCTTGGTGGGCCCTGGGAGGCCAGGACTGCAATCCCTCTCTTGATGCTTATTAATTTGATTTAATTTTGTCCAGGGGGACTTTGAATGTTTGGGTGTTTTGATGATATTGGATTGAGTGTTATTACTATAATGTCATCAAAATTGAAGCGACCTGGCAGCGATGAAGATACTGGACTATTGCTGAATAAGCAAAGGAGGTTGGATAATTACTTTGGGATGTCCAAAATAAAGGGGCAGGATCCCCTGTAGGAGGGGATAATTTCTCTTTCAAACTCTTATGCCCCCTTGAGTCTGATGTGAAGGGTACTACAACATCTTCATAATTGAAACCTGCTCCTGGGGAGTCAGTGGCTCCCTTACATGACCAGGGGGTGGAGGGGTGTCTTTTAGTATTAATGGACTCTGAGGGGGTTCTAGAGGAGGTCACAACCTCCCCTCCTTCCCCCCCCCCCCAATTGTGGGTGCCCCTGGGTGCGGCAAATCTACATTAGATTTCCTGGCTGATCAGACTTTTAAAATAAGTAATGCTTTACATTTTATTTTTGCTCAACTTAAAAATATTAACAGATATTATTGAAGGGAAAGGTAAATATTCTTTCAGGCTTTGGGGCTGGATCCACTTTTGGCGTGAAGTGAGAGCCCTAAACACAGGGCTCCTTTACCTTGTGCATCCAAACACAGACTTAGGTCACTTTCAGACATCCCCCATGCATATTCTGGCTGTGAGAGGGAATGTGAAGCCCGGATGTGTGCGGGGGTGCCGCCAGTCTAAAAGCCCCCATCCCAAACACCCTGCATGGCTTTGCTGACAACCACTCGCAGAGATACAAAGCAGGAAATCCTGCCCTGTATCCTGCGAGTGTTTGCCAGCAAAGCCATGGGGGAAGAGGGGAGGGTACTTTCAGACCGGAGGCACCCCACGCTTATTCTGGCTTTGCATTTCCTCCCGCAGTCAGAATATGCATTGGGGGGGGGGGGGACAAATCTGAAAGAGGCCTACGTTCCTTCTCCTTCTGGCTCAGCCTTATATCTGGGTTGAGGGAGTCATGCCCAGCTATTTCTTTTTCCTGTTTGTTTGCCCAGGAAGCAGCTTCCCTCTCTGAGGTAGCTAGCTGCTCAGCTGAGCTTAGTTAGCTCTAGACCAGCCAATTACCTGCTTGCTGGCTGCTTCTCTGCTTTAGCAGGTTACGTTTTCTGCTTTAGCAGCCCAAGTCTATCCAACTACTTTCAGCTTCTAGACTGCAATCTGTTACATGCACCATACCATGGGGGGAACCTGCACCAGCTTTGCTACTTATTGACTCCCCCTGCTTCTGAAGAATTTTGTGCAAGCACCATGAGTATGAAATTTCATGGTGCAAGCATGAAATGTTTTCCTCTGGTTTTGAACTGTCCATTTTGAACTGCTACCATATGCAAAGGACATATTCATATAACCTTCCCCTTTGGTAGAAAAAGCCAATGCAGAACACTGCCCCATGTCACATCCCCACATGGGAAATCCCTTCTCGTAAATCTGTCCAAATTTGTCAGGGGACAAAAGCTGGCCAGCACAGGTTCCACACTCCATATTTGGGAAGCAAGGGGAGAACACCCTTGCTTCTCAAATATGGAGTGTGGAACAATTTAGTCATAATGCTATCATGTGTGTTTAAGTAGAACTTGTGATAAATATCACTACCAAAATTCCTGTTGGAATCAGAGGAAAGGGTCATTCTGGAGGAACTTCCTTTTCCTTATGCTACCGTTGAATAGTACAGAATCACCAGTCTCCAAATCAGAGTCCTTCAAAACTAGCCCAAATTCATGCATAAATAATATTAACCTTATAAATAAGGCTCCATCACTGTGGGCAATTTTTATATTCAGAGCCGAGTACAAGTGATTTGTCACCAGCATACCTGCTGATATGAGACTGTAAAACAGATTCTTGCAGAACAGAACAGATCACAAATATGACCATATCAAATGGTTATTTCAGATGTTACAAAAACGCCTTTCACCACAGAGGATCACAGTGGATCCCCTGTGGTGGCGGCATTCCCATGAACTTCTGTTTGACCCCCACCAGATGTTCACCACAGTGAATCCCTGGTGGGGTCAAATCTAACCAGGGTTCTGGACCTCCAACCCTGGTTAGATTTGATCCCCACCAGAAAGGTAGCTTGGCCATGATCTGGAAAGGGTCAAAAGTAACATCACTTACCTTGCCCTGGTCAGGAATCATGCCCTGAGCTATGGTATGGGATCGAGTGAAGCGGCCTCATTGGCCGCTACGCCTGCCTGTCTCCCTATGGGCGGGTGGCCGAGGGAGCACAGGGGAGGGGACTGTGCGGCTGCATGTCATGCCATGCAGCCCCGTCCCCTCCCCAATTGCCCACAGTGATGGAGCTGGCACGTCTGAAGGATGGCTAGGTGCCCGCAGGGTGCCATTCTGTCCCTCCTCTTGTTTAACATCTATATGCAGCCGTTAGGGGAGATCGTGAGGGGGTTTCAGGACATGCAGTGTCATCAGTATGCTGATGACACTCAGCTCTACCTCTCCTTTTCCATCGACCCAGGCCATGCAGTCTCCTTATTTTCCCAGTGCCTGTCAGCTGTGGGGGCTTGGATGAGGT
>QEPC01013866.1:274138-285620 GCA_003113815.1 Sphenodon punctatus
TTATGCATGTTGCAGGGCTGTATTGGTGCCCTATGCAGCCCTGCAACATGCATAAATAACCACCAAGGGTGGTTAAAGGGTGGTTAGTGTAATGTCTGAAAGTACCCATTGTTTAAAATTGTTTAAATTGTTATGTTAAAAAATTATTGAATGTTGTTCGCCGCCCCGGGCTGCCCTGTGGGCAGGAGGGGCGGGATATAAATTTTAAATAAATAAATATAAATAAATAAATAAATCACGGACCGGGATCTGAGAGAGATCCTGGTTCAGGGTTCAGCGTGGCAGGCCTCTGGGCCCATCACATCTGAAAATACCCCAAATCTCCTAAAACCTTTTAACTGGGTCTTAATGCCAACAAAATCAGATAAACCTCCTAGACTGTTCTGAAAGTTACAGGTCATTTGATCGCATGGAATAGAAGGTAATAGGACTGGATTAACATTGCCTTGAATATGCTTCTCATACCCAGTGTGTGCTGCTTCTGGAGTCAGCACCAGCCAGGTGGGCAGGGGAGGAAAGGTGAGGAACTGGCAGAGCCAATAGAGGGCCAGCTGTCTGGGATGAAGAGAAGCATGTGAAGCAATCAAAGAAAGAGGCGAGACAAAATGGGAAAAATAAGCTAGCTACATGGGGAACCAAAAGAATAAGCAAGTTTGTAATGTACAGGTAGGAAGCAGGATGAGAGAGAAGTGAGGAGCAGGGAGAGTGTACCAGTGTGGACAGAGAAGACTTACCTTCCAACTGTATCTTTTTGCCTGCTACATGAACAGGTTTTGTTATAATTTATTGGGCTCCCAGCACTGCTTGATTTGTACCGGTTTCACAAGACAACAGTGGTCATTAAGACCTCATTCATCCAGTTAGAGAAAGAGCCAGCTGAGGGGAAATGAAATGAAACTGAAATTGAGATTGGAAATTCTGAGTCATTCATTACTAGGGAGCAGAGTTAGGGTAACTTTTCTCACAAGCTTGGGATAAGCAGGGGACAGGTCTATCAAGAACAATGAAAGCTAACACCCTGGCAGGAGGAGAAACAAAGGCTGCTTTTAGACAAGTGGGTCACCGTTGCGCGACCCACTTGCGTGATATTTCATAATCCTGCAAGGCGGGATTAGACGAGATGGAAGTCCAGGACCATGCATGTAGAAGGCGGCCGCGCATTGTGAGGTATTTAATTTGCGGTCTGCAAACAATGTGTGACTGCCTTCTACGTGTATGATCCCAAACTCCTGTCTTGTCTAATCCTGCCTTTCAGGATTCTGAAATATCGTTTGAACAGGTCACGCGATGATGACTCGCTCATCTAAAAGTGCCCTAAATGAGGTAGGACAAAAACTAATGAAGTAGGCAGACATGTGGGTGTCCTGGGTCTGTGAGAGATGATTCTTTAGCTGCTGAAAGAGACTGGCTGCTTCTACCAGGGATCCTTCAACCTTTAAAACTAAAAATTTAGAGCCAAAGTCAATTAACCTATTTAAGATTTTTTACTTTTTAATAAACTGATTTAACTTGAGCCTTGAGTCCTGTACATACAAATGTGTGTGCACACAGAGCTTCTCACATAGACATCTATTCCCCCCCTCCCCCGGCTCAGCCCATTTAAGTCAGTGGCCTATTACAAATTTTTATATAAGTAAGAAATAAAATTAATAACATAAAATATGCAAATTGATGAGTAACTGGAAGGGACCAAGCAGCAGGAAAGAAGCAGGGAAATCAGAGAAACTCGGACTGATATATCTGTCCAAGCACAGTCAGAATAATGTGGAAAGTCATGGGGATGGGACAAGAGTAATATGAATGAGGGATTAAAATTGGCATTGTTGATGGAATTAGGTATACACTTCTCGTTTCCATTCCAGTGAGTGAACTCAAATAAACTTGTGTTTGCTATATCCGATTTTGCTCACTCTGCCTTTCTGGTTTCCCCTTCATTCCTCAAGTTTTTCCTACCATGTCCCTCAATTTTATTCTAGTGCTCCCTGGGTTACCATGTAACCCCTGCCTCTTGTGTTTAGCTACAAATACTAATCACCAATACTGTCTATGTCTCACCTGCTAAGCTTCCCGATTCCCATCCTCTCTTTTAGTCTCCATCTTTAAGAGGTAAGCTGTAATTCATCACCATTCAAGAAAGTATGTGTGATCTCATGAATCCTGGATGTTGTAAAACATGGGGGTTTGGTGAGGAGACAGGCCTACACACCATTAAACTAGTAAAACATGTAATTTTTTCAGAGGTTTGCCAAGCAAGTCTTGCATGTTTCAAACCTTTCACAATTGGTTTGATATATGAAGAGGGAGTTCTAGTAAACTATCCACCAGGGTAGCTAGCATAGATCATAGAAAACTAGAATCAACTGCATGACATTTATATACTATAAACCTATTTTAAATTCCATGCTACAAGAAGCACTGTAACATTCAAAAGGGCAAAGTTGCAAACATTGATTGTGACCATGTGTAGTGTGAGGATAATGTATTTTTAGTACTAGTTTTCTATATTTTTAACTTGACTCTATCACAAACACGTTCAGAGACACTCAGACATAGGGCATATCCAAAATATCATCTTGTGTTATAAATAACTAACATGAGCAAAAGCCAAAAAAAGGAGCAGCTGTGATTGGTGTAAGCAGACTTGGGAAAATCAGTGTAAAGTCAGATTCTTTTCTTTTCTCCATTTTGATAACGTAAATACAGAGTTTGTAAGGCCTTTTTTTTTGGCCAGGTGTTTAGTGGAAGATGATAGCATTTGGTGAGGGGTTGGGTTTCTTTTAGGGATTTGCGTATGCCCTTGCTCCTCTTCCCCCACACTCAAAGCACTGCTGCCCTTGCTTCCTGCCCTCCAAGAAACCCCACCCTTGTTCCTCTGCCCCCACACCCAAAGTACCCCTGCCCTCACTCCCTGCCCCCCAAGCACCGCTCTGCCCTCGCTCCTCTGCCCCTACACCCAAAGCACCCCACTCATGCTCCCTGACCCCCCAAGTTCCTTGTACCCTTGCTCCTCTGTCCCACAAATCCAAAGCACCCCCCACTCCTGCTCTCTGCCCCCCCCCAATCCCACACTCACCATACAGGAGGAGGAGGAGAAACAGAAGCCGCCGCCAGGGTAGTTTTCAAAGCGCCCATGGTGCGGAACCACATGCAAGCCCTTTGTGGAGCTGCCTCCCTGTTCCCTAGTAGTGTGGCCTGCTGGGGCTACACTTCTCAGCAGGCCACACTACTAGGGAACAGGGAAGTGTCTCCAAAAAGTGCTTGTTCACGGCCCCACATCGTGGGTGCTTTGAAAATTACCCTGCCAGGGCCAATAGCAGCAGTGGCAGAGGTACTGGTGGCAGCGTGGGCAGCATTGGGTGGGTGGGCAGTTGTCCCTCCCCCCCCGCCCTCGCTGCTGCTGAGTGGGGGCTGGCACAGGCAGAAGGAGTGGCAGAAGGGAGGTGGAAGAATCAGATTCCAGTGGTGGCTGGGCTGTCAGCCGGCAGATGGAGGTGGTGGTGATGATGATTGGGGGGAGCAAAGCAGGCAGCAGCAAGGAGAGGTGGGGAGGGGTAGGGGTCCAGGGGCACAGGGGAAGTTGTCCTCCCCTGCACCCTGAAACCCCCAGGCACATTTGCCCCAAGCCCCATTCAGGGAAGGGAAAGACAGGAGAAAAGGTGGCAAGTAGCGCTCCTCTTCAAAGCAGCCCCACCCCTCTCCATAGTCTAACATGGGTTTTTCACAATCTCATAACTTTTAAATTACTTATTGGATATACAAAAAACAAACAAACCCAAAGGCAGTATCTGGTGGCCTCCTTTAATTTTCTAAAAGGCTAATTCCTCTTCCCAAAAAACACTAACCTTCCCTTTCTAGGGAAGGTTATTGAATGGGTGTTGGCTCATCAGTTTCAGGATCATCTGGATCAAAACAGTTTCCTGGATCCCTCACAGTCTAGATTTTGCCCAGATTATGGCACCAAGACTGCTTGTGGCCTTGGTTGATGACCTTTCCGGAGAGCTGGTCCAGGGTCGTTCGACCCTGTCAATTCTACTAGATCTCTCGGCTGCATTTGATACTATTGAGCATGGATTGTTGGTGACTCAGTTGCAGGACTGGGCCAGAGTGGGTGGGACTGTTCTTGAATGGTGCCACTCCTTCCTGGCCGGGAGAACTCAGCGTGTGGTGCTGGGCGATTGTTCATCTTTCCCCTGGGGCCTTACGTGTGGAGTTCCGCAAGGTTCCATCTTATCCCCTCTCATGTTAAATGTGTATATGAATCCTTTAGGGGAGGTCATCAGATGGTTTTGTGGAAGGTGTCATCAATATGCTGATGACACCCAACTATCTCTCTCTGTTTCATCAGGCCCAGACCCAAGCCCAGCAGTTTCGGTGATTACCCGATGTTTGTCAGCTGTGGGAGACTGGCTGAGGGCAAGCCACTTGAAGTTGAATCCCAGCAAGACAGAGGTGATGGTTGTGGGAAAAGCTGGAGAAGTGATGCCCCCCTTTATGATGGGGTCTGTCCTTCCTTGGTATCTTAGGTCCATAGTCCGGTGGTGCTCCTAGATCCTCAGCTTCTCCTGGATACCCAAGTGGCAGCTGTGGTGAAGGGCGCATTTTGCCAACTACATCTGGTAAGACGGCTTAGGTTGTATGTCTTGAACTTGGACTGTGCCATGATCATCCATGATTTTTTTATCTCGAAATTGGACTACTGCAATACGCTGTACGTGGGGCAACCCTTGGTGATGGTCTGGATTCTGCAGCTGGTGCAGAATGCGGCGGCTTGTCTCCTTAGGGAGACAAGTTGCTGTGAGCATGTTACTCCGGTGCTCCGTTCTCTCCACTGGCTGTGGATAGTCTTCCAGGCCCAATTCAATGTTGATTTTGACCTTTAAAGCCCTAAATGGCCTGGGCCCCACTTATCTGCAGGACAGCCTCACCCTCTGGATTGTGAATTGGCCTCTGCAGTCAGTCGAGGGTGCTCTCCTTGAGGTCCCCAGGGTTTCCTGGGGATCAACCATGAAGAAGGCATTCTTGGTGACTGCTCTGCAGTTGTGGAACTCCCTCCCATTGGAGTTCCACTTGGCCGTAGACCTCCCCTCTTTCCAAAGACAGTGTAAGACCTGGCTTTTCCACTGGGCCTTTGCTGAGGGAGATGGGTGATGGGTGGGTTGGGTTAGGGTGGGGTTTTTTACTGTTGGGTTATTTTAATGTTGAGATATTTTATGATATTATTTGTTTTAAAATGTTGTTAGCTGCCCCAAGATGCTTATGCAGGAGGGCGTGGCATAAACATGTGATAAATAAATTTAAAAAATAAAACTTCAGGAAGGGGAACTATGCAAAGATGAGGACGCTAAGTTTTTTTTGTTTGTTTAAGTTTTTCATTGGGTGTAATTCTTAATAAAAACAAGTATGATCCATTGACCGTTACATACAAACATATAGTCCTCAGATAAGATGTATCAATCTGGTCAAAGTATCACCTCACGTTTTCCTTAACTAACATCATCAGGTGTATACATTTGTCTTTTCCCTCTCATTGCTCATCAGTCTCTAATCTACTAAAACTCCTTACTCTTACAGACTACAGGAGTCAGAATTGCGAATCAAAGAGGTTATGGCAATTTTCTTTGTCCATTTTCTTCCCATCTAACTCCTGTATGATGGACATCCAGGTCCTTTTGAAATGCTGAAGGTTATCGTGTAGGCCTGCGTGCAATTTTTCCATAGTCTGTTAATCCGTTCATCCAAAGAGAGCTCCAATTCAGATTTCCAATGTTTCACTAGTAGTAGTAAATAATTTTATTCACTTGGTCATATACACATGACAAAATACAAACATACACATAGAACTCATATACATTAATTAATAAATTAAAAATAAAAAGATTCATTCCTAAGGTGACTCAGCTATCACCCATCTTATCCCAAGGGAAAATATACCACATGGAGATATCTGGGAGGCATCATTATAAGTAACTCCGACTAATATTTTGTCTTGTTATTAAACATACTTTATCATGAAGTTACATAAATCAATAAAACAAGAGCCCACTGCAATTCATAAATCATCCAATCCCTAAGAATAATCTATTTACATCCCAATCTCAATAGCTTTATCAAATCAAATAGCCCTTTTTCCATCATATAATAAGGGAGATCTCCCTTCATCTCTTGAAAATCCATCATAACTCCACTCCAATGTGCCATGTCAACGAGTTGCACTTTCCCCTCCTGGTCCTTCCAGAGTCAAAAATTGCACAAATCTCGTTCTAATAATAGCTTGTGTTAAATACTTTGCTACAGCAGGTATATATTCCCTTGTATTTAATGCATGCCAGACTAAATTTAACGCAATTCTTCCTGGCAACTTCTCAATCAATTCGGATAGATATTTCGTCCTTAAATCTCTATACATCTGACATTCAAAGAGAACATGATATGTTGTCTCAACACTAGCCTGGTCGAAGGGGCACATTCTTTCACTATAGCTCACCCCTTGGATCCTACCTTGTAATACTCTTGTAGGGAGGGCATTAAATCTAGCACACATTACAAGATACCTCCCCCTCGCTGTCAGAGTGTCTTCCAAGTAGGGAGCCATTTCTCCCATCTTTGGGACGTATTTTAAATATTCTTTAAGATGTCGCGTTTCAGTAACTGCGGCTATATCCTCTTGACGGGCTAGATCCTTTAGCCTTGTCAGTAACGTATTCCTTAGATACCCCATTTCTTTCCCTTCCAGGTATTCCTTGGAGAACCCCATTTTCATCAGGTAGCTAGAGATCAAAGCTTCCCACGAATTCTGAAACTTATCAGCAGAGTAATATACAATTAAACCTTTCTGGGCACTATTGTGGACTTTTAGCCACATCTTGAGTGTCATCATCCATCGCACCTGCTCCCAGCCAAGTTGTCCTACTTCCAGCCTCACCGCGGCTGCTGGAGTACCCTGGGGAACTCTAAGTAGTTTTTGTAAGAATTGAGATTGTAAGCGTCCCCATTTTTCTTTTGTTAAGGGAACCCATAACTCGGCCCCATAAAGGAGCTTAGATCTTACCATAGCATTGCCTACCTGTATTGCTGGTTTAACCTCAAGTCTGTCAGAGTTATAAAAATACTTAGCTATTGCCCTAATAGCAGGTCTAGCAGCCTCAATCGCCCTATGCACGTGAAATTTCCATTTTCCTGTCTACTGAAAGTTCATCCCCAAGTACTTGAATATGGGTACCTGCTGTACCATATTCCCCTGTATGTCCCATTTATAGATCTTCCTAGAACTTGAGAATACCATTATTTTAGATTTGTTATAATTTATTTTCAGGCCATTTAGCTCACAATACCTAGCAAACTCCATTAGCTGTCTATTAAGCCCTATCCTTGTTTGCGATAGCAGAGCTAAATCGTCAGCAAACAAGAGGCATCCTAGCGGTCTAGCTGCCAGCTTTGGGGGATGAAATACTGCTTTTGCCATCTTGGGTATCAGGTCGTTAATGAATAAGTTAAATAATGTGGGAGCCAGAACACAACCTTGTCTGACTCCCACGTTTGTTCCCACACTGCGGGACAAATGCCCTGTACTATCCACTCTTATTTTAATCTCAGTATTATGATGAATCTTTTGCAGGAGATGGAGAAGCCTATGATCTATAGAAGTTTCTCTTAGCTTCCCCCACAGCAAACCCCGATTTACTGAGTCAAAGGCAGTACATAAATCTAAGAAGGCTACAAAGAACTGCTTATTCTTACTCTTATATTTTTTGACTAAATGGAACAGCATGATACAATGCTCAACTGTAGATCTCTGACGTTGAAATCCTGCCTGTTCCGGGTATAAGATCTGATTTTCTTCTATCCAATTGGTAAGTTTCCCCAACAAAACTTTGGCATAGAGTTTGCTAATTATGCTTATTAAGCTTATTGGCCTGTAGTTAGAGGGGTCCGAATGGTCCCCTTTTTTAAACACCGGAATAACGATTGCTGTCCCCCACACTGCTGGCAGTAGCCCCGTGGCATTTATGGAGTTAAACAAAGCCACTAACATGGGAACCCACCAATCTAAATTTGCTCTTATACATTCTATCTGGATACCATCCACTCCTGGGGCTTTGTTACTTTTAGTTGATCTTATGTGGGTCATTATTTCCTCGTGAGTCAATTTAGGCCAGGGAGGACTATTTGATAAGTCTATCTCCTGATAGCTCTCCTGGGCATCAATAACATTAAAAATACCCTGGAAATACTGTTCCCAAGTTTCCACTAGAACTACATACACTGCCTGTGTGGGAACCTTACCTAGTACACCATTTATGCATTTCCAGAAAGTCCCAAGGTCCTTGCTATCAGCTGCCACCTTCATTCTATTCCAGCCCTCTTTCCAGTAAGCTCTTTTCCTTTCCCTTATCATATTGGCATATATCTTTTTATTCCTATAGAAGTCCTGCAAGTACTCCTTCTTATGCTCTCT
The DNA here is from genome assembly GCA_003113815.1 of Sphenodon punctatus. Lineage (NCBI taxonomy): Eukaryota > Metazoa > Chordata > Lepidosauria > Sphenodontia > Sphenodontidae > Sphenodon > Sphenodon punctatus. The sequence goes on from QEPC01013866.1 coordinate 282,594, forward strand.
CCGGTACAATGCATATAATTTTGCAGCCTTAATTTTAGTTGCCCGACACGCTTGATCATACCATGGCTTATTAGTTGTTCTTACTATACCCTTCCTATTTTCCTTATGGGCGCTAAATAGGAGTCCATGCATCATCTTCATCAACTTATCATAGTTCTGGACACTAGTCCCTTCTCCCTCGAAACTCACGATATTATTCTGCAACCTTACTACCTCCAAATTTCTTATTACAACTTCAAACTCTTTAGCCAAAGAGCTTTCCCACTTATGTTGGGGGAAAACTTCCAAATGCAAGAAATCAAAATCCTTCTCCCTAGGAATCTTGTTTACCTTCTGATCTAACCTAAGCACTAGAGGTTGATGATCACTTAGGACATTTGTTCCTACTTGAACATTCTTAACTCTATCCATTACATTCTGGGATACTGCTACAAGATCTATTACCAACGCCCCATGTGGTCCAATATGGGTAAACTCCCCTTCTTGGTCTGCAAACCCAGACCCATTCAGGACTATAAGGTCGAGATCTCTAATCATTGCAGCATAGTTCATCCCTGCCTTATTTACTATTTGGTCCCTAGATGTATGTCTCTACACACCTAGACCCCCAGGCGAATGGAGCACAATACCATGTTCTTCCAAGGTCTCATTATTCGGTCCTATTCGGGCATTATAATCCCCTACTACTATAAGCTTTATTTTGGGCCACCTCACCTGGATATCCTCCAAGGCTTCTTGTAACTTTCCCCAAACACTTTCCCTATAGTAGCCTGAATTATAAGGAGGAATATACCCATTTATAATAATGAATTCCTCCTGCCCCAACTTCAGAAATATCCCTAACGCCACCGGAGGGAAAAAAAGAATAATATGGGAAGAGTGAGCTAAGCTAGTAGCCAAGAAACAGGCCAAGCCACCCCTAGGTCTACCCCCTCTCAAAGAGGGAATGGCCTCAATAGAAAAAACTTTATAATTAGGTAAGCTAATCGCCGCGACCTCCCAAGTTTCCTGTAGACAAATAATATGAAACTGGCTCAAATAAGGCAAAAAATCTTCCTCTTTTCCATCCTGCAGAATTCCAAATACAAATATCTAAGATGTTGTCATAGCACACATCAAGTCATTGGGGGATACCTACACTCTGTACAATCTCCTCACTATCATACTTATGCTGTTCACTCTGCGGTAAACCCCTACATTCCAATTCTCTTCCTTGGAGTGGGATCAAAAACTCCCCTAATGGGGACAAGACTACCGGTTGCATCTCCATCATGTCCATTTCCTCAGGACACTCTTTATCATTACTCCCCTCACCCCCTTCTGGGACCTTCCCCNCAAGACTACCGGTTGCATCTCCATCATGTCCATTTCCTCAGGACACTCTTTATCATTACTCCCCTCACCCCCTTCTGGGACCTTCCCCTCAAGATCTCCAACTTTCCTTCCCTTGTACTGGCCATTCATAGCAATCTCAGAAAGCCTTTCTTGTATAGGCCTTTTATTCTCTTGGATAGCCATCCTTCCTATTTTGCCTACCTCATCTGTTCTGTTAGGATCATTCTGAGAATTTCTAGAAACTTGAACTTTGCTCTGATATGTGGGCACTAGCGGGACTGGTTCCCCCACATCCCTACACATCTCTCCCAGAGTAATGCCCCAAGAGTAAAAGAGCTGGGGCTGAGCTTTTATACACTCAACCAGCTGGCATGAATTGAAGTTTACAACCAGCCTCTGGATATTACTAGGAGCTGGCAATAGTTGATATGATCCTATATGCTCCCAAGGGATCTTAACCTGGAGTATACTTGATAAATAATTTCGAATGTCATATTTTGTGCTCCACTTGGGAAAAAATCCATTAGGCAAGGGATATATTCTAAATGCTATTGCTAGATCATTAGGAATATAAGTGGGCAATTTCACACAATTGACCTGCCGGGGACATTCCTTCTCATTAATATGCCTCTCAACTCTGGGCTCCAAGATCGTATTACTAACTTTACTTCATCCCTGGGTTGCTATAGTCTGCTTATCAACCATTTTCTGTACTTCTTTCCCCAAATAGTCTGCTTTTAGTTCTGCTAGAGCCTCGACAATGTGGTCTAATGTGGTTTGGTGTGAGACCATATGGATTATAATCCCTTCTACTCTAGTCAATAATTTCTTAACTAGGTCTGCTATTAGGAAGCACTGGTTTCCTAAAACATGGGCCAGGGACAAATCGCCCAGGTCCTTCCCTTGGTGAAGTGACCTTGGGGAAGAATGCCCCCTGCTACCAATAGAGTTCGAAAACCCTGCGTGGCTTCCTGACTCAAAATTGAAGATTCCAGCAGGGGCATATCCTCAAACTCCTGCAAGTTTTGAGAGGGCAACAAATTTTTTTCCATTTTCTTTTGTTTAGCTTGGGATAACTGGGGCTGCTGGTCAGGATTGAGAGGACTCTACCGTCTGCATTTTCTTGTCATTACGGAGTCCTTCTGTACTTGCTATATCTCTTTTTAAATTCCTATGTTCCCTCTAACCAATCTCCAACCATAAACTATCTTATGGCCTAACATTCATAAATAGCCCCAATAGCCTTCTCTCGATGTTAACTGGGAAATTTAGACCAAAATCCCTTCTCCCAACCCGTTTACACTAATCACAGATATGTTCCTTTCCACCACCCTGCCTTAGACAATTATCACAGAGTCTTTGCTCCTGCTCCGGGTTGCGCCGAAGGGCGCGCAAAAGGGCGCGCCCTTTGGCGCACTGCCCCAGCGCATGCCCCCGGCACTGCTGTGGGCTGACTGAAGCTTTATGTTCCCTCTGCAGGTCTCTGGCTCTGCCCCCAGATCTGCTCTCCAGGCCAGCTGACAGGTGAGTACTTGGAATTGGCTAGTTACAGCGTCCCAGAGTTCCCGCTACCTCGGCGCTGCCGTGGGCTGACTGAAGCTTTATGTTCCCTCTGCAGGTCTCTGGCTCTGCCTCCAGCTCTGCTCTCCAGGCCAGCTGACAGGTGAGTACTTGGAATTGGCTAGTTACAGC
>QEPC01013866.1:291120-314813 GCA_003113815.1 Sphenodon punctatus
AAAAAAAATCCAGGCTGGGCAGGGTGGGTGGGGGGTGTCCCCCCTTCCACCCACGCAGCCTGGGAGGGGGAGGGGGGAGGAATTGTATTCCATTGATTTCAATGGGGACACAGTGCCCCATTGAAAACAATGGAATAAAACTGGTACCGGATACCGGATTTAATCCGAGAATCTGGTTCTTTGAGAACCGGAAAACCGGTAAATCCGGTATCCGGTAATTGCCCCGGGGTCCCATGCCTACTAATTATCTCCTGCTGGAGTATTTTTGAGGGGGCTATCTTGTTCTACGCTTCCAGTTTTTGCAACGTGACATATCTATCTTTAAGTTGCTTTCTTTTAAGTTTAGTAATATGTGCCTGAAGAGCTATTATTTTCCCCCTTACCACCACTTTTGCTGCTTCCCATAACATGGCTGGAGAGTCCATTGAATTCTCATTCAACTCAAAGTAGTCTTTTAGTTCTTCCCATATCTGTTTTTTGTTTTTTCATCATTTAGCAAAAATCTCTTTAGCTGCCATGTCCCCCTACTTTTTTATTTATTCTCTGGATCTCTAAAGGAGGTAATAACTGCATTGTGGACAGAGAAAACCACAGGCTGTATATCACATTTTTGGCATTTGTGTAATTCCTCCTTATTTGTCACTTTAAGGTCTATACGGGAATAGGTATTATGAACAGCAGAGTCGAAAGTATACTCCCTCATAGTCCCATTTATGTGTCTCCATACATCTTTCATACCAGAGGATTCAAATATTTTTGTAATCTTTTTTTGATCAATCCTAGCTGCTACTTTCCTAGAATACTCCAACTCAGATAAGGTAGTATTAAAATCTCCCTGTATCATTGTCCAGCCTTTTGCCTTCTCTATTATTATAGGAATATATTATTTGAAAAAAGCTACTTTCCCTTCATTAGGGGCATACAGATTGATCAGAGCCATTGTCTTCCCTCTGACTTCCCTATTATACATAAAAATCTACCCTCTTTATCTGTTATGGTTTAATCTGCCTTGAAATTAATGTTTTTGTTAAATCCAATTATCACCCCCGCTTTCTTCTTTTTGGAGCAAGCAGCAAACATCTCACCAAGTTTATAGTTTGCAAATCTAGCCACATCTTTTTTTGGCAAATGGATCTCTTTCAGAAAAAAGATCCCCACTCCTTGATCTTCTATTAAGCTTCTTACTCTTCTCCTTTTCTGTGGTGAATTTAGTCCCCTGACATTTAGGGTGATAGTCTTAAACCCTTCCTTAATCATGTTTATAGTTTCCCCCCTTAGTGTCTATATAACTAAATTCCTGCAACTTACTCCTCCCTTCAAAGTAGATCCTGCAACAGATTCTTTGGTCTTGACTTGCACATTTCTTTTTCACCCGTACACCAGTATATTCCTTTGCCTTATGCTTATGACTGTGGGTGTTTTGAGATGTTACATGGTCCCGAGTCACCACAGTGAATTCCCAGTGGTGGCAAGTTGAACAACCACTCCCTGTGGTCCAGGAAGGCCCCGAACAGACATGACAGGAGCAGGACCATGGCAGGGAATAGGCCCAACAGACCATGGCCCGGGGAAGCACAACAGACATTACACTGATTCCGGGTCATGGTCAAAACACCCAGAAGGCACCAGAGAGGGGCGGGAGGCACACATGGCCAGCTGAGGGTGAAGGAAGCCAAAAGCGCCAAAAGGAAATGCCCATACAAGGGAAACAGGAAGGGAGGAGGAGGAGGGAGGAAAGCCTCTGAGGCAGCACACATAGCAGGCATAGAGACAATGATGTCAGAGTGGAACACACAGCACAAACACATGCACGGGCGCATACACACCCATACGGGAAAGGAAGGGAAGGGGGAACACAGCGGGATGGACAAAACACAAATGGCACAAAGGGCAAAGGCGGGAGGAGGGCGGGTGGGCAAAGGGAACAGGGGGGGAACCAGCCCAGGGGCAGGGCAGGACACGAGGAACGGCACCCAGAACCCCCACACCAGCACAGCCTACACAGACACCCCAACCACTACACAGCCAGTCCCGGAATGGGGGGACCCCTCAGGGGCACAGCACAGTCACAGGGGGAGGCCACACGGAACAGGGAGGGGCTGGGAATGGTCCAGGAGACTGTCAGGGACCCCAGTGGTGGGGGGGGAAGGGTACAGGAAGGATCGAGGACAGACTATGAAGGACAGCAGCACCTGGGGTGCTGGGAGCTGACTGGAGATCNGTGCCGAAGAGCAGAACAGGCAGTCCAACCCCCCCCCGAGGATACAAGGAGGTGCAGTCTGGGGGCCCCAGAACCCCACGGTCACAGAGTCACACAAGGGGGTGGGGGGGAAGGGTACAGGAAGGATCGAGGACAGACTATGAAGGACAGCAGCACCTGGGGTGCTGGGAGCTGACTGGAGATCAGGACACAGCCACAGGGAAAGGCAGCCATGGAGGTGAACACCAGTTGCAGAGGCAGACGGGGGGGGAGGGGGTCTGAAGCTGCAGGCAGGGGAAGTGAAACCCCAGGAACTAGCCAGCACAGCAGCAAGCCAGGGACATCAGGGAGGGAGCGGGCAGTGACTCACAGTATTGGGGAGGAGGGGGGAGCCCAGAGCGGGGACAGCATCCAGGGCCCGGAAGGCACAGGGGGCCTCACAGCCAGCTACAGGGGGCCACAAAGGGGACCAAGGCCGGGTGGCCTGCCGGGTGCATGAAGTGGGGCCACTGAAGCATGCACCAATGGTATCTCAGCACAGACATGTGGTGGGTAACTAGGTAGTAAGCCTCGAAGGGATCCTGCATGGCGAGTCCCACCTGCACATCGGAGCAGGACCACACACCTGCCAGCACCACCAGCTCCACCCCGGTGGGCTCTGACAAGCCATAGTCAGCAGCCGGGGGCCACGGAAGGTGACCAAGCTCCAACAGCTGGTGATAGACCACCCGATGCAACCACTGGTACCCACGGGGCCTGTGTAGGTGGCCAGGCTGCACACAGAGAGGCCTGACATGGTTTCCGCCACTGATCACCCCACATGCGAGCACTGCATCTTCGGAATGCACCCATTGTGAAACAGACACAGGCCCAGCGTCTCCGCATGCAGCCGGCAATCATGGGAGCTCCCCTCATAGCCAAAGTAGCGCAGGCTGGAACTTAGACTCACATAGGCAACTGTGAGGTTGTCTGGGCAGCTCAGGAGCAATTGCACAACTGGGGAATGCCACAGGTGACACAGGGCCATGGTCTCACAGAAGGTCCAGCTATGGGGAGTGCCAGGGGCGGTGGCGCCTGTGAGTCCTGGGGAAGTGCTGCCATCCATGGTCCAGCAAGTGGATGATACTAAATGCAAGGAAAATGGGGCCCCAAAAGCCCTGGAGGGATGGGAAGGGAAGCAGGGGAGCTCCAAGGCCAACCGATAAGGCCACAGGCCACAACATGGCATGGCAAATGAGCGAGGAATGGTGTGCAGACCCAGCACAGCTGCTGGAACCAAGCACACATACAGGACAGCCTACCACTAATCAGGGCAGCGAGTACAACAGGCAGCCAACACAGAGAGGTGGGAGATGATGACAGCAGGAATGCAGATGCTGTCTGCACATCCGGGCACAGGCTGGACCATGTGCAAGGCCCAGTGAAGGGACCGCAGATGTGCGCAATGGGGTACCTGCTGCCTCCGTGCCCCATGCGACCCACCGGAACCAGCCCAGCCGGGGGGGCCAGAGGTGACCTGGCCCCCCTCTGGTTGCCAGGTCGTGACCTGGAGATGGGGTTACACAAGGCACAGCCTATAATGGGTGTGGCTCTAACCCAGCACAGTTCACTGGTACTGCTCTCACACGGACCTCCTGCACATCCAGACTGCAGAGGTGCACCTGGCTGCAGGTGTGCATGGCCAGGAACAGTGCTAGAGCCCAGAGAGCCCACCACAGGTGCAGGCAATCCCTGGCCCATCTCAGGGCCCAGTGGGTGGCTGGGGCAGCCCGACAGGCCCTCCTATGCACCCGGGAGTGGGTTGCGGTGCTCCGTGAGGTGGCTGGCCAACTCCAGTGGCAGAGGGAGACCATGGGGCATGCAGCCCTGCTCGCTATGCCCATTGACCGGTGGGTATGGGTCTCTGAGCGGGCACAGGGGTTGTGAGCCAGGGCGTTGGCACAATGGGACGAGGCCACCTGGAGAGTGTACTTTCAGATGGACAGGTACATCCTCCTGTGACTCATGGAGCTGTTAACATCCTGGTTGGAGCGGCAGCACACCCCCATGTGGACCCCCATTCCCATGGTCCAGGGGTGGCCATCGGGGTCTGGGCCCTAGCAACACCTGACTCTTGCCGGTCCATCTCACAGCACTTCGGAGTGAGTACAGTCGCCGGGATCCTGCGGGATGTCTGTGAGGCGGTGGAGGGAGTGCTCCTGGACTGAGTGATCCAGCTGGTGGACCAGGGATCCGTGAAGGCCGTATTCGCTGCTGGAGCATTCCCGAACTGCATGGGTGTCGTGGACGGCACCTACATCGAGGTCCTCCGCCCATTCGATGGGGAGGCCATGGAATACATCAACTGACATGGGTACCACTCCTTGAAGCTGTAGGCGGTCGTGGACCATGGGGGGCAGTTCATCGACATCTACACGGGCCACTCTGGGCACAGCCACGATGCCCAGATCATGACCATTTCTCCCTTCTATGCCCGGATGTACCGTGGAGACTTCGCAGACATGGGGATGACCCGGATCGAGGGGGTACTGATGCCCCCCTGCATCCTGGGGGACCCGGCCTATCCACTCACCCGGTGGCTAATGAAGGGATTCCCAGTCACCAGGAACCCGGTGGAGACACTCTACAATACCTGCCTGTGTGCGAGCAGGACCATGGTCGAGAGGGCCTCGGGGCCCTTAAGCAACATTGGAGGTGCCTCGTGGGCCGCCTGAACTACACAGTGGAGACCTCGGCCCTGGTGATCAGGGCCTGCTGTGTGCTGCACAACGTGTGCAAGACCGATGGGGCTGCCTTCGACTACCCCATGCCCCAGGACCCTCCTGACCCTGTGCCTCTCTATGTGAACACTGAGAATCCACGGGAGTACCAATACGCAAAGCGCATCTGTGCTGTCCTGGCCAGGCGGATCAGCCGGGAGGCCGAGGCATGAGGGCGCACACCCCCATCTCCACCATCCCGGGCCCCCCAACAGCACCCTGGGCACGCCCTGCACGGCCACTCGCCCCCAGCCCCAGGCCCATGAACAGAACTGTGGAAGCAACTGTGGAGGCCCGACCATTTATTTAGACCACCACCTACAGGTGCCCCCACCACAAGCACCACCACCACCCACCTCCCGGTACCGTGTCCCCCCACTTCAGGTTGCTCGCCCACTTCTCCCCTTCCCCCAAGTTCCCCACATCTCCAGGGCCTCCCTCTCGGCTGCCCTATGGATGCCATGGAGCGCTGAGAGCTCCCCTCCCCTACGCTGTCTGTGTCCCCAACAGTGTCCTGGAAGGCCTTGGTGTCTTGAGGGGCAGGTGGTGTTGGGAGGGTGGGCATAACCAGGCCCAGAGGAGCCCCCCTGGTTGGCTGCTCCCTCCGGAGGCCTACAGGGACTGGTAGGCAGATGAGTGCCCCCAGCAGGCGTACCGGCAGCTGGGGCGGTGGCGGCAGTGGTGGGGGTGCCGAGGAGCCCAGCATCGGGGCCAGGGCATGCAGGTTGCCCAGCGCAGCAGCTGCCATCACATAGGTGCTCATGGTCCCCATGTGCAGGAGCAGCAACGTGCCAATGTTATGTGACCGGTCCATCTTGTCAGAGTGCTCCCTCACCATGTGGTCAATGGCCTGTTCCAGCCGCCCGAATGCCTCCACCTGCCTGCTGTGCTCCCAGCGCTCCCACCTCTGTTTGAGGTGCACCTCCACCTGAAGCCTCTGGTCCCTTGCCTCCGCTTACTGCTCGGCCCTTTCAGTGGCTGCCTCCATGCGGTCGATGGCCACTATCATTCACTCGCCCTGCTGAGTGGTGCTGTGGACAATGTACTCTGCCTGATCCTCCCTCCGGTGCCATACCCATGCTCAGTGCTCCCACATCCACTGGGCCGAGGGCACGGGGCCGCCTTGCTGGGACCCGGAGGTTTGCCCTGTCAGGGTGCACAGTAGAGGATGGTTAGGCTCCCCACCACCCGGTCCCTATCCCGTGGTTGGTGGCTCCTGCCACCCTTCTGTTGGCCAGCCGGTGCCCTCCCCCGGCGGTTCCCGGCCCCCCCATCCCCCCATCCCCCATCCCCCGCACCCCTCTTTCCGGGTCCCCCGCCCTGCCACCCCCGGCCTCCCCCTCCCCCCACTTGCCATGTTGCCTCACCTGGGACCTCTGGCTGCTCCTGGGGCTGCTCGCCACCATCCATCTCACATGCCTGTTCCGGGTGCCGGGGCACAATCTGCGAAGGTATGGGGCGGGGTGGGCAGGGTGGGCGTTTGGTGTCCCCCGGTGGCCATGGTACCCCGTTTCCAAGGTCCGAGGTGCCCAGGGTTTGGGTGGGTGGCCCCGTAGCCGGTGTGCCCCCTCCCTCCCTTGGACCATTCCCTCGGGTCCATTTCCCATTCCACCTGTTCGCTTACCCTCTATGTCAGTCTTGGAGCCTTCCTAGGCCGGTCCCTCTGTGTTTCTAGGGTACCCTTGTGTCCCCTGGCTGGGGGCGCTCAGTGTGCTGGCCTCGGCCCCTCCCGGTACGAAGGTAGGCTGGGGGCTTCTGGGACTGGTGCACGAGGGGGGGGACTGTTGGTCCCCAAAGTCCCAGCACGTTCCTCTTGGGGGCCAGGTCCCATGGAGCCTGTGACTTCTAGGGGGGCAGTGAGGGGAGGGGGTACCTTGGCCCATTCCCTGCCCTGGACCACAGCACTCCCCATGAGGCGTGGAGCGACAATGGAGCCCTTCATGTGGAGGACGCGGTCCATGCCATCATAGTAGAGGGCGGTCCGGGCTCTGGGACTGGACCGCCAGTTGTTGTCTTTAATTTCCTTGTACCCCCTCTTGAGCTCCTTGACCTTGGATCTGCACTGGGCCACTGTCCTGTGGTTCCCCCAGCCTCCATGTCCTGTATGATCTCCCAGTAGACGTGCTCATTCTGCTGGTTCACGGCTAGCTCCAGCTTGTCCTCCAGCGTCCCCCAGCTCCTAATGAAGTCCTGGGTTTCCTTGTACCCCCATTGCCCCCCTTGGTGGTATGGCTGTCTCCCATGTGGGGCCTCCTGCTCCTGTTCCTCTGCATGCCCTCCGCCCATCTCCTCCAGGAGCTTGGGATCCTGGGCCCATTTCCGTGTCTGTGGGTCATAAAGGGAGGGCAGTTGGTTGCCGGTGTGCCTCAGCCCCGCAGCCCTCTCCCTTTCCCTCCACCTGCTGGCCCACCCCCCCTTGGTGCCCCTGTGCCGCTGCCCCCCCTCGCTCCCCTTACCCGTTTCCAGGGTGCCTTGTCCCCCGGGCTGGTTGACATTTCTGGGGCAGCCTGTCCATGCTGCTGCTGCTGCTCTCCCTCCACTGCCTCGATATGCAGCACGACCACCTCCTCCACCTGTGCCTCTTCCTCCCTTGCTCGCTCAGCCTCCGCTCTCCTTTTCCTTCCTCCTCACTCCATCCCGCCACGTCCCCCTGCTGCTGCTGTGTGACCTGGTATGTGCCTCTGTTTTCTGTTTCCCCTCCTCCCCCCGCCACTCATTGCTGTGCCAAATCATTCAAGAATGCAAGCTAAACTGGATCTTAATTTTAACAATAACTTGAACAGTATATTTTTAACACAAAATTAATTCAAGCTCTCTATAAACTGAGATTGCTATGCCTTCTTCATTAATCTCCTCTGCTCTCTCGCTCTGCCTGGGACTGCTGTTTAATTCATGCTGCTGCTTCCTCCAGACTACTGTTGTGATCTTTCTGGCAGCGATTGCAGGAAAGCTTCCAAGTCCTCTGTCTTTTTCAAAAAATCTCTTCTTCCCATTGACAGTGATCAACATTGAAGCAGGAAATACAATTTTTGGATTAAGATTTCTTTCAATCAAAGCTCCAACAAATTTATTCCATTTCATGCGCCTTTTCACTTTTCAGCTGCAAAATCTGGGAAGATCTTAACAACTTGTTTAAAGGAGAGCTTCTTTTTTATTCTTGCTCTTTTTAAGATCTCTTCTTTAATTTGATAGTTGGAGAATTTTACAATGACTGGGTGAGGGGGATCATAAGCTCCCTGCCTAGGTCTTCCCACTCTATGAGCCCTGTCAATTGCTGCATTATGCAGCTGGGTTACCTCAGGGAAGTTTTCTTTAATTAAATTCCAGATAATTTCATTTACTTCTTCTATTCGCTCTGTCTCTTTTATTCCATGAAAGCGGAGATTAACTCTCCTTGAGTGATTCTCCAACTCTTCACACTTTGACTGCAATGTAACAGCTATATTTTTTACTTGTTAATGTGCTCAGATGCAGACAGTGACTGATCATCCAGTGAAGAAATCCTTTCTTCTGTGACTTCTATTCACTTACTCAAGCCTTCAAGCCTCTGGTTCCACTCATCTACTGCTTTTCTTATTCCCTTCATTTCCCCCTTCAGCTCTCCTTTTATTTGCATCAGAAGGGCTTGTACTGACCTTCCCGGTGCTTCTCCCAGAAGGGCTTGTACTGACCTTCCCGGTGCTTCTCCTTCTTCCGAATCTGAAGAGGCATAATCTCCCTCCGCTTCAATAGCCTCTGGTGCCATTTCCTTGCCTGTCAGTTTCAATGCGCTGTCTCCAGGCCCCGCTTCACTTTTCTTTTGACAGAAGCATTCTAAGGCATTTGCTTGTGACAGTCTCTGTTTGTTTTTGTTCCTGCCTGTCATACTAAAGTGGGAGCAGGTTTCCTTTTCCAAAAAAGTTTTTATTTTAGCTTGTTTATGAGGCGGTGGAGCAGAGTGCGGGCTAGTCCCAACTACTCTCCGCAGCGCATGCGCAGATCCCCCAATGAGGAAGTTTGTTAAGGTGAAAGTAAATTAGAAAATCATCAGGGTAAAAGGCCTACAAGAGGCATGGAGACTATTGAAAACTACCGTCTTATATGCCCAGATTAAATGTATACCAAAAGTAAAATAAAAAATAAAAAAAGCAGGAAAAGACTCAAACAAAAGCCTGCATGGCTAAACAATAAAAGTACAGGGCCTATCAGAGCCAAAATATTGTCCTTCAAAAATGCAAAATTATTCCAAATGAGGTAAATAGAAATGAGTACAAACATTGATATAGAAAGTGTAAAATCATGATAATAGAGGCCTATCTCTTTACTCTAATAACTCCGGGACAATTCCAGCTGCCTGGAAAACAGGGATTGTAGTACCTATATATAAAAAAGATAAGAGAGGCCAAGCAGGAATCTGAGGAACAACTTGCTAAAGATACCAAATCCAAAAGCATATTCCCTCCCAGTACATCAGAGGCAGAAAACTTGCTAGAGAGGCAGTTGGTCTGTTAGATGATCAGGAAACAAGGGGGGCACTCAAAGATAATAAGGCCATTACTGAGAAACTAAATAAGTTCTTTGCATCAGTTTTTAATGCAGAGGATGTTGGAGTGATACCCACACCAGAACTATTTTTTGTTGGTGAGAAATCTGAGGAATTATCTGAAATTAGCATCATGTCAGAAGAGGTTTTGTTGCATATTCATAATTTGAACAGAAGCAAATCATCCAGGCCTGATGACACTCATCCAAGGGTACTGAAAGATCTCAAATTTGAAATTGCAAAACTACTATCAGTAATATATAATAGTAATCTGGAATATCTCTAAAATCTTCCTCTATGCCAAGTTTGAAGGTTAGAAAATGTAACCCCAGTTTTTAAGAAATGATCCGGAGTTGACCCTGGAAACTACAGACTGGTAAGCTTGATATCATTACTGGGCAAACGGGTGGAGACCATTGTTAAAAACAGAATTACTAGGCATATTGATAGTGGCGGCTGATGGGTTCTGAGGCTGGTGCGGCAGCGGGCAGGGCCAACCCAACAGTGGGCAGCGAGAATCCAATGGTGGGCACAGCCAACCCTAAAACTGTACACTTACATGATCATGATCAATGGAATAGAACATGCACACAAGGATACTACAACATGCACGCAAAGAATAGAACATGCATACAAGGATTAGGGATGTGCGAATGTGATTCGGGCGTTCGGTTTTCAGCCCAAACTTGGCCCGTTCAGATGGCTAAACCAAACAACCGAACCGAACACAGAAGCAGCCGAACAGTTCGGCTGCATTTGGGTGAGTTTGGCAGTGTTCGGGCAGGGAAAATGTGACTGGAAGGCCCGGGGGGGGCGCGGAGGAGCAGACTTCCTGGCGCCAGGGGTGGAGAGGCTTTGACTAGCAGTCAGCCTGCCCAATCACCATCCCTCTTTTCCTCAGACCAGACCACTGGCTTCGCAGTCTGAGATTGGCATGGGGATAGGCTGAACAGAGCCAATGGGGCTTGTGGTAAGGCGAGTGCAGCAAGTAACAAAAGTCATTGCCCTCCCCCCTTCCAATTCCTTCAGAGCTAGCCACTGATCCTGTCAGCAGGCATTTTCAGAAGGCTCTCTCTCCCAGCAGTTTGTGTTCCTAATCCATTGCCATCCTTCTCCTATTTCATCCATTCCCACACGTTTACCTCCATAGTTTCATTTATTTAGATTAGATAGATTTAGGTGTTATACCTGGCATCAAGAAGCAGCCACTCCAACCCAAGGTCCCACCATCAGGGTTCTGGGGCCTATGTTACAGGCAGGGAGGTCTGTCCAGCCACGTCAACCAGAAGCTGCCACTCCTGTTCCAGGACCCACCGTCAGGGTTCTCAGGCCTAGATTCCAGGCAGGGAGGGCTGTCCATCCATGTCATCCAGAAGCTGCCACTCTAGTCCCAGGACCCACCATTAGAGTTCTGGGGCCATCATTCCACTCACAGAGAGCTGTCATTTCACCACATCAAGAAACAGGCAGCCACTCCAGCCCCAGGACCCACCATCAGGGTTCTGGGGCCTACGTTCCAGGCAAGGAGGGCTGTCCATCCACATCATGCAGAAGCTGCCACTCTAGTCCCAGGACCCACCATCAGGGTTCTGGGCCTGTCATTCTGCTCACAGGGAACTGTCATCCTACTGTATCAAGAAGCAGTCAGCCACTCCAGCTCCAGGACCCACTATCAGGGTTCTGGGGTCTACATTACAGGCATGGAGGGTTGTTGTACCACTGCATCCAGAAACTGCCAATTCAGCCCCAGAACCCATCATCAGGGCCTACGTTCCAGGCAGGGAGGGCTGTCCATCCACGTCATCCAAAAGTAATAGGGGTGCTGCTGCTGCTCAGCCTGCTGCTGGTGCTGTTACTGCTAGGGATGGGGACAGGGAAAGACTCTGCCAGCTGAAAGGAGTGGCTGCTCCCACTCCCACCATCCCCAGTGGTGTCCTGTTGTTGCTGCTGCGCACTCTCCAAAGCCTGCTCTGCCTGCTGGACCCTCTCCACCAGCTCACCCTTCCAGTGGCCATAGAGCGGTGTCTGGCATGCCACCGGCTGTGTTGGTGCCCTATGGAGCCCTGCAACATGCATAAATAACCACCAAGGGTGGTTAAAGGGTGGTTAGCGTCATGTCTGAAAGTACCCTTAGACAACTTGGTTGGGCCTTGTTCCAAGAAGTAGACGCAGTTGGAACAATTTGCATTTTCTTAGACATCATGGAGTACCTCAAAGAAAATCTTTTATCTAGTTCTCGTTGCCCACCCCTTGCCCAGATTAACCCTTGGTACGATGCAGAATGTTGAACATTCAAGTGAATGCTTACAGCTAGAAAGAAGAAATGGGCGGTGACTCAAACCCATTCTGCCCACTCTCATTTTCTAGAATTAAGGCAATCATACAAGCTCCTTCTCAAGTATAAAAAAAGATGGATATTATAGGAAGAAATGGGCATTGCTTGCTGTAGCAGACAGGACAGCTGATACAAGAAACTTCTGGAAAATCCTGAATTGGATGATTAAGCCCGACCAGAAGGTAGGGGCACTTCTGTTTCCAATGCCATCTGGGAACAGTTTTTTTTGGATTTATATAAGCCCCAAATTCTGTCTAATGAGGACCTTATCAGCAATCTGCTCTGCTACTTTCCTTCTCTGATGCCAAAAATTGTTTTTCAGGAGTCAGATATTCATAAAATGATTATGGCATTAAAGATAAATAAATCCCCTGGTCCTGATTTTCTAACTGCAGAAGTTCTGCAAGCTGCCCCTAAATGGTGGGCCTCGGTTTTGTGTAGGCTGTTTACTAAAATTTTGCAGGAGGGCAAGAACCCTTCTGCATGGGGTCTAAGCTGGATAGTTCCGATCTATAAGAAGGGTGAACAGATAGACCCTGGGAGTTATAGGCCTATAAGTTATGAGCAAGCTGTATGCAGCCATAATTTTGCAGCACCTGTAGCAATGGGTGGACACAAGAAATATTATTCCTGAGGAACAATATGGACCATGATGGATTCCTGAGGACCATGATGTCCTAGGGGGCTCACTGTGCCTGCATATTGACAAGCATGATTTGATGGGTAAAAGCCAGCATAGTTTTAGCAAAAGCAAATCATGCTTCACTAATCTATTCGAATTTTATGAGATTGTTATTAAGCACATGGATAAGGGTGATCCTGTTGATAGAGTATATTTGGATTTTCAAAAAGCTTTTGACACAGTCCCTAACCAGAGACTCCTGAGGAAATTATGTAGTCATGGGATAAGAAGGAATTTTGCCAAGGATTGTTAGCTAGTTAAAAGATAGGAAACAAAGGGTGGGATAAATGGTCATTTTTCAATTTGGACACGGAAACAGCGTGGTACCTCAGGGGTCAATTTAATATATTCATTAATCTTCTGGAAAAAGGGGTAAAAGTCAGAATGTGAGGAACTAAAGAGGGATCTTGTACAACTAGGTGAAAGGGCAATAAAATGGCAAATGAAATTCAATATTGATACATGCAAGGTGATGCACATAGGGAAAAATAATCTTCACTTTACATACACGATGTTAGGTTCTGATCTTGGCATAACAATTCGGGAGAAGGCTATGACAACGCTTTTAAGGCACACCCAGAGCCACGCATTAAGAGAGAAGCCATGCTGCACTGCCGGAAGTGGTGTCCTCCCCGTTGCTGGCAACGGTGGTGGCTGGAGACGTGGTGCTTTGCAGAGGCACATTCTAGAGACATCAATTTTCAGGTCTCCAGAATGCACCTCTGCAAAGCACCGCATCTCCAACTGCCACCGTTGCCGGCAACGGGGATCACATCGCTTCCGGCAGCATGGCGCGGCTTCTCTCTTAACGCGCAGCTCTGGAGGCACCTTCGACACCCTCATCTAAAGGCGGTGTTAGAGTCATTGTTGGTTGTTCCTTGAAGACATCAGATCTCTGTGTGGCAGCAATCATAAAGGTACACCAAATGCTAGACATTACTGTGAATGGAATAGAAAATAAAAGTAAAAATCTCATAATGCCAATGTATAAGTCTTTGGTATAACCCCACCTTGCATTGAGCAACTGGCTACAGGCTCTGATAATAAAAAATGAATGGGAAAGTGAAATAATTAGGTTCGTGGAAGTCTTGAGAGGATTACAGGAACCAGAGGCACACAAAGAGACACACAAGTTGAAGTAGAATCTCCTCCCTGTAGCTAAGTTAAACATGTGCACCTGTAACCTTGTAAATGTATCCTTGTCTCTCCTGCTGTTCACCTCTCCCTTGTCTCCCTCCTCCCCCTTCCTTGTCTCTCTTAGATTGTAAGCCCCTTGGGGTAGGGGCTTATAACTGTCTATAACTACTGATTGTACAGTGCCAGGTACACCTCTAGTGCAATAACAACAACAACAATAAAACAACAACATGAATTAATAATAAATAACATGGAAACCTATTGGGCCCAATTCTGCCATGGGTTAAGGGAACAGAGTGACGTGCTGTGTTTGACCTATGGTTAGAAGCTAAATCCATATAATTTTTAATATTTTCATATTTCAAAAGGGACTGTGAAGGAGGTGGTAAGTGGAAGACAGGACCTTCTTAGTGTACTTGTTTGTAGAGGATCTATTCCACAATCCTAGCCAGATCAAGAGTAGTTCATCCCAGTTTTTATTTTGGATCATAAGATGGGGGCAGTCTGGAAATCTTTAGTAGCTAGCTAGATAGACTGTGTGGTGCTGTGAGTAATATAAATGTATCTGTTTTGATGCAAAAAGGCTGCAACTTCTGTGTCATTATGATTAACTTCTGAAGTTCCCTTTATACTGGGAAATAATATTTTGTTTGTTATTTAAATAAAATGCCATGCCACTGATCTTGTACATTACTGCTTAGGCACTTTAACCAAAGCTCTTTCAAGTCAATGGAGACTCCCACTGAATTGAATTAACAGACCTAGATAGCCCTATTTCCATTAAGCACACTAAGCAAATATTCTTGAAACCATTAAAAGCTAAAATCCAAAGGTACATACTTAAATATATATATTCCTGGCATCTTTCTACATCTTGGACTGATCATGTTGTTAGAGTGGGATTTCAATGCATTGAAGGGTAAACACAGAACAAAGAATTATTATTTTATGTCCAGTTTCATATGTAGCCATTCAGTGGCAAGATTAAAAAGTGTGTTGTTTTGTTACTATGGTAGCTAGTAACCATAGTTAAAGAACTATCAAAGGCAAACACTACCTAATAGCATGTAATGATTAAAAGTAGGGCTGAAACTCAGTACTTGGATTTTATTCGATTTTACCAAGTACCACCCCATTCTGCCTTGTTTTTCCAAGTTCCAAATGGCCGAGGAATCGCCCTGCCACTCAAGACTCAGAAAAACCTTGGCTGAGTGTGGGGGGGGGGGGAGTGGGAGTGGGCAGAGGGCAGCACGGCCAGCAGTGCAGGTCCGGTAAAGGGTGTCAGGGAACAGGGCACATGAGGTAAGGGAAGGGGGTGCAGGGAGTGCAGTGGAGGGCAGGGAAGGCAGTTGTCACTCACATAAAAGCCATGTGGGAAATGGCTACTGGCTGTTCTGCGTATGCAGAGCAATATTCTAAAATGGTCCCAGCAGTGTTGCTGCCATTTTGGAAAAGGACAGCCATTCTGTGGATACACAAAAATGGCCACTGCACATGGTTAGACTGGATGCCTTTTTTCAAAATGGCGGTGCCACTGCCATTGCCATTTTCTAAAAGGATGTGCATGCACAGAACAGTGCAGCTGCCATTTTGCACATGTATAATGATTTTTTTATTTTATTTTTTAAATGAAAAACTTAACAAAAATGAACAGGTTTTCAACAAAAACCTGAAACAAATGGTTTTCTAATACAGAAAACAAACACTAACAACAGAAATGAATAAGGTATGTTCTGCACATCTCTACTGATGTCTGTTCATAAATTTTAAAGGTTTCTTGTGTCTAAGATATAATGGTTGCCATAAGATCAGTACAATTGGCATGGATGCCAGGAGGTAATGCATAATGACAGAGTATAAATAATGACCATGTTGACAACTGCAAATAGTAAACAAAATACAATATAAATAAAATATAATCAATAAAACGTAAATAAATATAAATAAATAAAATTAAGAATAAAAATAAAATATAAATAAATCATAACATTAAATATAGAATAAATTATATTTATAAAAATATAGATAAAATATAAATAAAATACAATAAAAATGGCCAGGCTCCTAAAATCATGAGATGTTTTAAAATCATACAATTTTATAAAAACAGCACATAACTTTGTGTTAGTGAGAGATAAGGCTTTTATGATCTTGAGTTTGCTGATTCCATTAAGGAAATACCTAAAATCATGAGACTCGCAATATAGTAATGAGAACTGGCAATATTTGTTTATATATAACAAAGTTTAAACCATGATTCTAATTTTATTCCTGGTAGATAGAAAATCTTAGAAGCACCCAGGATGCAGTACTAAAGACTTTATCAACCCCCCCATATAGACCTCCATCCAAAGTTACCATGCACATAACTATTTTGTAAAAGATTTTCCATATTTCCATACCACTTTGCATTCCAAAGTATCTCAGTTTCCTTTGAAAAATATGAAGCTAATTTTGATAAGGGATCTGACCCCACAAACACTATTAAACTTTCAATGGTAGGTGATCCCTTAGCTATATTTCCATGTACATATACAAAGTACAAATAGGGAGTAAGGAGGAACTAAGCTGACAACCAACATGAAAGACAGTGCATGAAAACTCAAAAGGAGAGGAGGACATTTTTGACAAAAGACAGAAATGAAATGGGATATTTAATCTTCAGGCAGAGCAAAGAATACCTCCATTTTTGAGGTCTTTGAGGTACTCAATTATCTTACCTTGGAAGCATGAAGGGCAGATTCTTTGCTGCCAGGAGTTGAAACTCTGGTTCCAACAAGTCTAAATATTCCAAACCCGATGCTTAGGCCGATTCCCTCCAGGCTTAGATTCTAAAAGACCCTTATGTTTTCTGCCAGTCCAGGAACTTCAGTCCTAACCATGTTGCTATTTGTATTTAGCAAACAATCTTGCCTTCGCTCAGGAAGCAGGTTTCATTCCAGTTTGGGGCTGAGGTTGATTTTATGTAATCATTTAACTTGTTGACAAATAAATGCTGGAGAAAAAAATGTTCTTAGCATGATCTTGGCAAACACCAACATGGATTTAACTTTCTTCTACATTTAAATTCTAGCCATTTATTACATAATTCCCTGCCAAAATTAGGCAGTAAACTGCTTTCATATTCAAAAGAATGTTTCCATTTAAAATTCTAATAAGATGCTGGATCTCACTCTTTTCACAGAACCTATATTATTTTACATTAGCTTTACACTGCTAAAGAAATGGGTCATTACTTTAGTACCTCTCCAATCAGGCAAAGCATTCATTACTCACACATTTTATTATGAAACATTAAAGTTAAAAATAGTCTAATTCAAAGTGTCATAAACTGCTGTTGCTAAGCAGATAGGTTAGCTGTTGATTGTTTAAATGCTTTGTCCTGTATTTAATCAGTTTCTCACCTGCAATAATGCTTTGTTATTGGAAGTTTTGGAAGAATAGGTTGTAATCCTCCATTTCTGCCGAGTGTAATTTAAAATTGTAATTTATTGTGGTTATTCAAAGGGCTGTCTTAAGTACATTAAAGCCATATGGTACTGTGGTTTCATCTGCTAAATATGCCTCATCAGCAAAGAGAAGTATTATGATCAATATGTTTATTACTCATATAATATAATGTACTAAGCTCTAGAAGGTTATGGTTCCTGCCAGTTACTTGACAATATGAGGTGCAATGCTTATTTTAAGATTGTTTGAGGGTTTGAGTATTCTCAAGATATAAAAAGTATTCTCTTTGTTTTGGTATGTTTAAAGTTTGGAAAACATTTGAGCAGCTGAAATCCTTTAGAAATATTATGTCTAAGCAGGGTAGCAAAAACCTATAAAAGGTAAAACCTGGAGTTTTGGTGCTTAAATGCTTAGCTAAATGTGGATCCTGAAAGAAAAGAGAGAGAGAGAGAGAGATGAGAACAATGTGTGCTATTTATTTTGGCAGGAGAACATATTGTCTAATACAATTATTCATATTTCATAAGTAAAAATAAAACTGTCTCTCAAATCATATGATTTCATAAAAGCTTTGTATACACTTGATCTCAAAAATAACAGAAGATGTGCCACACATACCATGCAAGATCTTAGCCTTTCGAACAAGCGATAAACAGGTATATGGGTAATTGGAGAAAGAGGGAGAGGCCATGTAATCTAAAACCACATAATCTAGTAGTAATAGCAGTAGCATGTTTGTGCCTAACTGCCCCAGTCGTGAATTAAGACCACTACGAGCTGGCAATTGCAAACGCATAATGGAAACATTTTACTCCATCCAAAGCATAAAATTTCTCATCCAATCTTCGTATCTCTTGAACTGCTCCTTCAATGTTTCTCTTGCTGGTACCTCCTCTACATTGCTTCCCCTCTCTGTGGGAGTTCCCCAAGGCTCTGTCCTGCTCCCTCTTCTCCCTTTACGCTCTTTCTCTGGGTAAACTCATTGAATCTCATGGCTTCCAGTACCACGTGTATGCTGATGACACGCAGTTCTATCTCTCCACTCCCATGCCCTTCTCCTCCATCCACTCTCGTATTGTTGACTGTCCCTTTGATATCTCTGCTTGGATGTCTCGCCACCAGCTCAAGCTTAATATGGCCAAGACTGAACTCCTCATCTTCCCCCAAAAAACATTCCCCTCGTACTTCCCTCTTAGTTTCCACTGAGGGTGTCACAATCCAACTTGTTCCTCAGGCATATAGCCTGGGATTCATTTTTGACTCACAACAACTCACATTGTTGCCCAGGAGCTTCGCTCCTACTTTGCCCCCACCCTCGCCTGCTTGTGACTCCCCCTGATCCTCTTCATCCCTTCACTCTTGCTGCCCCCCCATGTCTGGAAATCCCTCCCTGGATACATTCAAACTACTCCCTCCCTTCCAACTTTCAAATCCCTCCTGAAAACCTCCCTCCCTCAGAATCTCTTCCCTGTAAGGTGATATAATACCATTCTTTTTGTTAAGGAGTTAAGCAGGCAGGGATAGGGAATTGGGGGTGGGTGGGTTGGTGGATGTTTGGGGTAGGGATATGATGGGTGGTTGGGGAGGGTTTTTTGTGGGGTTTATGGTTGGTTGGGAAGGGGTGAGGGGAAATGTTGGGGTTTTGTGTTTTTATGCTGTTTTATATGTATTCTTTTTAATTGTTTTGTAAGCTGCCCTGAGCCATTTGGGAAGGGTGGGGAAGAAATAAAAATAAAATAAATAAAATAAATGAAGTTAGACACATGCACCTGCAACTTCTCAACCTCATGAATGTATCCTGATGTTCACCTCTTCCTTGTCTCCCCATTTCTTGTCTCTCTTAGATTGTAAACCTCTTGGGGTAGGGAACTGTCTATAACTACTGATTGGACAGTATCAGATACATCAGCAGTGCTATATATAAAATAAAAATATAGGATGAGACAACCTATGGATACAATGGGCAGACTCAGAGGAGCACAAGAAAACTGTGAAAAAATACTGGACAGAATATGGTCTATGCATAGCCTTATCAAATGTTTGGCGGGCATCATAGCCAAATCAGGGATTTAAAAAAAAGAACTTTTTAAATTAGGTTATCTAAACTACCTTTCCACTGCCAGAATGGTTATCTAAACTCCAGAACTCTCCCAATTGGCGGGGGGGTCAAATATTCTGAGCAATTGTAACTCTCGTTAAAGCAACAGGCATTGTAAGAGGGACAGGCTATACGGAACAGCCTGGCCCTTTAAGACACTTAGCACCAGCCTGTAAGGTGCAGGTGCTGCTTGTAGAGACATTATCAGACATTAGAGAATTTTGAGATGCTGTGCAGAACGGAGGATAATGCCTTAATGCTACTCAGCTGGCTAAGCCTCTGGAGGCTAGATGAAGACTCAAAAACTGCGTAACCTGAGTGTCTAAGTGGGAGGCCAGCTGGGATGGGCATGGCTGAGCCATCCCAGAAGCCTAAAGTACTGAGAAACAGGGATGACTGTGCCGGGGGGGCTGTGCCAAGGCTGGTGACAGGAAGGACTGTATCTGGCCAGCAGGCCCAGGGCCTAGAACTAGGAGAAGGCCCAGGGAAGGTTCCAACAAGACCTTTTTGTTTGGTCAGGCTGTGGTGGGATTGGGTGGAGGGGTTAGGGGAAAGGTTGGGGGTAGTGATAGGGGATTTGTTTAGCTTTTTAATATGGTTTAATACTTTGAAACCCACCCTGAGCCTACTAGGGAAGGGTGGGGTAAAAATTGGAATGAACCAAGTCTGGAACCCAGTCTTCCATAAGATAAGCAGACTTAGGCATAGGCAGATCTCCAAGGGGTGGGAGTTTCATAATTGTGAGGCAGCCACAGAGAGTGCCTCTCTATGTGCCTTTGTTGTGGAAACTTCACAAGCAGATGGTACCCACAAGAGGGCAGGGTACTCCTGGTTGACCTCAGACAGAACATAAGGGAAGAGGTGATCTTTCAGATACCTAGGGCCCAAGCTGTTTATAGGTCACTCAGAACCAGCACCTTGAATCATGCACAGAAACTATTGGCAGCCAATGCAGACTCTGTCACTGGTGTAATGTGCTCCCAATTACCCGGCATGTCTGGAGGCAGATCGCCATGCTCCGTACCCACTATTACTTCTGAACAGTGATCAGGGGCAGACCATGTACACCATGTAGACCATGTTACAGAGACATGGATGGCGAAATCCATAGATCATAAAAAAGGTTGCAGCCTTCTCACCAGATGAAGTTGGTGGAAAATATTCTTGGCCCCGCCACAAACGGCCAATCCAGGCACACCGGAGGATCCAAGAGCACCTCAAGGCTGTGAACCTGAGTGACCAAAGAAGGCTGGACTCCATTAATACCAGGGGTTCCTATATCCCCCAGATAAAAGGCCAGCCAACCATCATCACCTCACTCTTGTCTGGATTCAGCTCCAACCAACTCACCCTCATCCAGTCCCCAAGGGCAGCCAGGCACTGGGTAAGCACTGAGACTGCAGGAGCTGGTTCAGATGAAAAAGAAAGAGGTTAGTGTCATCAGCATCCTGATGGCACTTCACTCCAACTCTCTGAAAAATTTCATCCAGGGTCCTCATATTGACATTGAGCAGGAGTGGGAACAAGATGGAACCCTACAGGACCCCATAAGGAAGCTCCTGAGGGGATGATTAGCCACTGCCCATCACCACCCTCTGAGGTCTCCCAGCTGGGAATGAGCAGAACCACTCAAGAGTAGTCTCAAGAACCCTGGCCAGGTCACATAGTCATGTCAACGACACTCCATGATCAACTGTATCAAAAGTCACTGAAAAAATCTAACAAAATCAACAGGGTACAATTACCCTTGACTATTTCCAAGCAGAAATCATCAACCAAGGTCATAAATGCAGTCTCAGTGCCATGTCCAAGATGAAATCTTGACTGACAAGGGTCCGGGAATCCAACAGCATCAAGATGCACCTGAAGCTGTGAGGCAGCCACCTGTTCAATAAACTTCCTCAAAAAGGGAAGATTACAGATGGAGTGATAACTGGCAGGGGAGTCAACACCAAGAGATGTTTCCTTGAGCAGGGGCTGGATTACTGCATTTTTGAGACCATCAGGTACCGTGACCACTCAAACAACCCAGCAAAGGCCCCAGTGTCTTCCAGCTATCTTTTACCAGCCAGGATGGGCATAGATCTAGTTCACAACTAGATGCCTGCACAACTCCAAGCACAGCTTCTCCATTGGTTGGTGAGACTAACTGAAGCTGATCCAAGCAAACTGGACAAGACCAATCCTCCCCAACTCTGAACTCTGATTCTGTATCCAAACTGGAAATTCCCAAATAGTGCCAAATATGAGATACTTTATCTGCAAAGTAGGTGGCAAACTCATCACAGTGAGCAGGTAATGACTCTAGCACCAGGTGGAGACAGGTAAGATTTAATAAGTTATTCACCATCAAGAAGGGCTCCATTGGATGACACTTTGTAGCAGCAAAGAAAGCTTTTTTCAGCGTTATTACAGCCACAGTATAGTCCATCAAAAACAATTGGTAATTAGACTTTGGCATAAGCTGTGTACCACCTGTGGTCTAACTGCCTCTCCCTACCCAGTTACATCACTGATGCCAACATTTCTCCCTGAAAACTGAGGTCTACAGAATGCACCTCTTGAAAGCCTCACATCTGCAGCCACCACTGAAGATAATGAGTGGCACGTCACTTCTGGTAGTGCCTGGAGCATGTAAACAACCCCCGTGCGGCTTTCCTCTTGAATACGGAGTGCTCCAGAGCCGCTTCTAAGTTCCACATGTAAAAGTGACCTACGTCTTTGCTTTGTCTCTGTCCATGTGGCAAATTTCGAGCCTCTTTGCTTTCTTTCTTTGTCGTGCATCTTGCCTTTGTTGGATTGTGCAACAGTCACAAGTAAAAGCCCATTGCAAGCCCTGCAAGCTTAATATGGGCCTTGTCCAGTAGGGGGAGGGTCAGGGGATGAAACAGGGTTTTTTTTGCTCTCCTTGTCTCCTCTCTTCTTCTCTCTCTGTCCTCCATCTTGTCCCATGCAGACTGTACAGTATGGAAGCATGTCTTCTGAGTTCTTAGTAAAGTTCTNTATGGAAGCATGTCTTCTGAGTTCTTAGTAAAGTTCTGTTTTGAAGAAACTTCTGCTGTGTGTTATTCAACAGAAAGCTAACTCTACAATAGGTTATGGGCCCATGACATCTTCAAGGCAATTTTGAAGACTAGAAACAGCCCAGAAGGAGACTATAAAAGAAAACTCCCAGACAGAGAGGCCTACTGACTGTGAGTAAGAAGGCCTAAATTCTAGAAGGAGATTTAGTAGGAAAGCTGAACAATGTAAACTATCAATTGTGGAAGTTTAAAGTGCAAATGTTGCTGGCTAAAGATGATCTATGGGAGGTGATTACCACAAACAGACCAGCAGCAAATCATGAGGAATGGGATAAAAAGGACAAGTTAGCAAAGCCTACAATAAATTTATTGGTAGAAGATGACCAGCTAATCCATATAAGTGAGACCACAGCAAGAAGCATGTGGATTGCATTGCAAAACTTACATGAGAGAACTAGTCTGAACAGCAAACTGTTTCTACTGAGGAAACTATACAAAATGAGGCTTGGCAAAGAAAGTGAAATGCAGGAGCAGATAAACGGCATGTTCAAAGTAGTGGCACAGCTGTGTGGCATTGGAGAAGATATAAAGGACAGCCATGTGGTACCCTACTCCTCTGCAGTCTTCCTGAATCTTACAGTGCACTCATCAATGCCCTGGAGACAAGGCCAGAGGCTGAAGTGAAGTTGGAATTTGTTAAAGGTAGACTTGCTGATGAATTCCAGAGCAGAAAGGAGAACCTGCAGAATGATCTAAAGTAGTTTAATGAGATTTCACTGAAAATCTCAGACAAAGCTCCTAAGAGGGAAACCAGAGTATGCTTCAGATGCAAAAAGGAGGGGCATTTAAAGAAAGACTGCTATATATGAAAAGCAGAACAACAGAAACTGTTTCCACAAACACCTATGCGGGAGTCTAAAGTCACAAACAGTAACTCAGTCACACAACAATGGGGTGGGTGCTTCAGAACAATGCAAGGCAGCTCATCCCAAAATTGGTGTGTAGGCTCCGCTGATGCTGAGCCAAGGCAGTCGACAAGGTCTAACAAAGGCATTCCCCCCACTCGACTCTCCTAAAAAGTAAGCACCAGTAAATTGTCAGAGCCAGCATCCTGGGAGGACATCTCACAGATGTCAGAAGGGGAAGCAGAAAAATGGGTAAGAGCGGCTGAAGAAGAAGTAAAGTCCATGCAGGACAACATGACATGGACACAACATGACATGGACACTTAGAACTGGTGAGGCTGCAGCTCGTCTGCATACGCTCCCAGCATCCTCGGCTGTCATCGCTTGAGGACACCACGACTCTCCTGGGGCTGGCCTTCCTGCCACCCCAAGCTCCACCGACCAGCGGGCCAAGAACTGGTGAGGCTGCAGCTCGTCTGCATACGCTCCCAGCATCCTCGGCTGTCATCGCTTGAGGACACCACGACTCTCCTGGGGCTGGCCTTCCTGCCACCCCAAGCTCCACCGACCAGCGGGCCAAGA
>QEPC01013866.1:326914-338891 GCA_003113815.1 Sphenodon punctatus
CCCCCCACCCACCCCACCCTGCCCAGCCTGGATTTTTTTTTTTAAAAAAATTTCCCCGAAGTCCTTGCTAGTGTGGGCTCTGGGCCGCCACCGGCAACCCAGAGTCCGCAGCAGCAGGTAGGTGTACTGGTACTAGGTTGATTCCTGGGGTGGGGGGTGGTTTAACACCCCACCACCCCAGGGATCACCCTACCTCCCCACCCAGGGATTGCCTACTTCTGGCGCTCCGGGCAGCCGCGGCAGTGGTGGAGGCAGTGGTCTGGCGGCTTCAGCGCTTTCTAGACCTTCCGGGGAAACCCAGACGTTCCCCAGAAGGTCTAGAAAGCGCTGAAGTCGGCAGTCACAGCCAGCGCTGAAGCCATTGAACCGCCACCGCCACCCATAGCGCCAAAGGTAGGTGATCCCTGGGTGGGGAGGTACTGATCCCTGGAGTGGGGTGTGTGTTAAACTACTCCCCACCCCAGGGATCACCCTAGTACCTGCTGGTGCAGGCTCCGGATCGCCAGTCGTTTCCTGGAGCCCACACTAGTAGGGACTTAGGGTAAAAAATTTTTACCCCCCCCTTCCACCCGCACAGCCTGGGAGGGGGAGGAGGGAGGTATTTATTTATTTTCCATTGATTTCATTGGGGACAGTTCCCCATTGAAATCAATGCAATAAATCCGGCACCGGTAATCTGGTTTTAATCCAGTAACCCGGTATTTTTTTAAATTGCCCCCAGTTTTTTTAAACTGGTAAAACTGGTAACCAATATTTTTCCTGATGACCCACCCCTAGCCTTTCCCCCAGCTCCTGTCTCTCAGATTGTAAGCCCTAAGGGCAGGGACCGTGTCTATTTTATTACTTTGTAAAGTGCCAGGTACACTGCTCGCGCTATATAAATGTTTTTTAATAATAATAATTCACCCAGAGGAGAAGATGCATACTAGGCTGGCGCCTTCCCTGCACCCCAAAGCACTCCCAGAGCAATGGCCATGGGAAAAAGGATCCACTGTCCCAGACAGAGGACCATAGGGGCTCTCTGGGAACAGAGTGAGGGTAGTTGGGGTGGGGGACTGGGAGCCAGGACTCCTGGGTTATTATGGGGTTGGTACATGGTGGGTCAGAGCATGGGAGTGGGAGCCAGGACTCCTGTGTTCTCTGAGAGGAGAGTGGGGCTACTGGTCTAGAGCAGGGAGGCTGAGAGCCAGGACTCCTGAGTTCTCTGAAAGGGTCATGGGAGCTAATGGATTAGATCAGGCAGGGGACAGGGAGCTAGGATGCTTAGGTTCTCTGGGAGAGGAGTTAGTTATAGTAGGTTTATAGCAGGGAAACTGGGAACTAGGACACCTGGGTTCTCTAGGAGGGGAGTTGGGTAAATGTCCGTTTATAGCAGTGGGGCTGGGGGCCAGGATTCCTGGTTTCTTTGGGGGGAAGTGGGACTAGTGGGTAAGAGCAGTGGGGTTGGGAGGATAGAGCTCTGGGAGCACATTACACCAGTACTCCATAGTCTGCACTGGCTCCCTAAAGCTTTCTGGTCACAACTCAAGGTGCTGGTTTTGACCTTTAAAGCCCTAAATGGTCTTGGTCCTACATATCTGAAAGACCGCCTATCCTTTCATGTCCTATTGTGGCCATTGCGATTGGCCGGGCGTGCCTTCCTGTGAGTACCATCTGTTAGCTTTGTTCACATGAGAAGGGCCCACAGGGAGGTGTTCTCGGTTGCTGCCCCAGTGCTGTGGAACTCCCTTCCATCAGAGGTCCTCTTGAGCATCTTCCAGAGATGGTGTAAGACTTTTCTGTTTGAAAGGGCATTTGGCGGGCGTGGATAGGGGTTTGGGATGGTCTTGGGGGAGGGTCATGAGGGGGAGGGAGGGTGGGGATGGGATGTGATGGAATAAGGAGAGGGTTGGAGGGTGTGGTTTAGGGTTTCTTTTTAATTGTGTTTTGTGTTTTTTATGTTTGTTTATGTATTTTTGTAAGCTGCCCTGGCCCCTGAGCCTTTGAGGGAAGGGTGGGTAAAAAAATCAAATCAAATAATTAAATAAATTTACATTAATTTGTCCCTGGAAGACAGCTGTCTACCTGCCACTCTGCTGATGTAGTTCTCTATGGAGTTCAACTTGGAGATTCTTACAGAGGATAAAAACAGACAGATGTTCTCTTGGGATTGCCCTGGACTGTCTCAGTTGCTGCCCAGGCTCTGACCTCAAGAAAACCTCCGAGATCAGAGCCCAGCCTAGGGCCCACCTAATCAGGCCAGAGCAGGCTATCACATTTGTTTTAGCCAGCCATGACCTGACCTGGGTCAGGGCCACCATGACTGGCCACTATGGATGGTCATAATTAGCCACCATGGCTGCCTGTCACCCATCATGGTAGGAGTGGGGCTAGTTGCCCCATGTCTGTTGTAGCTCTCCCCTTCCCAGGCTGTGTGGGCACTGGAACAACGGTCTAGCCATGAGCATGTGTGTCCATTTCCCTGGGCCGTGTCCCCCAGAATTTTTCGCCAAGGGCTAGGATTTGACAGTGACACTTCATCGTCACGTGTGTTTTTAACCAGAATGAGTAACATGCTTTGTTTCTCTTATGCTCTCACTTCTTCTCCTGGTCATTCCATATCTATGCTTTCTGAATTTTCTTTCTTGTGTCAGAAACTTACATCACCTTTAAGACCATATTGAACTGGGATGGAGAAACCTTTCCGTCCACTTAAATTAGTATAAGCACACAGGTTGGACAGGAGTTACAATGCACCACGTTTCTCTGTTATAGCTATATCACCACCCTCTTTCAAATTTTGTATACCCCAACACTGCCAGTCTCTTAATATTCTGAGCATATGCTGAGACCTGATTCTCTGCTGCCTCACACAATAATTTACACCTTGCAGAGTGAGTATAAAATGTCATCCTTTAAATTAAGCAATATTTTACAACATTTCTGAACCAGTTTATGGACAAATTTTAAAAAGTAACATAGACATCCAAGTCACATTGTTTTAAAAAGACACTGGATGTAATCCTGAGTCCATTGAATCACCCTAACTTCCATTGAAAATCAATGTGAATTGGGTGATTAAGTACAATTCTTGTCTTTGAATTTTTTTTGAAAATGGGATATAACATCCCATATAACTTAAGCACTTCCTGGGGGGGATAATATATTCAGAACTTCCATATCCACCTCTGAATTTTCACATTACCACTGTAAAAATGGTTTTAGAATAGAAGCAGTCTCTTAGTATTGCCATGATCTAAGCATAATTTTTCTCAGATGGTAGATCAAGGTTTGTCAGATTTTAAAGTAGTTGAATATGTTGATCTATTGCTTAATAATACTGCCACCTACTTGTTTTCTGGAACATCATTTGGAGGGGGAGGGAAATGAGTTCACTCTTATCAGTGTAATCTGGCTACAGCTCTTTGTTTTAATTATGTTCTGTAGCATAACAGATTGTTGCCATGGTTTCATGTTAAGCAAGAAAAAAAAAATCTCTTTCCAGCTCTGCTTCCAAACTTTTTGCAATCCCTGTTTAGGTTTAATTTTGAACCACATTGCCAATTTGTGTAGTGTTAATTGCCAGCTGTTTCACATACATCTTGTTTACTCAGCTTTTACACTATTGGTTCCTGTGCAGAGATCTTAGAGCACATTCCCGCATACACAAACACACTGGTGTTTGTGAATGCAGGCAATTTTAAAATGTGCCTGCATTCATTCACACCAACATGTCACTAGCGCGTTCAAGCTACTTTACAGAATGCGCTAGCAACAGTCTGACTAACCTGAAGGCTCCATGAGGGGAAGGATGCAGGCGGCGGCTCCATAAGCGGCCACTAGGGGGGCCTGACCGCTCCGAGCTCTGGTCCCTCGTGGGGGCTCTGTCCATGTGTTTGATTCTAACGTACTGCTTGGTGTTGATGTCTGAGGGGCGTAAGGTTAAGGGAATGTTTTTCTGGACAGTTCTGTCCAATAAAGCCATTTTGCATGCATTTTACAGTTAAATGTTGTTGTGTATGTAAATATTTCTTCTAATCCACTCCTGCTGGAACAGCACAGCCTCTTTTCCACCTTTGGAACTTGTTAACATTTTGCACTCAACAGCATGTACCCCCGTAGCAGAACTTTGCACAAACTGTGTAGTTGCCTTTATGTAGAAAGTTGGAAAAGCTTTTCTGCCTTGTTATTATTATTTGTATTATGTATGTACTGATGTATAAAGACAGAGTATGCATGCTCTTAAGAACAGGGCTGTAATATGTATAAATAATTCACAAGCCAGGCATAAAAGACTCCTGGCTAGGCTGGAAATTGCTTTCAAGGACTTGAGTACTTGGACGACACACAAAGGTAGTTTATTCGGGCAACACCTGTCTGGATTCTGAAACAGAAAGACAGCATGGGTGCTCTTGAGCATTGTGAATGCATGATAAACTTATTCCTTCCAAGTGTTCAAAAGAAAGCAAGTGCTCCACCAAACTATCTACAGCGTGACAGCAAAGAAAAAGTGTTTCATCCTTCCCAGCCTAAGCAGCTAGCGCATGTGTGTATATAAGTCAAGTCCGGAGATGATGGGGCACTTTGGAATTGGAAACGTGCACATTTCTTCACAGAATTTGCTCTTGCAAGCTTAGCTTTGGAGTCTGTTGGAAGAAAAGCGAGAGCATGCAGAAACAGTGATGGAGGAAAAACCCCAAACGCTGTTTCTGTAAACTTAGCAGGCTTAGCTTAAAAGTCTACAGAGCAGGAATGCAGGGTCACCAGGAAGAAGTTAAGAGACAAGGCGAAGAGAGGGGCTGAGGAGGAGTCACTGCTGCCGTGGGAGGGAGGATGCTGCTACCCGGCCACCGCTGAAGCCGTGCTGCGTGTCTGAGAGTGGAATGTCTCCGTCCTGTGGAGGAGTCATCTTCTGCCCACTGTGAGGAATTTAATACCTACTTTGCAGACAAAATTGCTTGTATTCACCTTGACTTGTGGGCTGCTAGTTCTTTGGCAGAGTTGGAGTTTGGGGCTGTGGGGAGGCTCAATCTTGTCCTCTTTATTTGGATTCATTTCAGTTGGTGTCACCTACTGAGGCGGTGGATGTCCTTGGGTCAATGCAGGCAATGTTGGAAATGCAAGGACTGTGAGATCATTGCATCCATTTGCCCAATGCAGAGTTTACAGAGGAGTGTGAGTAGCTAATCATCAATAAGCAGTCAGGAAGCATACTTAAGCTTAAGTAGCTTTATTAGGAAATACATGTAGGATAGGAAAGGCCTACATCTATTCTAAGTCCTAAGACTAGGTGTGTTCAGGAGGGAAGTAGGAAGTTCTCTCTCTGGTTATCTCTCAGACACAAAGAGATAAGAAACCTCCTGGGAGAGGAGATTGACCAATCAGGTCCTGGCAGGAGTAGGGCAGATAGGATGGCGGAAGGGTTCCCTGATCTGTCTGTCTATTCCTGCTGTTTCTAGCAAACAAACAGGATGAGCTGCTTAGGGGGGATGCAACTAAAGGAATGTATTTCCAACAGGCAACCCGTTGTAAATTAGATCCTTGCCCATCTTGATTGGTGAAAGCCAGTAGTGAGACACTGAGTCTTTGCTGTCTGGGATTGTCAGTGCCTCCTTTCAGGAGGGCATGGTTCTGGAAGCCCTCAACATGGCGGCTGTTCGGCCTCTGCTCAAAAAGCCATCACTTGATGCTGACTTTTTGGGCAGCTCTCGCCCAGTCTCTAACCTTCCCTTTTTAGGGGTGGTTGCTAGGCAGCTTCAGGGACGTCTAGATGCAATCAGATTTCTGGACCCATGTCAGTCTGGCTTCCGACCTGGGTATATCACTGAGACTGTCCTTGTGGCACTGACTGATGATCTTCACTTTGAGTTTAAAAGTGGATATTGTACCCTGTTAATCATCCTTTTAGATCACTCAGTAGTCTTTGATACAGTTGACCATGAGGTGGTGTTGACACAGCTGTGGGATCTGGCAGGGGTTTGCAGGATGGCTCTAGAGTGGTTCTGTTCATTCCTGCCAAGGATGTTTCAGCAAGTGGTGATGGGTGATTGATCTTCTTCATCCTCCCCCCTCTCTTGTGGGGTCCTTCAAAGTTCCATCTTGTCTCCCCTCCTGTTCAACATGCATCTGAGGCCCTTAGGTGAGATTGTGCCGAGATTTGGGGTCTCTTGTCTTCCATATGAGGATGAAACCCAAATCTACTTACCCTTTTCATCTGATCCAGGCCCTGAAGTCTCGGTGCTTACCCAGTGCCTGGCTGCTATTGGGGACTGGGTGCATGTGAGCCATGTGAAGCTGAATCCAGGCAAGACTGAGGTGATAATGGTTGGTCAGCCTTGTGGCTTCGGCGGGGATTCAGACTCCCATCGTTGATGGGGTCCTGCCTCCCCTCACTAAAGTGTGTAACCTTGGGGTGCTCCTAGATCCTCAGCTGCGACTGGAAGGTCAGGTTGTGGCTGTTGTCAGGAGTCCCTTTTGCCAACTCCATCTGGTGATAATTTATTTCTTTAATTACAAATATTTATATCCTGCACCCTCCTGCACACTGGCAGCTGGGGGCAGCGAACAAAGCAAACAGTCAAACAACTATAAAATCCTTTTAAAATACTACAAACATTTGAAAATATTAAAATACCAAAAACAGGCTAAAAGGCAGAAAAAACTCTCCCCCCTCCCCAAAGACCTGGCAGAAGAACCAGATCTAACAATCTTTGGAAAGAGGGGAGGTCTGGGGACAGACGGGACTCCATCGGGAGGGAGTTCCACAGCTGAGGCACGGCCACTGAGAACCATTGCCACTCCGCCATTGCCACCTGGGATACCCGGGGAACTTGCCCCGGGACCTCAGGCAGTCTCACAGATAAGCAGGACCCAAGCCATTTAGGGCTTTATCGGTCATCACCAACACCTTGAATTGGGTTCAGAAGACAATAGGCAGCTAGCGCAGAGTACGGAGCGCAGGTGTAATGTGCTCGCGGCGTCCCGTCCCCGTTTCTAATGGGGATTCTAATGGGGATTTGGCCACCATCATCCATGCCATCATTACCTTGAGGCTGCACTACTGCAATGTGCTCTTCGTGGGGATGCCCTTGAAGGCTGTTTGGGGCTACAGCTGGTGCAGAATGTGGAGGCATGCCTCTTGATAGGGGTGGGTCACCTGGAGCACATTGCACCAGTGCTTAAGAGTCTGTACTGGCTGCCTATAACATTCCAGGCACAATTTAAGGTGCTAGTTTTGACGTGTAAAGCCCTAAAAGGCGTAAGCCCTACATATGTATATTTTATGTATATTTTTAAATGTTTTAATTTTTGTAAGCTACCTCAAGCTGCCTAAGCAGGAGAGATGGAATATAAATGATGGAAACAAATAAATAAATATTTGAGGGACCCCCTTTCTCCTTATACTCCTTTGCAGTCCTTAAGATCTGCCAAGGGTGCTCTCTTGTAGGTTCCATCATTGACTCAGATTCATGACTTGGACCTGCAGAGAGGAATTATCAGTGGCTGCCCCACAGCTCTGGAACTCCCTTCCTTTGGAGGCTTGTCTGAGCCCTAGTTTGAATGTCTACCAGAAGCAGTGTAAGACCTTTTTATTTGGCCAGGTATTCAGTGAGTAGGGATAGATTTGTGGGGGTGTGTGATAGGGTGTTTTTTAGTTTTGTGGGGTTTAAATTGTTTGTTTAATACTTGTATTATGTGGTTGTAACCCACCCTGAGCATTCGGGGATAGGGCTGGATATAAATAAAAATAAATCAAAACCCGGTCTGCTCAGCACTCCCTGCCAGGGTTTGTGTCTTGCAAAAGCTGCCTCTCCCCCCACCCCGCAACTGTGAGCAGTGGACCTATGCTGGAATGCTGTCACCATTCACATGGGCAGGGGCCATATGATCACCCATTGCCACCCATATTTGACTTGCTCCACATGATACACTCCGAATTTCCTGGCATTGCTTTGTGAGAGGTTATGAGTGAGTGATCTGTGGCTCACAGGAGCTCACAGCCGGCCGCTCCACCTTCAAGTGGACAGTTGAATCCGTGGCTGAGGTAGCATCTTGTCTGAAAACACTCATTGATTTGAATCAATGCTATATGTAGTGAGCTATCAGCAATTCTATTGGGCTTCTCCACGTTTGCATTCTCCAACTTGACCAGGCCGATATTGCTTTACAGAAGAAACTTTGTACTGGAAAGAGGACAAGTTGACTCTTTCACTCACTGCATCCATAAAAGGGGAGGCATAATTTGGCTCACAGGTGCTCCGGTAAAATATGGATTTGATCCCACCTCAACCATCAGTGGCCAGCCAACCACTAATAAAGCTGAAGTGGTAGAAATCCTACTGTAAATAGGTTAATATTCAATTTGCAGCATTTTTGCTTATTCCAAGATAAAACTGAAGTCAACAGTTCAGAGAGAAACTCTAGAATGGACACCCTAAGAAACTGCTCTGATTCCACAGGTGGTTGTGACTGAGTTAAAATCGTCAGTCTAACAAGGTTTCCAGTTTTTCTGAGATAAGGATAATTTTTTACAGGTGCCGTACAATGTGTAAATTTAAAAGTAGGACTACACTAATAATAAATTTGGAATACAGACAATTGGCCAAGATAAAGCCCACCCAAGAATTAGAATTTCTTCTTGTTAAAAAGGAGATGATTACATTAAAAATTCTGCATCCCTACAATGATTGTGTCTACAAATTATGTCATTAAAATCTATAATGCAGTGAAATCCAGATAAGTGGAACTTATATGGGGGAGTGTACATCTTACCCCCGGGACCACACGTGTGGAGTCCTGCAGGGTGCCATTCTGTTCCTCCTCTTGTTTAACATCTATATGCAGCTGTTAGGGGAGATCGTGAGGGGGTTTCAGGGCATGCAGTGTCATGTGGTGGCACTCAGCTCTGCCTCTCCTTTTCCATTGACCCAGGCCATGCAGTCTCCTTTTTTTCCCAGTGCCTGTCAGCTGTGGGGGCTTGGATGAGGTCGAGTCATCTGCAATTGAATCCTGACAAGACGGAGGTGATGTTGGTGGGCGAGGGCTTGGGGGTCTGAGGGTGGTTGAATCTCCTCTTGTTGGGGGGTTCACCCTCCCATGGTTTCTCAAGTACGGAGTCTGGTTGTGCTCCTCGATTTGCGGCTCAGTCTGGAATCTCAGGTTGTGGCCGTGGCGGGGAGTGCATTTCGGAAGTTACATCTTGTCCAGTGGCTTCGGCCGTATCTCTCAGACTCCGACCTCGCCACTGTCATCCATGCCTTCATCACCTCGAGGCTGGATTACTGTAACACGCTCTACGTGGGGCTGCCCGAAAAGCTGGTCCGGAGGGTGCAGCTGGTGCAGAATGTTGCGGCCGATCTCCTTATGGGGACGTGTCGCAGGGAGCACATGACACCAGTGCTCCGGGCTCTGCACTGGCTGCCTATAAAGTACCAGGCCAAGTTCAAGGTGCTGGTTTTAACCTTTAAAGCCCTTCATGGCCTGGACCCTGCTTATCTGCGGGACCGCCTCACTCCCCATGTGCCCGTGCAACCCTTGAGATCATCTGTGGGAGCCTTTTTGGAGGTTCCCCAGGCAAGGCGGGTGGCCACCAATGTTAGATCTTTTTCAGTGGTCGCCCCTGTGCTGTGGAATTCGCTCTCGGAGGAGGCTCGGCTGGCTCCCACTCTCCTGCTGTTTCGGCGTGTATGTAAGACCTGGCTGTTCCATCAGGCTTTTGGCGAGAGGTAGGGGTGGGGGGTCCCCACATATTGTATTTTTAAATTGTTTCAAAATGTTTATATTGTTTTTATTGAATGTTGTTCGCCGCCCCGGGCTGCCCCTGAGAGCAGGAGGGGCGGGATATAAATTTTAAATAAATAAAATAAATATAACTTGAATTTCTGGATAAGTCAAATTAATTTGTTTTTCACAAACCCAGGTCTATGACGATCTATTGCTTCTTGATCTGGATAAACAGAATGCTGATAACTCAAAGTGTGTATAAAATAAACTCACCCAGCTAAAAATGTCAGGACCTTTTAGTGTATTAATGATTTTTAATGTGTTAAAAAAAACCCAGCCAAAACTGTAGTATATACCCTGTCAGGCTGAATCTTCAAGTCAGGCAGGAAATGGGTGTTAGGGTATATCAGTTCTCTCCATCTACAGATCTCTGGACATACAGACGTACATCGTACACTAAGAGCCAGGCAGAGAGGTGTGTGCATTTGCATGTGCATGCTAATGATCTGTGCAGCATGCAGAGAGAGTGGGCTGAGTTTGGGAGCAAAAGAGAGAAAACAACAGATATAGGAAAAAATATGTTTCTTATTATTCTGGTAGTCTCAAACGGGCTGTAATTGTAGATTGAGGACCAGATTTCCCTATCTGCAGCCCACCCAAGATGCCCAGAGTAAGAAGCAGCAGGATTACACACACACAAACACCACTGTATAAAGGTACGACAGTTTGCATTTCACCCAAGGGATATGCCTTAAAGGCAAGTGCAATTTTTTCTTTTACAGAGTTAAAAATTTAAGCCTGTTCCACCCCACCCTTTATTTTATTTTATTGCAACTGGTATAATGGGGTTGGAGGGGGGCACTCTTACACAGTAGCCTCCTAGGAACAGAAAGAGAAATCTAATTTTCTGATGTTCCTGAACATGTACATGTACTGCAGAAGACACTGAGACCACTTTTACACAAGCGGCAGGATGCAACACATTGAAGAACGTGCTCCCTGAAAAGCCCCGGGGGGTGGGGGGCGTTCAGACGCACTGGAAGTAGCTGGCTGCCATAGGAATTGCGGCTCATGTCGTCTTTTTGAAGCCACGTTTGAGAAGCCTCGTTATCGGGGTTTCTCAAATGTGCCCTGAAAAAGACCACACGAGCCACAATTCTTATGGCAGCCAGTTACTTCTGGTGCATCTAAATACACCCTGCAGAGCTTTTCAGGAAGCGCGTTCCTCAACGCACTGCATTCAGTTGCTTGTGTAAAAGTGGCCTGAGTGTTTTGGATATTGTGTCACTGAATATAAATCAGGTACACACATATTATTTACCTAGTATTGTAATGGAATGTCTGTGATTAAGTAACTGGGCTTAATGGGTGGGTGGGTGTTTTTAAATGAGATGCTAACCCGCATGGCCACCCAGGAGCCACACATCCAACTACCTTTCTGAAGGTGAAGTGTGGGGATGCGTGCTCCCATGGATCATGGTGCACCAACTCATGACCCTGCATGGAGCACTGCCAAGAAATTCTGAGTGTTTTTTGAAGAGCAGACCAAATATGTCCATGGCAAAGACAGCCACAGAGCCCCTGCCGATATGAAATGGGGTGGCCAGCCACACCAGTAGACCGGTCAGCTGCTCACAGGCACTGTGGGTGGGAGACACAGCCTTTGCAAGTCACAAGAACTGGCCAGAAACGCTGGGGAGCCAAGGTTCCCCAGTGCTGATGCAGGGGACATGTAATTGCAAAGGCTTGTCCATGACCTTTGGCAGAGGGACTGTATAGCAGCTTGCCTCTGTGCCTGGGGTAGTCATGCTGGGAGCGGTCTGTTTTAATCCCTTCCCATGTTCTCCACCTGAGTGGGTGCTCCACAGCAGTGCACCTCAAAGGCCATACCACCTCTCCTCCCTGCCCCCATTGCCTGTTTAAAAACTCAGTGTGGGTGTGTGTGTAGAGAGAGAAAGAGAGAGAATGGGTATTTTCAGACGTTACGGGCGGCCGGTTCACCACAGTGAACCACCAGGGGGGGTGAACAGCGCAACCACGGCCGGGGGTGGGAAAACGACCCAAACAGACGTGCCGGGAACGGGACCATGGGCCGGAACCGGGCCGCACCATCGCGGGCCATGGCAGCACAACAGACGTGCAGCTGAACCCCCGGCGGCCGCTAAACCCCCACAAGGCAATGGGCAGGGGCGGGACACAGACATGGCCACCTGAAGGCAAACGAAGCCACAAGGCACACAAGGGAATGCCCACACAAGGGAAATGGGAAGGGAGG
>QEPC01013866.1:377389-441799 GCA_003113815.1 Sphenodon punctatus
GGGAGGGAGGTTTTGGGGGGGGAGAAGGCCACAGGGCAAGCAGCTGCATTTTGGGGGCCGAGGTGTGGTGGACCGGGGGGAGGGGTGGTTCTGGGACGTGGATGGTATGATCCACGGGGTTGTGTGGTCCACGCCCCTAGGGGACCAAGGTGCCTGAGGGGGTGCAGGTTGCCATTCCCCTGCTGGGGGTGGGGGAGGAGCCTGGTCCAAGGTCCACTCGTGGGGGGCTGCTGTTGCTAAATGTGAGGTCCGTGTTCAACAAGGCCCCAATTGTCTGGGATATAATCTCGGATGGGGCCCTGGACCTCGCATGTATTACAGAGACCTGGCTGGACAAGTTGGCCGGTCCAACTTTGGCTGATCTCGTTCCAGCCAGGTATGCTGTGCAGCATCAGCCCCGTACGAATGGCCGGGGAGGTGGTGTAGCAATTATTTTTAGGGAGGACTGACCTGTTAGGAGGTATCCAGTTCAGGAGATTATGAGTATCGAGACCCTTCACATGGTGTTCAATTTGGCTGGGGGCAAGCTAGGGGTGCTGCTGGTATACTGGGCACCTTCCTGTCCGGCGGCATCCCTGACGTTCTAGCTGAGCTGGCCTCTGAGGTGGTGTTCGGCTCCTCTAGGACCTTGGTTCTGGGGGACTTCAACGTCCATGCCGATGCCGGCCTTGCGGGGGTGGAGCAAGAATTCATGGCCGCCATGGCAACCATGGATTTGTCCCAGGAGGTTATCTGCCCGACCCACGTAGGGGGACATACCCTCAACCTGATCTTTGGTTCTTGCCTTTAGGTGGGGGGTCCGGTTGGGGGGGAGGTTACAGCAGTGCCCTTGTCATGGATGGACCATTATCTCCTTCAGGCCAGTCTCTCTGTGCACCCCCTCCAGAAGGGGAAAGGACCAGTTAGGATGGTCCGCCCTCGGAGACTGATGGAACCCCAGTGGTTCCAAGAAGTCCTGAGGGAATTAACCTTGGACCTGGATGGTCACTCGGTCGATGAGCTGGTCCAACATTGGAACACCTTGCTCGAGGAAGCCATCGACAGGGTGGCTCCGAGACGCCCTCTGCCTCGGTCTCGTTACTGCAGGGCCCCTTGGTTTACCGAGGGACTGCGGTGTATGAAGCGAGAAGGCAGGAGGCTAGAGCGATGTTGGCGGCGAACTCGTTCTGACTCCGACCGACTTCTCCACAGGGCCCATTTGAGGTCCAATGTGGAGGCTGTGAGGGCAGCGAGGAAGGAGTTCCTTGCTGTCCTCATAGCATCTGTGAAGTCATGCCCGGCGGAGCTTTTCCGAGTGCTGCGGGGGCTGGTTAGTCCGGCCTCACTCCGCTTGGATGGGGATTTGTCCCAGGCCAACTGTGAGGAGTTTGTCATCTACTTCGCAGACAAGATCGTTTGGATTCAGAGCGACTTTGATGCTGGATTAGGGGCAGTAGGTGGAGAGCGCAAGGTGACGGAGGTCCTGTCTGGTCCATCTTTGTGGGGGAAGTTTCAGGAAGTGACGCCAACCGATGCAGTGGATGTCCTGGGGTCTGTGAGGGCCACCTGTTGTGAACTTGATCCATGCCTGTTCTGGTTAGTAAAAGCTTCCAGGGAGACATTGGGGACGGTGCTGGTGAGGGTAGTGAATGCATCTTTACAACAGGGGAGGTTGTCACCCAGCCTCAAGGAGGCTGTGGGACAACCCCTGATGAAAAAACCATCTTTAGACGTGGATGCGCTTGCCAATTACCGACCTGTCTCTAACCTTCCCTTTTTAGGGAAGATTATTTAGCGGGCGGTGGCAATCCAGCTCCAGGCGCATCTAGATGGCATCCGTTTCCTGGACCCATTTCAATCAGGTTTCCGCCCCGGCTATGGCACTGAGACGGCGTTGGTGGCCTTGGATGCAGGATGTTCAACATTTCTCATCCTGCTAGATCTCTCGGCCGCTTTTGACACCGTGGACCATGACCTCGTGTTGAGATGGTTGCGTGACCTGGGGGGTCTGAATGGGACTGTTCTTGAATGGTTCTGTTCATTCCTCTCGGCGAGAAGCCAGCAGGTGGTGCTGGGGGAGGAGACGTCTTGTCCCTGTGCCTTATCATGCGGCGTTCTGCAGGGTTCTATTCTGTCTCCATTATTATTTAATGTTTATATGCAGCCCCTGGGGGAGGTTGTGAGAGGGTTCAGGGTGCGATGTCACCAATATGCTGATGATACTCAGCTGTACCTTTCTTTTTCAACAGACCCAGACCCTGTTGTCTCGGTGCTATCCCGATGTCTGGAGGCCATGGCTGAATGGATGTGGCAGAGCAGACTGAAGCTCAACCCCGATAAGACGGAGGTGATGTTGGTGGGGAGAGCGAGGGAAGTAGCGGCCCCACTGATTGGGGGTGTGTGCCTGCCTATAGCTCAGTAGGTCCGGAGTCTGGGGGTGGTGTTGGACGCAGATCTCCACCTCCTCCAAGCTGTTTGCAGGAGGGGTGGGGTAAAAATCAAATAAATAAATAAATAAATAAATGGGTGCACAAGGGACCCAGGACTTTATCCAGCTCTGGGGATCCCTGGAGCACCAGGTGGAGCTCGCCATGAACAAGAGGAATGAGCATGTGTTCACAGAGATTGTGCGAGACATGGAGGCAGCGGGGTACCAGAGGACTGTGGCCCAATGCTGCTCCAAGGCCAAGAGTTCTAGAGGGGGTACAAGGCCATAAAAGATGACAGCTGGTGGTCCAGATATGGAGCATGGACAGCCCCCTACTACGAGGCCCTGGATCTCATCCTTCACCTGAAGGGCTCAATAGTTGCCTGACGGCTCTTGGGGAGTGCCATGGTCCAGGGCAGGGAACAGAAGGCTGAATCCCCACCCCTGGCAGACCCACCCACAGGCACTGACTCGAGGGACCCAGACCCCCCCCTCAAGGAACTCCCCGGGACCTCGAGGCAAAGCAATCCCCCCTCGTGAACCAGCACCGGGAGTCCACACCCGCACTCTGACTTGGGCGGATCTGGGGCCGGAACACTGGTGACCCTGAGCCAGTAGACACAGGGAGAGCAGAGCCACACAGAGGATCTGGCCTTGGAGGGTTCCAAGACAGACATAGAGGATAGGCAAGTGTTTGGGAAAGCAAACAGACCATAGGGGGTGTACCCATGGGTGGGGGGCCCCTACAGGGCGGGGCCCATCCCCATGACCCTCAGGAACCGGGGAATGTGGGAAGGGGTTTGGGGTGCACGGGGACCCACCCAGGCACAGAACAGGTGGGACATGTGCTGCTGACTGGGGGGCACCGGTACCTGGTGCCAGTGAGTGAGGGGGATGGTGGGATGGGGACCGGGCCCATGCAAGGGTAAAACAATGCCCCAGATCCATTCCCCAATAGGTGTACACATGCCCCAGCACACAGGACCGCTAGGCAATGGGGACAGCGGGGAACAGCTGCAGCAATACCTGGAGGACCAAGGTGAGGTACCATGGCGGGGGACAACAGGGGTGCACTGAGGGAACAGATGGGTGGGAGAGGCACACACCCCCGCTCCAGTACAGCGCACCCAGTGGCTCAGGGCAGAGGGTGGTAGAGGGCATGGGCAGGGCACAGGGGGCAGCAATGGGGAGAACTGCACTTGCCATGAGCTGTGGGCGCCAACAACCACCCCCATCACCGCTCCGGGTCAGCTGGCATGCAACTGAGCCTGACTAATGGTCTCCAATGGTTTCCACAACAGGGCAACCAGCAGCATCCCCACCAGCTGAACCCGTGCCCCCGTCACAGTGGATGCAGGAGCACAGGACAAGGGTACAGCATTGGAGGGAGGATCTCGCCGAGGAGATCATCCAGACCAGCACGGATCTGGGGAGCGGATGATCAGAGCCNGTGGATGTCCTGGGGTCTGTGAGGGCCACCTGTTGTGAACTTGATCCATGCCTGTTCTGGTTAGTAAAAGCTTCCAGGGAGACATTGGGGACGGTGCTGGTGAGGGTAGTGAATGCATCTTTACAACAGGGGAGGTTGTCACCCAGCCTCAAGGAGGCTGTGGGACAACCCCTGATGAAAAAACCATCTTTAGACGTGGATGCGCTTGCCAATTACCGACCTGTCTCTAACCTTCCCTTTTTAGGGAAGATTATTTAGCGGGCGGTGGCAATCCAGCTCCAGGCGCATCTAGATGGCATCCGTTTCCTGGACCCATTTCAATCAGGTTTCCGCCCCGGCTATGGCACTGAGACGGCGTTGGTGGCCTTGGATGCAGGATGTTCAACATTTCTCATCCTGCTAGATCTCTCGGCCGCTTTTGACACCGTGGACCATGACCTCGTGTTGAGATGGTTGCGTGACCTGGGGGGTCTGAATGGGACTGTTCTTGAATGGTTCTGTTCATTCCTCTCGGCGAGAAGCCAGCAGGTGGTGCTGGGGGAGGAGACGTCTTGTCCCTGTGCCTTATCATGCGGCGTTCTGCAGGGTTCTATTCTGTCTCCATTATTATTTAATGTTTATATGCAGCCCCTGGGGGAGGTTGTGAGAGGGTTCAGGGTGCGATGTCACCAATATGCTGATGATACTCAGCTGTACCTTTCTTTTTCAACAGACCCAGACCCTGTTGTCTCGGTGCTATCCCGATGTCTGGAGGCCATGGCTGAATGGATGTGGCAGAGCAGACTGAAGCTCAACCCCGATAAGACGGAGGTGATGTTGGTGGGGAGAGCGAGGGAAGTAGCGGCCCCACTGATTGGGGGTGTGTGCCTGCCTATAGCTCAGTAGGTCCGGAGTCTGGGGGTGGTGTTGGACGCAGATCTCCACCTCCTCCAAGCTGTTTGCAG
This sequence comes from Sphenodon punctatus, assembly GCA_003113815.1. Lineage (NCBI taxonomy): Eukaryota > Metazoa > Chordata > Lepidosauria > Sphenodontia > Sphenodontidae > Sphenodon > Sphenodon punctatus. The sequence continues at coordinate 382,191 of QEPC01013866.1, forward strand.
GAGGGGTGGGGTAAAAATCAAATAAATAAATAAATAAATAAATAAATGGGTGCACAAGGGACCCAGGACTTTATCCAGCTCTGGGGATCCCTGGAGCACCAGGTGGAGCTCGCCATGAACAAGAGGAATGAGCATGTGTTCACAGAGATTGTGCGAGACATGGAGGCAGCGGGGTACCAGAGGACTGTGGCCCAATGCTGCTCCAAGGCCAAGAGTTCTAGAGGGGGTACAAGGCCATAAAAGATGACAGCTGGTGGTCCAGATATGGAGCATGGACAGCCCCCTACTACGAGGCCCTGGATCTCATCCTTCACCTGAAGGGCTCAATAGTTGCCTGACGGCTCTTGGGGAGTGCCATGGTCCAGGGCAGGGAACAGAAGGCTGAATCCCCACCCCTGGCAGACCCACCCACAGGCACTGACTCGAGGGACCCAGACCCCCCCCTCAAGGAACTCCCCGGGACCTCGAGGCAAAGCAATCCCCCCTCGTGAACCAGCACCGGGAGTCCACACCCGCACTCTGACTTGGGCGGATCTGGGGCCGGAACACTGGTGACCCTGAGCCAGTAGACACAGGGAGAGCAGAGCCACACAGAGGATCTGGCCTTGGAGGGTTCCAAGACAGACATAGAGGATAGGCAAGTGTTTGGGAAAGCAAACAGACCATAGGGGGTGTACCCATGGGTGGGGGGCCCCTACAGGGCGGGGCCCATCCCCATGACCCTCAGGAACCGGGGAATGTGGGAAGGGGTTTGGGGTGCACGGGGACCCACCCAGGCACAGAACAGGTGGGACATGTGCTGCTGACTGGGGGGCACCGGTACCTGGTGCCAGTGAGTGAGGGGTATGGTGGGATGGGGACCGGGCCCATGCAAGGGTAAAACAATGCCCCAGATCCATTCCCCAATAGGTGTACACATGCCCCAGCACACAGGACCGCTAGGCAATGGGGACAGCGGGGAACAGCTGCAGCAATACCTGGAGGACCAAGGTGAGGTACCATGGCGGGGGACAACAGGGGTGCACTGAGGGAACAGATGGGTGGGAGAGGCACACACCCCCGCTCCAGTACAGCGCACCCAGTGGCTCAGGGCAGAGGGTGGTAGAGGGCATGGGCAGGGCACAGGGGGCAGCAATGGGGAGAACTGCACTTGCCATGAGCTGTGGGCGCCAACAACCACCCCCATCACCGCTCCGGGTCAGCTGGCATGCAACTGAGCCTGACTAATGGTCTCCAATGGTTTCCACAACAGGGCAACCAGCAGCATCCCCACCAGCTGAACCCGTGCCCCCGTCACAGTGGATGCAGGAGCACAGGACAAGGGTACAGCATTGGAGGGAGGATCTCGCCGAGGAGATCATCCAGACCAGCACGGATCTGGGGAGCGGATGATCAGAGCCATAGACCACATGGAGGTGGCCACAGAAAAGGCCCTGCAGCATGTGGAGGCCCAGGACATGCAGCTTACAGCAGAAATGCACCTGGAATTGAGGCAGGAGCGCTGGAACCACACCAGGCAGATGGAGGCATTGGGGCTGCTACATGAAGCCATCGATCAGCTGGGAGCTGAACACACATTCCAATGGGGACCTGTCCCTGGACATGAGGACCTGTCCCTGGACATAGGCACCTCATTGCTGCTGCATGCAGGGACCATGAGCACCTACATCATGGTAGCCGCTCTACCCAGCACCATACCAGAAGCAGCACCTCAGGTGCCCCCTGCGGTGCCCCCACGATCACCACCACCACCCCAGCCACCGGCATGGCCGCAGGGCATGCACATCTGCCTCCAGGTCCCACCTAGCCTCCAGAGGCAGCATTCACCCAGTGGGGCCCCTCTGGCACCACCGTTGTCCCCCCATCCCCACCGCACAGACTGGTCAGGACCCAGAGGCCTCCCAGGACATGTTCAGGGAGACTGACAGTGGGGATGAGGAGAGCTCCCAGAGCTCCATGGCACCTTCAAGGTGGCTGAGGGAATGGCCCAGGAAGCTGCATGGTCGGACGAGGATGGGGACGGGGGGGGGGGAAGGGACAGGAGGCACAGAACGGTCAGTAAACACATGAGTGTACCCAACCAACTGCTTTATTGTGTGCTTAATGGTATAAGGAGGGGCTGGAGGATTGCCTCGGTTGAGGCACAGTGACAGGTGGGGCCTGCAGAGGGGAGGCTACCACACAGCTGTGGGCGAGCAGAGGTGCTGGGAAGGCTGGTGTTGTGAGCCACCCATGTAGATGGGGCAGGGTCCCGGGGACGGGAGGTGTCCCATGGCATCCCGGGGGGGAGGCCGTCCCAGCAAGCTCAGGCGCTGGCATCACTGGATATATGCCTTGCCATGGCAGCATGGATCCGCTTGGCATAGCAGTATTCCCACGGGTTCTCAGCATTCACAAGAGCGGCACGGGTCCTGGTGGCTGCTGGGGCATGGGGAATGACAAGGCGGTCCCATCGGTCTCACAGATGTTGTGCAGGAAACAGCAGGCACCGATCATGAGGGCTAAGGTCTCCACAGCAAAGTCCATCCAACCAGCAAGGCACCTCCAGTGCCAAAGGCCCTCTCGACCACGCTCCTCCAAGTGCATAGCTGGATACTGAACAATGCCTCCACAAGGTTCCTGGGGACCATGAATGCCTTCATGAGCCAGCAGAGGAAGGAATAGGCCGAGTCCCACAGGATGTAGGGGGGCATCAGCACCCCCTCGATCCTGGACATCTTCATGTCGCCAAAGTCCCCCCAGTACATCTGTGCATAGACGGCTGAGATGGCGAGGATCCGGGCATCGTGGCTGTGGCTGGAGTGGTCAGTGAAGATGTCCATGCACAGGCCCGTTTGGTCCACAACCACCTGGAGATGCAGGGAATGGTACCCAAGCCAGTTGATGTATTCGCCAGCATCCCCATTGGTGGGGCGGAGGATCTCGATGTGGGTGCCATCCACAGTGCCCAGACAGTTGGGGAACCCACCAGCCTCGAAGCCATCAAGCAAAGCCTCCTGCTCCATGAGCTAGATTGCGCAATCCGGGAGCATGCCCTCCATGGCCTCCTAGAAGTCCCGGAGGATGCCCGTGATGGTGCTCAGTCCCTCACTGAAGTGTTGCATGATGGACCGGCAGGAATCTGGTGTTGCCAGTGCCCAGACAGCTATGGACATGTGCTGGACCACAGGTATGGGGGGTGCACATGGGGTGTGCAGTCGCTCCAGCCAGGGTGCCAACAGCTCAGCGAGGCACAGGAGGCACCTCCTGTCCATGCAGAAGTGTGCCCTCCATGCTGCATTGTCCCACCATGTCAGGGCCTGGCCCACCATTCCTATGCCCGGTCTGAGACCCACAGCCACCTTTGAGTGGGCATGCGAGCATGGCAGTGCATTTCATGGCATCCTGGCACCAGTGGTGTCGCCCGGCTGCCTCCCAAAGAGCAGCTGCCTGCCCTCAGGCGAGGCGCAGGGCCTATTCATACGCCCCGGATGCCTGATGGGCCTTGAGCCTGGTCATGGTGGGCGCCCAGGCAGCCACAGCGCTCCTGGCCAGGCAACCCTGGATGCGGGAGGCCAGGTGGAGCAGGTCAGTGGAGAGTCTCAGGAGGTTGGTGTGCACCCGGTACCACTCCGCACATAGGCACAAGTATAGCCAACATGCGCCCCTCCAGCCTGCGCTTATGGCAGACAGTGCCCATGGTGTGGTCCAGCATGTGGCTCTCCTTCCCATGTCCCAGGGCTGCCTCTGCTCCGTGCCCCACCCTTGCACCTGTGGGGCGGTCCCCTGCACACCCCTATTGGCCACCCTCGGCCACCCATTCAGTGTCAGCTGGCTGGGAGCTGGTGTGTGGCTGCTGAGGGTGGCACCCCCCCCCCGGGTGCACCTGCACTCCCAGCATGGGGACTTGTGCCCTGGGCCTGCATGTGCCCATCAGTGCGGTCTGCAGCTGGTTGCCTGTTGTCATCGCCTCCCTGTTATCAATGCTAGCTATACTGTCCGTGCACTTGGTTCCTGCAGCTGTGCTGGGTCTGCTCCCCATGCATCACTCACTAGCAGTCCTATGTTGTGGCCTGTGGGGTTATCACATGTCCTTTGAGCTCCCCTGCTTTCCTCCCCAGTCCATATGGGAATGTGGGGCCACTCTTTCCTTGCTGGGCAGACCCTCTGCCTGCTGGACCATGGCTGGCTGTGCTGCCCGGGACTCCCATGCTCCAGATCGCCTGGAGTCCACCATAGCTGGACCTTCCGGGAGACCATGGCCCTATGTGAACTGTGGCATTCCCCAGCCGTGCAACTGCTCCTGTGCTGCCCGGATACCCTCTCTGGTGCCTATGCAAGTCTGAGCTCTGACCTTCACTACTTTGGCTATGAGGCCAGTGCTCATGATTGCTGGTTCCATGCGGAGGTGCTGGGCCTCCATCTCTTTCCTGATGGGTGCATTCCGGAGATGAGGTGTTCGCATGTGGCATGGTCCCCGGCGGAGACCGTGTCGGCCCTCTGTCTGTAGCCTGGCCGGGTTCACGAGCTGAAGGAGGGGGCCCCTACCCTGGCTGTTTCCTTCTTCGGCTGCATCCACAGGGCCTGTGGCTACCAGCGGTCATGTGGGGCAGTTTATTACTGCCTGTTGGAGCTTGGGCACCTGTCTTTGCCCCCTGCTGCTGACTATACCTTGTTGGAGCCCACTGGACTGGAGCTGGTGGCACTGGCTGTTGTGTGGTCCCGTGCTGATGTTCAGGTGGGGCTCACCATGCTGGATCCATTTGAGGCCTACTACCTTCTTGCCCAACATATGGCAGGGCTGGGCTACCTCTGGGGCATGCTTCTGTGTCCCTGCTATGTGCATCTGGTGGGCCAACCAGTCCCAGCCCCCTTCGTGACCCCTCATGGCTGTTCTGGCTGGTTTGCTTGCCTCTGTTCTGCTCACCTGTGTCGCTGTGCCTCCTCCTGGGCATCCCTTGTCCTTCGCTGCCTGTGGTGTCCCTCTCCATGGCTGCCCCCCCCCCCTTTGGCTGGTTCCTGGTGCCTGTGACCTCTACTGGCTCTCCCTGTGGTGTCTTCCTCCCTTTCACGGCCACCTGCACACCTGTGTCCATGCCCTGCCCTCCCCTCACCCCCTGGGTGCCTCCATGACTGTGTGGGACTTGGGGACACTGGACTGTGCCTCCCGGCTTCCACTGGGGCAGGGTGCATACGCTGCCCACAGAATCCAGCTCACATCCGTCCCCAGTTATGCTTCTGCATCAGTGAGGGAGATCCTTGCTGTATGGACTTGCCTCGGACCACTCCGGTGCCTTACCAGGCTTGGTTGCCCTCCCCCTGTGACCCTGCTCCATCGTCGTGGGGAACCCTGTGTCTTGGGCTGTCTGTGATGCTGTTGGGTGGCCCGTGCTCCCTGTGCTGTCAGTGGGGTTCTGGGTGCCTTTCCATGGTTTCCCTGTTCCTGTTGCGTGTGCCACCNGCCCGGTCCCCTCCCCTTCCTTGGCCCAGGGCTCCCGCCCCATGTCCATGGTGCTGTGTGTGTTGACCTTCCCGGTGTGTTCCCCCCTTCCTTACTTTCCTGTTTGGGTGTGTTTGCACCCGGGCTTGTGTGTGTGGTCTGTGTTCCGCTGTGTCCATGGTTTCCCTGTTCCTGTTGCGTGTGCCACCTCTGCCGCTCTTCTCCCTCCTTCCCCTCTCTTCCCGTTTCCCTTGTGTGGGCATTGTCTTTTAGCGCTTTTGGCTACCTTTGCCCTCAGGCGGCCATGTCTGCCTCCTGCCCTGCCCTGGTGTCTTCTGACCACAGTCCAGAATCGATTTAACGTCTGTTGCATTGTCCCAGGCTGTGGTCTGTCAATCCATTTGCTTGCCATGGTCCCACTCCAATCACATCTGTTCAGGGCTTTCCTGGACCACGGGAGGGGGTTAACTGGCTCACCACGGATGGGAATCCACTGTGGTGACCTGGGAGCACACAATGTCTGAAATTACCCTGGATCTTCCTTCCTTCCACAGAGAATGGCTGTTTCACCAGGCATCTGGTGAAGGAGACAGGTAGTGGGTGGAGTGTGTGCGTGTGTGTGTCTTTCTTTTTTGAGGGGTGGGGATATTGGGTTATTCAAGCCCATCTGCTGTATACTTTAATAGTTTAAATAGTTTTTATTGTATTTTCTGTATTTTGTATTATGTTTTTATATTTTGTTGTATGCTGCCCCGAGGTACCATTGGGCAGGAGGGAGTGGTTTCTAAGTTTTGATTAAACTAAACTAAACTCATCAACAGTTGGAGCTATCGAACAGTGACTTTCTTGGCCGTATGCATGCCGCTATAACCATGTGCAAGGCATTCAATTTATCACAGGGTGAGTGAGAGAAGGACTGGACTATGTCCAGCTCGATCCCTAGGAAAATTAGCCAGGTGGCCTGGTCCAACTGTTTTCTCCAGGGCAAGTGGAACCCCAAGCTTGTCCACTGCCAATTGGAAAGTGGGCAATATCCCATCGCATTCACAGGTGCCAGTCCTGCCTTTGAACAAGAAATCATCAATATAATGGAAACAATGTTTGACCCCACCTTTTTAAAGACCAACCAGTTAAGAAGAGAGCTGAACTTTTCAAAAGGCAAACAGAAGATAGAGCACCCCATTGGCACAGCCTTGTCAAAATAATATTTTTCTTGAAACTGAACAACTAACAGCTCAAAATAGTCTGGGTGTACCAGCAGCAGGCAGAATGTATTAAATATCGCACTTTGCCAATAATACCCTGGGGCCGCATTTTCTTGCCAACTCAACAACCAAGTGGAATGACACGTAGTGTACAGAGCACAGCTCAGGTAGGATGGCATCATTCACTAACTCATCTTTCCAGTGAGATCCCTGGAGCACAAAATGGTGCCTGTTAAGGTCTTGTGAAGTGAGAGCTTGTTTTATGCCAAAGCTGCATTGCCCAGGCAATGCTCACTAAAACTCAGGGCCTTCTGCTCTCCACCTAGCTGCACCTGTGAGAACCGGTGAGTCCTCGACCCTTCCTTCAATGAGAAGGGGGGAAGCCAGTACAAAGCACCTCCCAGCACTGCCTAGGTCAGGTGGAGGGGGGAGGGAAAAGGGGTTGATGAAGGCAGTTTTCTAGGGGCACCACTTGTGATAGAAATTCTGAAGTCACCAGTTGTGACAGTAATCTTGTAAGGGACCATCCGGTATGAAAAAAATCTTTTCAATAAAGTTAAAGGTCTTATCAGCATGGAAGATTACTAAGTAATCTGGATATGTGAATTTAGAATCAGCATTGACAGGATGATCAGCGATAAAAAGACTGAACAGGGTAGGTCCCAATATGAACCCCCAAGGAACACTCCTGAATTGCACCAAAGTGCTACTTTGTTTCCATCAATGAAAGTTCAAAAGCATCAGTTTGAAATAATTTCCTCCAATGGACTTAACCCGTCGCCATTCATGAGGAAACTCAAAAGGTTTTAGTTGACGCTTTTGACACCATACTGTATCATGTGCTTGATTTAACAACCACTTCAACGTACACATAGCTTCATTTATCTGAACACAGTATACGTTACGGGAGTGCTGCTGAGAGTAAAATTATGCATAAGCTTAAAATTCTCTGAATTGGCACCTTGCTAGATATGTGGATGCGGAGACCTATCATGCTGAGTTGTCCTCTACCATGTTAAATAAATGAAACACAAACACATTTTGATCATATTTTTCCTGATTACTTCAAGCAAGTTCCCCGTGTGCATTAGCAGTAAATTGTTCATCTTTGTGAAATTCCATTTGGCCATTAGTGGAACTGTCAGCAACTGATGTATATATTTATTATATTAGCTTTGATTTCCATTGTTGAACCTGTGCACTGGTATTATTGGGTTGCCTGGTAGCTTTCCAGCTACAATTCCTGTAACTTACTGGCAGATATTATTACACTAGCTTCTTCAACACTTCTCAGTTCTTTAAAACTGAGAGGTTGGCTCTGATTTTGAGTGTATTTCCATGAATATGTTGCCTTGCATTTCCAAGAGCTTAACATGTATGGATATGTTCATTTGTGGTCTTTCTACATAAGTGTGTGATCAGACATTCTGGCTCATGATAAATAAAGTGAAATACTCAAAGGCATATCAAGTTTCTCATACAGTTTAAAACAGCAAATGCCAAAATAACTTTAATGCCCTAATTATTTATAAAAAAACCTAAATAAATGAAAACACAGCAAATGTTTGCAGTGAGGTTTTTTCTCTCTCCCCATCTTTCTAAAACTGCATTAATGCTTTTTGCTTGCCAGTGGTTGTTATATGCAGTTTTGGAACACTTCCATTGAATAATCTATAACTGAAAGGTCTATTTCTGTTTTTGTGGTAGGTTTTCTTTTTCCCAGTGAATAGAAAGCAAAGCAACATGATCACTGCATCCAAACCTGGAAAATCTCTTGTCAATACTGTATTTCAGCACTCTGTGTGGAGCAGATGCATTGCCTAAATGGAATTATAAATAATACTTTGATACAGGAAGAGGGAGTCTGGTAGCAGCTTACTTCTTATTGCCACATTTGTGTTTATTAGTTTTAGCTGTTTATTAAATAGAGAACGGTTTCCGTTTAACTTAATGGTGTTGAACATAGATGCGGAGCCATTTTCTGGTCTAGATAAAGCAATATTCCCTCCCCAGAGAGTGTCTCTCAAAAGCAGGAACAATATCTAATCATTTTGCTTTTTGAACACACTGTAGTTAAGTGATTTCAGCATGGACAGGACATTTTATTCAATAAATGGAGCAGGTAGGTACTATGATTCCAATTTTAATTTTTTTCTGTGAACTGCGTATCGAATGACTCTGTTACTGCACAGAACAAAGCTAAAACATCATAATGCATATCAATGTAAAGTTTCCCTCCAAACTTAAATTTTCATTGTAAATTTAAGACTGTATTCTAATAAAGCTCCAGGGATTTGACATAGAGAGGTGTTTAGTGCTTAGATTCTAAGCACTTAATTTTCCTTAGTCATGCATTACTAATCACAAAGGATTTGCTTTTTAAAGCTTCTCTTTTAAACAATAAAATATTCTCAGGAGTAAAAAAAAAAACCCTGGAAAATAAAAAGAAATTGGCAGGGAAAACGACACTTGCAGAAAACATTCTAGAGGCCAATTTGTTGTGCCTGAGACCCTATTAGAGTATTAGTAATATTAAGGGGAAATCATTTGGAGATTATTGCTCCCTGTTTAAGAGTGCTATTCTTATCCTTGGAGACTAAGCCTTTGATTAATGAGTGCTGATTTTTTTCCTAACTACAGGAGTTAAGGATCTGGACACTGACCTTATGCTTCCTAGTGCCAATTAAAGCAGAGCAGAGAGGGCTTTTTTTTTTAATCTTGTTGGGGAGGAAGCAATGCATGTTAGGTATGCTGAACATTAATATATTTACTTTCATTTCCATTACTCATTCACTGGCAAGAGGACAAATGATAGCATATGATGATATCTCAAACACAGTGATGCTGGAATTTAGAGCTTTGAAAAGGACATGTTTATGTAATTTAGATGGAGATGAGTGCAACCCCATAGTTTAGGATACTTAGTAGGTTGTGCAGCAGCTACAACATTCTTTTTTTTTTGTTTAAGGACTATAATTTTTTTTTCATTTTATTAAAATTATAAATAAATAAAAACACTGCATATGTGCAGAATGAACCAAGCCATTTTGCACATGCACAGTGATTTTTTTAATTTTTAAAATTATTTTTAATAAAATAAAATAAAACAAAACAAAACAAAATAAAAATGAAAACAAACTAAATTGAATGAATGCCGTTTGCTGGTTCATTGGTTTTTGTTATGAAAACCAATTGGGCTCCAATCCTTTTTGTAATTAATAAAACAATATGAAATTGCACACCACTAATACCTTCCACTTTCCTACCCTTGTTTTCATTTGCTTGTAACTTTTACATTTTAACCAAGTGGACCAACATTTTCCATGCCTTTGTATGCTTCAGGTTCCAGCTTTGGGTCCATAACTATTACATCACATTTTCTTGCTGAGACAGAAGTTCAAACCAGAATACTGGTTTCCCATTATTCCCTTTAAATGGGTCAAGCCAGGTTCCTCCAGTATCCCATTAGTTTAGTTAGCCTGATAAGCTGCTCACCTGCAATTTCAGATCCCACTCAGCAAGTCCAAGATAACAGACTGGAAAATAGTTCTCTTTAGCAGCAACATAGCTAGTTGCTATCTCTGAATATAAAAAGTTCTTCTTTAACACTAACTACTGTGAAAGACCCAGCCCCGACACACAACTTCGCCAATTAGGGTGAACTTATTTCCCCAAGATGACCCCATTATCATTCCTGACATATTTCTGCCTTATTTAAGCTTGGATTTACTGTATATCTTGGTCCAAATGTAAATACTCCTCACAATACAATACTCTAACCTCCTAACTCTTCTCTAGTGAGAAGAGCTCAAACCCTACTTGTTGAAGAACTCAAACCCTACTTGTCGAATGTTCCCCTGGTGTTCCATTATAAGTCTCTCTACAGAAGGCACCAGAATTCAAATGACAAATACTGAGTGGTTATAACAGATCACAGACAAATTTTATAGGGCTGAAACTCAGTCTATGGAAAACTTCGGCATTCAGTGAAGATTATGGTATTCGGTTCCGAAAGGCTGAATTCCAAAGATCCGAGGACCAAAGCCATTATTCGGAAAACTTTGGAGACTTCAGAAAACGCTGCATGCATGGGGGGCTAGTGTAGAGATGAGCTTCTTCTGGAAATGAAACTTAGTGCCATATTTGGTGGGAGGGGACAGCTAAGTGATGGCAAGCCAGATACCAAGTTCTGATTGACTGTCCGAGCCAGATGGCAAGTTTTTGATTGACTGGCAGGGCAAAATGAAAGTGGCTTCAGCCATTTTTTCCATTATCTTTGGTGAATTTGACTGTTTGCTACAGTGCTGTTGGATCTGTAAATAATTGGCTGTGGGGGGAGAGGTGCTTGTCCTAGCCTGGCATGGTATACTTCAGCCTGTCCTGTCCATAGGACCAATGCTGGGGTGTGTGGATGACCTTTACCTTTACCATGCCATGCAGGGTTTTTTAAAAAAATAATTGGGTGCCACATTGCTTCTAGTTCTGCCTGCTGCTTGGTTTCTACATGGCACCATGAGGCCAGAGGGATCTCTTTGCCTGACTTCCTTCCCTTTGCCTGGTCTGTTCAAGTTACCAGTGCCACAGTACCAATGCCATGCCAAGAGGGTGCCCGTGTGTGTGTGTGAATGTTTGTTTTCTTAATTTTGTGACTGCTGAGGCCTGGGCTTTCTGGCTTTTGGTGGAATTTATTTCTTCATGCAGTTGCAGACTGTTTTGCTGGAATGTTGTATTCTTCTTGAGCGAATGTCCCTTGCTAGCCTGAATTTTTGTGTACTGCTTGTTTGGCATAATAATTAAAGAGGGTGCACTCACTGATGATGGTGGACCATGCTGTGGGAACACTACTATTGTTTTTTTTTTTAAAAATCTGAATGCAGTTGCACTTTTCTGGAGTTGTCTTCTGGTGTGATTGTCCCACTCTTGCTAGCCTGCTTTTCTGAGTAGTGCTTTGGCTGTGGGTTCAATAACTTGCAACAACTTTCCAAAGTTTTCCAAGGTCCAGAATTCCGAGTTCAAATTACAAAATGTTGGAAATGGCATCAATGGGCTGCCAAGTACTTGGGATGATTACTCGAAACTTGAATTGAATTGAATTGAATAAACTTTAATGTTTAGCTATTGCCATAACATACATAAATAAACAGTACAAAACAAACCAGAAGCAAACAGGATGCAGAAGTATCAAAATATACTGTCATAAACAAATCAACAATCCCAAAGGTCGATATAAAACCTGTTGCTAAAAGAGAGCAAGAAATCAAATCTAACAGGACTACTTAGCCCAGAGAACATTATACAGAAAGAATGTCATCCTCCCAGATAGTAGTAAGTACTTCTTTGTGCCCAGCAAGGCAAACTTGCCAAGTGGCAGAGTTGAAAGTAGTAATAAAAGGGGCCAACCTTTTGGCCTGAAGATCATGCCACCTGGTACAATAAAGGAGAACATGTTCAAGGAAGCCAACTGGGCCAGGCACCATACCAGCACACCCACATACACACAGAGATGGATGCAAACTCAGGAACTGTCCCTCAGTGGTAGCCGTAAGGAATATATTCATTCGTGCTAGCGTTAAACATCTACGGACCTGGTGGGGCAACTGAAACTGGAGATAAGGGAGAGGTAACTGCCAGTTTTCAAATAAATCCAGGAAGTCTGCCAAGGAGAACGTGCTCTGAAGAAGGGCCAATTCCTCCTGGGAGCTAATATCCTGGATTCTCTGTATTATCATTTTCTTACATGTGGCATCCTTGTACAATCGGACTGTATCCTGCCTCATAGTGGGCCACCAGTAGTGCCGCTGCAGGAACTGCAATGTTTGTCATTGTCCTGGATGGTCTGCCAGGGGGGCATCATGGTGGGCCCACAAAACCTGTTGGCGGGCGGCCTGGGGAACTGCGATAACTCCTTGATGTAAGGGTAGTCCGGATGGGGTTCTCTGCGCTACTTCCCGAAGGTCTGGGTCCGTAGCTGCCCAGGCTTTAAGTTGTTTGGAGGTGAGGGCAGCGGCCATGAACACAGCAGGCAGGAGGGCTTCATTTTGGATTGCTGGATCCATCGGTTCAACGTTATAGCGGGACAGAGCATCGGCGAGGGCGCTTAACTTCCCAGGTCGATAGATTATACGAAAATCAAAACGGGCAAACAAGAGCACCCAGCATGTGCGTCGAGGGTTTTGAATGCATGCTTATTGAAGAAAGGTAAGATTTTTGTGGTCTGTAACAACCTGGATAGGGTGTCTTGCACCTTCAAGGTAGTGCCTCCAGACCTCAAAGGCCACCTTGATTGCTAACAGTTCTCTGTCCAAAATTGTATAATTCTTCTCTGCTGCGGTCAACTGCCATGAATAAAAGGCGCATGGCAATGGAGGGGTGTCCGGTTCCTTTGGTTGTAATAGCACCCCGCCGATAGCCACACTGGAGGCATCGGTTTCCACGATAAAGGGGTGGGAGAAATCTGGGTGTTGCAGAATAGGTGCCTTGGTAAAAGCCTCTTTCAATTGGTCAAAGGCATCTTGCTGGGGCCGATCCCATACATAACGCTGTCCCTTTTTGAGAAGGGAAGTGAGAGGCGTGGTTAACTCAGCATAGTGTGGAATATATTGCCGGTAGTAATTTACGCTACCCAAAAAGCACTGCAATGGTTTTACTGCTGCAGGAGCCGGACAAGCAAGAATAGCGGTTACCTTCCCGGGGTCCATTTTTATTCCGTGGGCCGATATGATGAACCCTAAAAAGGGGACTTTATCCTGATGAAATGCACACTTCTCCATTTTACAGTACAGGTGGTACTGTCTCAATCACTGTAGAACAATGTGTACATGACAGATATGTTCACCCTCTGTTTGGGAAAAAATGAGAATGTTGTCCAGATATGCCACTACAAATAAATCTAAAACATCCCAAAAAATATCATTAATAAAGTGCTGGAACGCTGCAGGTGCATTAGCCAGTCCATAGGGAATGACAAGGTACTCGAAGTGCCCGTACCTAGTACAGAACGCGGTTTTCCATTCATCACCTTGTTTTACCCGCAGCAGATATTACGCACCTCGCAGGTCGAGTTTAGTGAATATCTTGGTCCCTTGGAGCCGATCCAATAATTCTGAGATAAGAGGTAGGGGGTAGCGGTTCTTCACCATAATGGCATTGAGGTCCCTGTAGTCAATACAGGGGCGCAACCCCCCATCCTTCTTTGGTACAAAGAAAGGGGGGGGCTGGAGAGGTTGAGGACCGAATGAACCCTTTTTCTAGATTCTCGTCAATATAATTTTTGAGAGTCTTTAATTCTGATTCCGACAGGGCATAGATTCGTCCATACGATGGGGTGGTCTCAGGTAATAAGGTAATCGCGTAGTCATAAGACCGATGTGGAGGGAGTTCCAGAGCCTGTTGTTCTTGAAACACGTCTGCCAAATCTTGATAGGCGACGGGCAGTACGAAAGTGTTGGTGGCAAGAAGTTGGGTCCTACGTTGAGAGCACATATCAGGCTTGGGGGGCCTTACACTTTTACAGTGTGTTCCACAAAAGAAGGAAGAGAACGCAATTACCTTACGGAACCAGTCAATGGAAGGGTTGTGTCGCCACAGCCACGGGGCTCCCAGCACCACAGGGAAGGCTGGTGTATTCACTATATCTAGCTGAAGAGTTTCGCAGTGTTCTCTGATGACTCCTGTAAGGGCTTGCGTACACTGTGTGATTGGTCCCAAGGTTAGGGGGGAACCATCGATAGCAAACACCGCTTCAGGGGTAGCCTTGGGCTGAGGCCAAAGGAATGGCTTTCACTGGCCATTTTTGAATGACCATAGCTGGAGCGAGGGGCCCGTGTGTGCTGAGTCGGATGGCTGCGGACTGCCCACCCACATGGAATGAGTGGGGAAGGATTCAAACAGGCCAGGGATATGTATGTATCCCTACCCACACTTTTTTTGGCTTGCCCCCACATGGAGCAGTCCAGGTTCCTCTCTGATGCTCCATGAGTGAACATGGATGGGTGTTGCATGGACCATGGGAGTGTGCACCCCCTCACGCCTCCTTCAGACGGGCATTTGGATGAGTGTGGAGTGGCCAGACCTGTGTCTTGTTTAAAAACTGCCGCTGACATCAACCATCAGGCATTGGCCCTTCAGAAGAAGTGTTTTTCTTCCTTGAGTCTCTATTTGATTGGTATAAATACTGTGGGTATTCTGAAGTGCTGTTAAGAGAAAAGTAAAGAAGCTGTTAGGCTGATGAGAGAAAAAATACAGAAAAATATTTTCTATGCAATGCATCCAAACTTTTATAATTGGCAGGGAAGTCAAAAGTAGAATCTAAACTGACCAGTCTCAATTCCTGAGGTTAGTCATACAAACAACAGATTAAGGAGATGTTTCTTTCTAAACATTCATCTGAAAGATTACATTAATCTGACCCCAAAGATGAAAACATGGGAAGAAATAAAAAGTAATAAAAAATATTTTCTTTCACATTTTTTTCTTCTGCATGACCTTGCTGTGTTCAGGCTATATATCCCTCATCTAATCTAGATGTCAGATGTGGAACAGCACAACTGACTTTCCATTTGATACCACTAATTAATGGAAAAGAACAACCGGTCAAAATGGGAAGAACAAAAGTGGGATATTTTATTGCTTTGACCAAGAACACTATGATTAAAGATAGGGTTTTACTAACCAAAAGAGTCAGACACAGTTTCTTTTGTTCCCCAGAGTAAATATCAGTGCATTGGCTAGTCTACTCTTCATTATCACTTAATGGTTTAGGTTGGTATTTTTTATATACATCTTTGGGGACAAAGTCTGTTAATGCAATTACTTTATGTTCAGGGAGATATTCAAGTAGTAACAGTTTATATGGTTGCTTTAAATTATCCTGAAAAATGCAAGCATTATTGAAAATGCTATGGACCCAAATCATTAATGAGGTTTCACATCATTAATGTGGGAATGCTTCTGCA
Source organism: Sphenodon punctatus (assembly GCA_003113815.1). Classification (NCBI taxonomy): domain Eukaryota; kingdom Metazoa; phylum Chordata; class Lepidosauria; order Sphenodontia; family Sphenodontidae; genus Sphenodon; species Sphenodon punctatus. The sequence goes on from QEPC01013866.1 coordinate 397,769, forward strand.
AAATTTACTCTAAAAAGTAACACACATACAATAGGATAAACCTCATACTCTTACTTTCAGTACAGGTCTCCATGACTGGAGCTGCAGCTCTATAGTATTCACAAAAGTTTTATGCAGATTGAATCAGCCAAAAAGAAAAATGTGATTGGAACCCAAGCAACATGTTTATTTTCATATGTGCGTATGCATGTATACATGAGCAACACATACAAATATATAAATATATTTAATGTTTTCTAAATGGAAGATAAATGTGTCACTTAGGTCCTCTGACAACTGAGAATACAGTAGGATGGAAAGTACTATAGACTCTATGTAACGAAACAAGATCAGTCTTTCTCACAGTATCCTTCTCACTCTTTTGCACAGTAGCCATGCTTAGCAGCTAGCACTGTCGCAAATCATAATGACAGATCCAGGTGAGTTGTGACCCTGTACAAAACTGTCATGTTGGCCACACTGAGAGCCGAAACATATCTAGTGTAAAAATAGAAAAGATGCTGGGCTGCCACGTCCCACGCTAAAAGGGGACAGACAGCCCAGGTGGGCATGGTGCACGCTGGGTCAGGGCACAGAACAAAAGTGAAACCTGCTGGGCCACCAGCCACAAAGCCCGGGGGTGGGGAGAATGGAGAATGTGCAGCTTGCCTGGCCCGTCCCCATTCTGCACCCAGTACTCTACCTGGCCCGTCCCCATTCTGCACCCAGTACTCTACCCCCCACCATGATGGGCAGCCATGGTGGCCAATGATGGCCAACCATGGGTGTTTTCAGACGTGATGGGGCCAATTGGCCCCATCACAAAATCAATGAATTAATCCCCCACCAGGATGACCCGTCACGCCCTAACAGACATGCCGGGGGATCCTCGCGGGGAATCGGGGAGGGGGTGGGGCCGTGCGGCACGACGTGTGGCTGCATGGCCCCGCCCCCTCCATGCTCCCGCCGCCCGCCCTCTGGNCAGAGATACCGCGAATGCTGGACTGATACTACCATTGTCCATTATCTAGAACATGTTTAAAGGGGAAATTCATCTCTTTGAATATCTGACAGCTAAAAGGGCAATGCCAAGGTATTTAGAGATATGTGACCAAATTCACCATTATGCTCTAGCTACTCTGTGCGGTTTCAGCGATGCAAAGCAGCTATAAACCCAATTAAGCCAGATTTACAGCTGCTTTGCATTGCTGAAATTGTGTTAAAGCAGCCGGAGCATACTGGTGAAACTGACCCATATACCACGGCCAAGGTTTTTAACAATAGATGCCTAACTAAATCCATATATTTTTTAGGCTCCTACATAAGTGACCTGATTTCCAAGAGCAACCAGAAGATCACGTAGGCATAAGGGGAAGGGATGTGTGTGTTAAAATTTGAAAACCAGGCCTTTTTGTTTAAAGTGACTAAATATGGATTTAGTAGCCTCCTGGTTTGTAAAATGCCGACATTACTAGCATATGCATATACAAATATTAAGCTGCTACTCCTTGCATATGTTTGGATTTTGAAACTGGAATAGATTCTTGTACCATGATATACATTTTTGTGTGCGTGTGTGTCTTCCCTTGTGCCTTAGTGCTGCCCCCCCCAGCATGTTTGTTCACTGTGTAAGTATTGTGCTCCTGGCAATGCTTCTCTTCTGTGCCAGGAAAAGAACATGGAAGCGTTTGCTTACTGAAATGACTACAAGGACAAAGAAATACAGGAATGCAGCAAATATACATTAGAAACAAAAGTAGGTCAGAATTTGGACTTCTGCTAACTTTGAGAGCCAACCTTTAGGCAAGGGCTCTCCAAGGGATCAGAAAAATAATAAAAGTAGTAGTGGCACTGGCCACCTGCTCCTTTAAAAAGATGAGGTATTGTTAAACCCTTGGCTCTGTGCAATGGTGCCTTTTATCCACAGGCAGGAAGTGAAGCACATTGCAGTATTAGTATTTCATGCCAAAACAGAGAGAATTATCCCTGTTTTGTACTGAATAGTTCTCACAGTAAAAAACAGTCGAGGTGCTTGTTGCAATGTGAACCTCTGGAACTATTGACCTTGCTATCACGTATACCAGAGGTTCCCGACCTTTTTTGTGTGCATGTGGCTGTGACATCTTCAGGAGAGTCCAGGCCCTGAGAGCCCCCCTCTCCACAAAAGGACAGAAACATGGGACCTGGAGTTGAGGTGACATTGAGGGTTCAGGAGACAGAGAACTCAACAGAGGCTGGGACGTGAGTGTGATAGAGGAGCTAGTTTTAGAAGCTGCACAAAGAAGAAGCTCTTGTTAGAGCTGACATTTTGTACGTGGGGATAATATCAAAAATTTCAGGTGGTTGTTCGGTGACCGATAGGTACCCAAATACACAAAATATTGAGCATTATGATTACTGAGGGTATTTTCAGATGTGATGGGGCCGATCGGCCCCGTCATGAAAACAATAAATTAATTCCCTGCCGGGATGACCCTGTCATGCCCTAACAGACGTTCTGGGGGATCCCAGCACGGAATTGGGGAGGGAGCGGGGCTGCGTGGTGCAACGTACGGCCTCACAGCCCCGCCCCCTCCACGCTCCCCACCGCCCGCCCTCTGGGGAGGCGGGCGGCCGCCGTGGCCAATGCAGCCGCAGCGCTCGCCCGCTATGACCACGGACCGGAATCCCTGCGGGGATTCCAGGCCGTGGCCACTGCCCAGACGTGATGGTGGGGGTCACCACGGTGGGGAATCGCCTTCACCACGCGATGGCCTCCGGCCCCACCTTTTGGCCGCTCGCGTGGTGAATGTGATTCCCCACCGTGGTAACATCTGAGGGGAACATCCGTTCCCCCCAACAGACGTTACATGGTCCAAGCCACCACAGGGAATTGACTGTGGTTGACATTGACCACGTAACATCTGAAAATACCCCATGACTGCTCATCATGGCAGACATGGCCCAGGCTGGCAGACCAGCGTGGAATCAAACATACAGGTCTTATGTTTGTTTTATTTTATTTATTTATTTATTTATTTTACCATATTTGTATCCTGCTCTTCCTACCTCACGGTAGCCCAGAGCAGCTAACAATAACAAAATACAATATAAAAATATAATATAAAACAATTAAAACATTTTAAAACATAATAAACAAAAGCAGGGGGGGAAACACAACCCACCTCCCACCCAACCCTCTGCCTCACCAAAAGCCTGATGGAACAGCCAGGTGCTACAGTTCTTACGGACAGCCGGGGGGGGCCGGGGCCAGTTGAGCCCCCACTGGGAAGGAGTTCCACAAGTGCATCGTGGCCACCGAGAGGGTCCTGTCCTGCATGACCCCTCAGAAAACCCGGGGGACCTGCAAAATGGTGCCCCCGGCCAACTGCAGAGGCTGATCTAGAACCTGGGGAGTGAGGCAGTCTCACAGATAGGCAGGGCCCAGGCCATGTAAGATTTTATAGGTTAAAACCAACATATTGAATCGGGTCCGGAAAACCATTGACAGCCAGTGCAGAAATTGGAGCACTGGTGTAATGTGCTCCCGGTGTCCCAGCCCCACCAGGAGCCGGGCCGCCGCATTCTGCACCAGCCTCCGAGCCATCACTATAGGTAGCCCCACGTAGAGCACGTTACAGTAGTCTAACCAAGAGGTAATAAAATCATGGATGTTCATGGCCAGATCTGAAACTGACACCAGCAACTGACGCCGTCACACCAGATGTAATTGGAGGAAGGCACCCCTCACCATAGCCTCCACCTGGAGATTCAGGTGGTGCTGCGTATTGAGGAGCACCCCCAGGTTCCGAACCTGGGAAGTCAGTGTAGGACAAACCCCCTCAATTGAGGGGGCAGCCATAGCCATCAACTTACCAATTGACATCACTTCCGTCTTGTCAGGATTCAGTCGCTATCTATTAGCCCTCATCCAGTCCCCCACAGCTGCCAGACATCAGGTAAGCACCGAGATAGCCGGACCTGGGTCAGTTGAAAATGAGAGGTACAGTTGGGTGTCATGTGCATCCTGATGACACCTCACCCTGTACCCCATGATCACCTCTCCGAATGGCTGCATATAAACGTTGAATAGGAGAGGGGACAAAACAGAACCCTGTGGGACCCCACACAAGAGGTCTCGGTGTGGTGAAAAATGATCACTGAGCACCACCCGCTGAGTTCTTCTTGTCAGGAATGACCGAAACCATTCAAAAATGATCCTGCCCACGCCCGCACTGTCCCGCAGGCACGTCAACAACATCTCGTGGTCAATGGTATCAAATGCAGCCAACGGATCTAATAGGACTAAAAAGGTCGATCGACCCTTACCCTTTTCATGGCACAGAACATTGACCAAAGCCACCAGTGGTGTCTCAGTGCCATGCTCCGGACGAAAGCCAGACTGAGAAGGATCCAGATAACTGACATGATCGAGATGCTTTTGGAGCTGCTGAGCCACTACCCGATCAATAACCTTCCCTTCCCTAACCTTTCCCTTCCCTAAAAAGGGAAGGTTAGAGACAGGCCAATAGCTGGTAGGGGAGTCAACGTCAAGCGATGGTTTCTTGAGCAGAGGCCATACCACCACCTCTTTGAGACAGCTCGGCACTCTTCCCTCCCATAGGGAGACATTGACCACCCCAGCCAGCAATGGCCCCATTGTCTCCCTGCAGCTCTCAATCAGCCAGGACAGGCATGGATCTAATTAGCAAGAAGTGGTTCGAACAGGCCCCAGCACCTCCAGCATGTCAGCAGGTGTCACCGACTGAAAGTGATCCCATCAAATCGGACAAGTCGGGGCTTCTACAACCTTTCTCTCCTCCACTGCATTAAGTCAAGGTCTTAATGAATATGAGCAATTTTCTCTACAAAATAATCCGCAAAAAGGTTGCAGTGGGCGGAAGATGATTCAACCCCCGGGTTGAGGGAAGCCGTGCTGACCAGCCCCCATACCACCCAAAACAGCTCCGCTGGATGGGATCTTGCGGAAGCTATGAGGGCAGCAAAGAACTCCCTCTTTGCTCTCCACATAGCCATGGCGTAGGCTCGTAAACTAGCTTTATGTCACAATCTGTTGGCTTCAGCTTGGGATCGATGCCACCGTCGCTCCAACCGTCACCCCTCTTGCTTCAGGATCCAAAGTTCCTCAGAGAACCATGGAGGCCTGTGGGGCCATCGCCTGGGCAACAGATGCCTGGGAGCCATTTGATCGATGGCCTTCATCAGCAAGATGTTCCATAGCTTAACAAGGTCATCAATGAGACGGTCATCAAGGTTGGAGGGTATCTCCCTCAGAGAACCTAGAAACCACGCCGGGTCCATCAGCCTCCAGGGGCGGACAATCCTAATAGGTTCTGCACCCTGCTGGGGGCAGACATATGCTAGAAGGAAGGTCTGTAGGAGGTAAGGATTCATCCATGACAAGGGCACAGTTGTTATCTCCCAAATTAACGGAGCAACCACCTCAAGGCCAGTGCAGAACATGAGATCCAAGGTATGTCCCCCAAGATGTGTCGGGTCGTTGACCTTTTGGGACAGGCCCATGGTTGCCATGGTGGCCATGAACTCACGCACAGTTCCCCCGGGCACTGCATCGGCGTGAATGTTGAAGTCCTCCAGGACTATCATCCTGGAGGACCGCAACACAACCTCCGGCACAGCCTCTGCCAGAGCATGCAGGAGGCCACTGTACTGGTAGGTGCACGGTATACCAGCAGCATTCACCAACTGTCCCCTGCCAAATCAAACACAAGGTGGAGACCTTCAGTGCCTACCATGGTCTGCACTGAATACCTCCTCACAGACCACCCCTCCTTAAAAATCATAGTTACACTGCCCCCTCGTCCCTCTAACCATGGCTGGTGCTGGATGGAATACCCGGCCAGAACAGGGTCAGCCAGGATAGGCCCCAATTCATTGTCCAGCCAGGTTTCCGTAATAGACACGAGATCAGCAGCACAGTTGAGGATCACCTCCTGGAGTGTTGCTGCCTTATTCGCCACCGATCTCGTGTTTACTAACACCAAAACCAGGCCGAAGGCCTTCTGACAAAGATCCTCTTGCTCATCTGCTGGGGAAGGGATGAGCTGGACATGCACCATGTACCTGTCCCACCTCCCCACCCCCACTCTCCCCCCCGAGACCATATCTCACCTGTCCCATCATGACNTGCTCCACTTGATCATCTGCTGGGGGAGGGACCAGCGGGACATGCACTAAGCAACTATCCCACCTTCCCACCCTCACTTCAAACCTCCTGAGACCACATTACAAGTCCCGCTCGACACTCATCCTCTATGTGCTGCTCTGACAGGCCAATGAGAGGGACTCCAACCCCCCTCCCCAGGACTACCTCTCTCACATGGAGTCCCCCCACCCTATCCCTCAGGTACTGCCCCCCCATCTCACTGGATGACAGAACCTGCTCCTCCCCTTCTCCCCACCTCCCCACCCACTGGCCCTCCCTTGCCACTGGAGGGTTCCCCAGCCACAGTCTTAGCCCTCTCCAATCCCTTCCCCCCTGCATATCCCCTCCACTCCTGCCCAGTGCTCTCACCATTTGCCCCCCACCCCCTCCACATGCTGCCACCTTGTGATTTTCCTTGGTGGGAGCACGGACCTGTCTCTCACCCAGGGCAAGTGCTCCCTGCAATCCCTTCCCCTCCCCCCATCTCCCCCCATACAAACCCCATTCCACCTCCCCTTCCCCCCACAACATCTCCCCTAAACCCAAGCCCCTAAAGGGTCCCCTTAAGGGTTGCACCCTTAGGCGCACACGCCCACAGCTGTGCCTCCACTGTCTTGCATCTTAAATCCTTTGTCCCCTCTGGGCAGGAAGTCCCTGCTGGAGCACCAGCCCTGCCCCTTCCTCCAACTGGGGAAGGGGGAGATGGAAACAGGGACTGGCAAACTCACAGTCTGATGGGACCCGCCTGGCCCAGCCGCTTGTGCCACCGCTGCCCCAGTCCCCTTCAGGTCTATAACTGGTGTCAGGGAGAGGGGAGGGGGAGAGGAGAGGATGTGGTCCACTTTTGCCCAATCAGGCAGATCCTAGCCCAGGTGAACATCGATTGTGTTGGGTCAGGGTACAGAACAAACATGGCCTGCCATGCCACTGGCCACACAGCCCAGGGGTGGGGAGAATGGAAAATTGCTGCCGGATAGCCCCTTCACCACCCGGTGCCCAATGCCTGACCCTCCCCAACATGACAGGAAACCATGGTGGCCATGGCTTTCTGTCATGGCAGACCTGATCCAGGCCAGCAGACTGGCTCAGAGACAAGCATGCAGCCTTTATGTGGTCCACTTTGGCCCAATCAGGCAGACCCTCACCTGGGCTGATCCCCAAGGTCTCTGTGCAATTCCATCTGTTGTGATGGAGCACTGAAGTCCCCTCAACATGTGTCTGTGCCTTATAGGCACAATCCAGTCCTAAGGATTTACATAACAGAAGGCCAGTGGAAAGTTATTCCCAACTGATCTATTTTTTACAATGGAAGCAACGGATGGGCTATATTTAGCAGAATTAGATTGCCATGGTGACTGGAAACTGGTAAATATCCAGGTACGATTTGCACAACACTTAAATGTTCTGTAGTGGAATTTAATTAAAACACTGCCCTTTCCACTGTGGTAACTGAAAGGACATAAGTTCTCCAAAACTACATTAGATTTAGCCTTTGGGTGCCATGGGCCTCCGTTTATAATAGATTACTGACAGTCATTTGTTACCACAGGTGAGCTGTAGAGGAAGCAAATAAGAACTGACTCAAAGTAACAGAGGGCTAGTGCAACCTTCACCCTGCATAACAGGAACTATTAGTCAACCAGACTGCCTGGAACTTGAGACCTATCGATATTCCCAGCAAGAAATGATACAGGAATGCGGTGTCATTTAAGTTCATATTATCCATTCTGTAACACCCAAACTGAAGCTGGTGAATTCATTGGATATGATATTATCCCCGCGGTGCAAAAGAAGGTGACAAACACAAGGTTTGGGTTAAACAAGACTGCAGTTATTTATTAAAATTAACTTCAGTCTGGGCAATGGGGGGACAAACACAAACCAAAATCCCCCAAAATTGCCAACTCCGGTGAGTTAAATTATTGTTATTATTATTTATTTATTTATTTATTTATTTATTTATTTTTATTAAGCATTTATATAGCGTAAGCCCTAGCAGGCTTACAATCTAAGAGAGACAAGAGGGGGTGGGATTAAAAATTAAAAAACCACAGTTAAGCTAAACAATTATGGTGGCATGCAATAGAGAGAAAAATGCAAAACTTCGCAAAAAAAATCAAAAAGGGGAAAACAGCACTTGTTCCTGTAGAAAAAGAAACTGGCAACGAAATTCTTCAAGCCTCTTTTAAATAAGGGGACCTTATATTTATGCATGATTTGTTTCACTTGTAAAATTTGTGGTTTTAAAAAGAAGAATCCACTCATGAGAGAAACCTTGAATATGTCAAGGATGTACGGAAAGCTTCAGGAGAAGATGGGACACTCAATATACATCAGAGAATCTACACAAGCGAGAAACTTTACATATGCTCTGACTTGGAAATTCTACAGGGTGAGCTCAGCCCTCAGTACACACCAGAGAATTCACCCTATCAGGGAAAGGCCATATAATATACATTCCTAACTGTGCGGAAAGCTATAGTGTGAACTTCAGTCTTAAGGTGAAAACAGACATGACACTAACTCCACTTTAACACCATTTCAACATTTCTTATGCACGTTGCAGGGCTGTATTGCTGCCCTATGCAGCCCTGCAATATGCATGAGAAATGTTAAAGTGGTGTTAAAGTGGAGTTAGTATCATGTCTGTTTCCACCCTTATTATGCATGAAAAACCCCAAACAATTCTATCATTCATACCCCCCACCTCAGTTGCAGTTGGGAGAGAGGAGGGCATGACTAGAAGAGGCAGCATGAGCAGAATATTTTAGGAAACAGTATTGTAGACCAAAAGATTAGCTACTAAGTTACACTGATGGTGCTGCATTTCTGCATTCCAGCCACTCCTTCCCTTATACTGGGGATGGGGAACCTTAGACTTGGGGGGGGGGGGGGAGTAAAAGTGGCCCATTGCAAGTTTTTATTTGTCCCCTTTCCAGTTCCTGGATCTGACTCCTATATTTGGTTCCTACACTCAAAAACTGAAAATTTGTGTTCAGAGTAAAGGAGCACAGATGAGGGCATGCACACAATAGGGGACAGATCCAGGGCACAGAGTGCACTCTGTAGGCACCTCTGCCTTTAAATTTCATGTTACTGATCTTGTGCTAATTTTTCAGTTGGTCCTTTGGAGAGAAAAGGTCCCCAATTCTGATGCAGAACCTTCAGTCTCCTTCCTAGAAACACTCAAACCAGTAAATAAGAGGAAAAAAATATCACAAATTCCATGTAGCATCAGATTATTTGTAGAGTGGGGAACAAAATTCAGAAGGGCTTAACTAGTTTCCCCTTTCAAAAAAATTAAAACTTTATAATTTTTAAAATGTTCATGCTGTAACAGAAAGATTGATTATAAAAAGTCATCAAAGAAGTCCTTTGGAAAAGCTTCTATATTCTGTCTGTGATTTGTTCCACAATTTTTCCTCCAGACCGCCTTTCTTCAGACCTCCCCTCCTTCCGTAGACAATGTAAAACGTGGCTGTTTCACCAGGGGTGAGGGGGACAGGTGAAGGGGGGGGGAGTTTATGACATATTTATTCGAGCCTCATTTGTTTCTGAGATTTTTATATTTGATATTATATTTTATATCTTTATATTTATGTGTTTACTGTTTATTTTTAGCCACCCTGAGCTGTCATTGGGCAGGAGGGGTGTGTGTGTGTGTGTAATAAGTAAAATTAAATAAATAAGCCCACCAATATATCCCAACTAATTTAAATATTCAAACTTCAATAAAAAGCTTCTCAAGCATCCGATCACTCGGGAAGAGGGACAAAATTCAAAGGGGCTATCACAAGAAAAAGTACAACTATGTTTTTCCTTTCATAAAAAGTATAAGCTCATGTGAAAATCAAAGATTTTTGAAGTGTTCACACCTCTGCAAAAGCAGTGAATATAAGAAGTCCGCAAGTAAAGCTTTTTGGGAAACTTTAAAATTCTATTGGCATTTTTTCCCTACTTCACTCAGTCAGCACACAAAACATTCATGCCAAAAATCTAATATCCAGACTAAATCCAAATAAATCCAAATCAATTTTTTTAGAAAATATCAAAAAGAAAAATATAAAAATTATAGAAATAATACAAAATATATCCAAAAAGATATTCAGTCAACACTCAAAATATCCACACTAAATATAAAAAAATATATATTTTAAAAATGTAAAAAAAATATTTTAAAAATCTAAAATATATTTAAAATATCCAAAAAACCAAACTAAAATAAAAATCAATCCCAAATAAAATAAAAAAAACACATTGCTCAGAGAGAGGAAACAAATAAAAGGATTTGTCCTGTAGTGAAGAGCAACAAAAGCCAGGGGGGAAATAAATTAAAAATAAAAATATATAAATAAAAAAGAAATTATTCAGCAAAGTAGAGAAATCAAATCCGCTTTCTGCTGCAGCAACATCCAAACAACAGCAGCCCACACCTGTTCCAGGCTCCTGCTGTGACTTCTGCTCCGTTCCCCCCTTCCCTCTCCTAAAAAGGAGAGGGAGACGGAGCTCCTTTGAGCTCTGATTGGTTTCTGGGTTCCTGGAAAAGGCTCCATAAAACTAGCCTCATTCTCTGGGTTTCTCCATAGGAAGCCATGCCTTTGTGCCCTGGCCCCTCCTCCAGCCCTTCCCCTTGCTTTTAATGTTCTGGCTTCCCAGGAGCACCTATCCAATCTGCCCTCGGAACATCAGCACACCAAAAGCAGCTGTACGGGCCCTCCTGCTGCTATTGCTGCTGTCACCCTCGTCCATCCCCACTGCTCCCTCTATCCTTCGATGCCTCTGCTGAAAAAGAGCTGGCCACACATATTCCAAGGTCAACTTGCCCACTTCCGTATGCCCCTGCCTCATACTTCCTCCCTAGCCTTCCTGTCCCCCTTCCTCCAATGCTTCACCAGCTCATGGCACCCTGTGGCTGGCTTTCTCATGAGTGAATGCACACAGGGCTGAAAGGTTCTGTTCACCAAAGTGCATGTTCAGAATTGCACAGAGCGCCTTTCAGCTCTGTAGCTCTGCCACCGATTTCAGCACTAGTGCTGTAGCACAGCTGCTCCAAACCCAGCCAGCACAGCACAGCTCCCTTTGCTCTTCCTCCTCCCGTGGTAGTGGAAACCAGTACATACCCTGTGGGGCATCAGGTGGGGGGAGTAGGAGAAGTGGAGCTTTGCCAGACTGGGCTGGCTGGGCTTGAAGCACCCTTGCTGCATCAGCAGTGCTGAATCCAGCAGTGTTGGAGACAGCAGGTGCACCGGGGCATTTGGTGGGTTGACACTTCAGCGTCTATGAAGAGAATCTGCAACTGCAAATTCTATTGCAATATGTTGTGATGATTACAATGACAGGAAATTTAAGAGATGATTAAATACAGTGTTCTTCATTCTAAATGGATTTAGGGTTATATTTAATTTACACTGAAAAAGAATACTCTTGCCAAAGTCCCTAGGCTTTTTCTGAGATGTGAGCAGTAGCTTTCCAACTACCCTATGACTGTGCACTTACATAATTGACAATTACATTGAAGGAATGTGACAAGACAATACTAAACATAAAGGCTCCAATTCTTAAGTCACATAGAAGCTTTGCAACAATTTAATTGATTTCAGCTGAATTTCTTCTTCCTTATGCCAGTGTGAGAGGAAAAAGATGTTGCCCATTAGCCAGAAAACTTAGAGTACCCTAGTTGTTCCAGGGATTATTGTCTCAGTCAAAAGCTGCATTGACCAGAAAGGAAAAAGTTTTAAATATTCTTAAATTCTCTACACTTCCATGTTTCTGCTATCTCTCCCTAAAGTGCCTGCCCCAAGCTGGACGCTCCTGTTGTTCATAAGAAAGAGGATTCCCAAACTGTGGTTCATGATCCCAAGTGGAGGCATACTATCTGCAGATCAGTTAAATAAGATCTGCAGATATTGCAGATATCCAGTTGATATTTAATATTCTTTGCTTGGCAACTGCTGTCTGAGGTCAGAGGCTTATATTTAAGTCTCAAAATGGCTGCGGTGACAACACCTCCTACCTCAGATTTTGAATTACAAGAGCAGTTAAGAAAAGATAAGCATTCACCTGATAAGATGACACAGATTTGCATAGAACAGCCTTCATATGAATGCAATACAAATATAAAAAGTAGGGATGAAATGAACAGCTAAATTGCTGCTCACAAGAAATTTCACTATCTCGGAAACTGGGATCAATTTCCCAACCATTTCCCAAATACCAATGCGACTTCTCAGTTAATGCAATTCTGTGAGTTACCATCCTAAGTTACCAACTTTCTACTTACCGTTTACTGCGTCCCATTAGTTTACCACTTACTGCATTGCCCAGGGTACCATTTTACTTCTAGGTTTCGGTCTGTTTATTATACCAGATTTCTGAGCCTATCACTGTGCAAATAATCCACCCTTTAACATCCCTCCAGTGCCCCTTAACCTCCATTCCAGTATCTCAAATCAGAATTGTTTTTCTATGTGGTTTTCTTTGCTTTGACAATTCTGCGACTGGATTGCAGATTAGTGAAGGAATATGCCTACCAGCCAATTAGTGAGAAGGAAGTACAAGGGAAAATAGAGTTCAAGAAATGCAATATTGCATTTGTATTACCTCTTGGGATTTCAAATGGACAGCAAAGCAGTAAATGGTAAGGTGGTAAACAGCAAAGTGGTAAACAGGAAGTCAGTAAATCGAGAAACAAAATAGTGATTGAGTTATTGTCAAGTACTGAAATGTTCTCAATCTGACCAAGACAGTATGGGGAACTGGGATTTTGTTGGGAATTCCAGTTTTGGTGAAATCTCAGACCTAATAAAAAGCAATGATCTGTTCATAAAGATAAATTCATGTGACTTTTCTTGACCCCATTTTCAAAGTGTGCATTTAACAAGGCTTTCTTAAGGCAAGATGTTGAATTATTGTCATAATTATGAACTTGTGCCCTATATTGCAGATTTCATCTATACTACTTAAGATGATCTAAAGGTAATGTTATACCCATTTTACAGGCAGGGCTGGCCTTTGAATTTGCAGGGGCCAGGGCAAAGACAAAATGCAGGGTCCCTGCTGGCCTCACTTCCTCTACCATGGCCCCCTTCACCTCATTGGATGAGTTAATGGGTTATCTGGGAGAGAGTAAGGGTCCTGCACACTGTCCTGATGAAAACGGGGGCCACTGTGGGGGCCCTAGAAGTAGAAAGAATGGCAGGGCCTCAGGCAGTCACCCAAGGTTGTCCTGTGGTAATGTTGGTCCTCTTTACAGGTGACAAAAGTATTTAAAGATATTTGTCTGAGGTCATACAGTACAACCTTGGAGCCAGGCAAAAGCATTGAAATCTCCTGGGAGCTGAATGTCCTATTCAACCTATGATTTGGGTTAGTCAGGAATGCAAACTAGCTGGTCATCTGGCCTTAAAGTGTTTACTGAATGTACTGGGGCATAGCAGCATCTTTCTAAATCATACATTAAGCTTAAACTGATTTTTTTATCATCCTTTGTTTTGTTTTTCTGTTTATTAACTTCCTTTTTTGTTGACCTACGGTTCTGTTGGTAAATTGCTTTTCCATACAAAAATATACATCTGGACCTGGAACAACAAGCACCTTCAATACAGCTTCCATATTCTCCTTAAGTAGTGCATGAATAAGGAAATCTATCAGTTTACTATTTATATCTACACTAACATAGAAAAATAAAGATTTGTTTTCAATGTAGGGAATCCATGATGCCGTACCTCAGCTGAGGATGTGGTGCTAATTCTTCTGGAATCTCAGAAAGAACTCTTAAGGGCAGTTTTGGCATCTTCACAATAATACCATTAAACTACCTGTAAAATATGTGGTAAAAAATATCAGGCCACATATTTTCAGTTATAGAGAAAAATAAACTCTTTTCAATTAAATAAAATGAATGTGTTGAAGCCAGGTATTTTAAAATTCAACTCCAATATATATTTTGTATTTAACAATGAGTGCTTTTTAATACAAATCAATGTTATATTTAGTGAATGTAGCTAAAATAATCTAATCTTTAAAGTGCTGCACAGGTCCAGACCCCATTAAAAGGAATGGATCTTGTACTCGTGTAGATTTTGAGGATTAGAATCTAGAAGTCTCCCTTTGTCAGATAGTTTAGTTTGGGTCATACATGTCTTTCCACTCGCTCCACATAAAAACACACGGTGCATATGTGCACACACAAAAAATCTTCCACCCATACCCAAGCATCCCGCAGGCCAATTGGATGAGCTACATGTGTTTCACTTATTCTGTGGAATGAATTGACAGTAGTTCTGCATATGCTGCAAATTGTGCCATAATGAGTCATGAATCAGTTGAGTTGCTTTCAAGCAGCAAATTCCTGAGAGGTATGATAAAGTTGTCTTTAAGGCAGTTAACTGAATGGTATCTGAAAGAAGGAAAAAGGCAGTGTTACCCGACAGATGCTTACGTGGCTTGAGTTTGGCTAGTTCCACTTCTCGGATCATCGTTATACTGCAGTGTTAGATCATTGTTTCAGTGTACTTCTCCAGTCCGCTTGAATAGCAAATGTGGTCAAAATATGTCTCCTAAAGGGTATTATGTTACTCTCAGTAAAGAGCATTGGCAAAATGAACTGACCATCATGCCTGATGTTGTCAAGCACACTTTAAGAGGTTAAGTACTTGGCTAGACACCCGTGGGAGTGGAGAAGCATTTCTGGCTGCTGAAAGCTAGTCACATGCTGCAATTTACATCGAAAAATGTTTCTCTCTATCAAGAGACAGCAAAATCTGAATAATGTTGAGTAACATTCCAAACAATAACAGAGAAGGTCAATAGTCACATAAACCTAACCTGCATTAAAATACACACAAACAAAGAGAAGAAAAAATTAGCAAACTTACTTTACTAATGGCTTTAATGGAAGAAAGATCAGCCTGACAATCGTATCTTTTTTTTAGTCTCCATCAACACCACAAAAAGTAGGAACAGACAGAAAGACTTGACAAATGTGTATTTCTTTGCTAAGAAATACACAAATATAAGGTAAAAAGGATATTGGTTTTTTGTTTTCTTTTAACCCTCAAGGCTAAATCTCCCGCTGGTGGTGTAAAAAATTTCACTAGGGGTAGTTGCACCGTCATGCTTTGATTCTGCCTGGGGTGAGTGCCCTCAACCCAGGCAGGATCTGGCCTGGCCTCCAAAGAGATGTGTCACAACCGAGACTGGGGAGTGTGTGGGGAGAGGGCAGGCCAACATGTGGACATGGATCCATACTGCCCCTCCCCTTGTGCTGCTGAGCACGACATGCCCTCCTCTCTGATGGGTGACTGCCCAGAACAGTCCCAGTCCTGGAGTGTGGTCAGGAAGAGTGGACCATA
Organism: Sphenodon punctatus; assembly: GCA_003113815.1. Taxonomy (NCBI): domain Eukaryota; kingdom Metazoa; phylum Chordata; class Lepidosauria; order Sphenodontia; family Sphenodontidae; genus Sphenodon; species Sphenodon punctatus. Next base: position 413,267 of record QEPC01013866.1, read on the forward strand.
ACATGTGACGTCCTGCTTTGCCCTAGTCCAGAGATGGCTTTTCCGGGCCGTGGCAGTGCTTAGCCAGAGCTGTGACTCATTGATGGGCCCGAGTTACTGCCCAGGCTAAAAACTGCCACGGCCTAGGGAAACTCCGGGTCCAGCCCAGCGGAACATCTAACAGGCCAGTTCAGATTAGGAATGGGCGAACAGATCACGGTTCGGGTTCGAGCGTTTGGTTCGGTTCGGGCGTTTGGTTCAGGCATTCGGTTTGGGCATCTGGTTCGTTCTCCAAGTTCGGGTTCAGCTGTTCGGTTCAGACGTGTTCGGTTCGGGCATTTGGTAAAAGGTTTCACGAGATTCCGTGATCGCGCTGGAAACCGGAAATTAGAGTGCGTTTGGAGCTGTGTGGCAAGAGAGTGTGTATTTGTCTGGCTGGCTGTTCAGTTTTGTGTATTTTAGCTGTTTGTGTTTGGTTTGGCTGTTTTGTTTTGGTTGGTGAGTGTTGGTGGGTGACTGTTGTTGTTGGTCTGTGTGTGAGTTTTTAAAAAAAATAAAAATAAATAGAAGAAGACTGTTGTCTTGATTCCCTGGCTGGGGGCCTACTTGGTGCTCCTGGAGCCGGTGGTGGTGGAGGAGGAGGAGGAGGAGGAGGAGGAAGCGGTCGCTGGCCCAGCCCCTGGACCGTCGGTGGTGGTGGCCGGCTCCTCAGATGAGGAGCAAGCTACGGGCACAGGAGGTGCTGCCAGGTTTGTAAACTTTTTTTTACTTTGAGGACAAGAAAGGCTGTATCTGTTAGAGAGAGCTCACTGGAGTGTGGGCGGGTGTGTGAGTGGTGGGCATCAGTCAGGCACAAACAGTGGGCATCAGTGGGAAGCAGAGGATGTCTGCCACAGAGAGAGAGGGTACTGTAGTGTGGGGGGCTCTTCTAGCAGTCAGGCACGAGCACGAGCAGCACCCCCATCCAAACATGTGCCTGCCAGCCATCCCTGGCAGGGTCTCCACTCTCCAGTTGCCATCCCTACACCCCCCCAAATAAGGGCAGGATTTGCACGTACCAGCCAGGGTCTCTCCATTGCCATCCCAAGCACCCAAAGGAGTGCAGGATTTGCACATGCTAGCCAGGGTCTCTCCATTTGCCATCCCGAGCACCCCAAAGAGGGCAGGATTTGCACGTGCCAGCCAGGGTCTCTCCATTTGCCATTCCTCCCTAGCAGCACTCCAAGGAGGGCAGGATTTGCACGTGCCAGACAGGGTTTCTCCATCTGCCATCGCTCCGTAGCAGCACCACAAGGAGGGAGGACTAGAGGCATCATAAGAGTACTAGAACAAGGGGACACTCCATGAAATTAACTGGTAGCAGATTTAAAACAAATAAGAGAAAGTATTTTTTCACTCAGCATACAATTAGCTCATGGAACTTACTGCCAGAAAAAGTGGTCACGACCGGTAGTGTAGCTGGTTTTTAAAAAGGGATTTGATAACTTCTTGGAGGACAGGTCCATTAGTGGCTATTAGCCAAGTAGGTTTGGAGAATGTAACCTCTTACTGTTTTGAACTGGAACAACAGGGAATGGATTGCCCATTTTGTACTTGTCCCAGGAGAAAGAGATTAGTCACTGTTGGAGACAAGATGCTGGGCTTGATGGACCATTGCTCTGACCCAGTATGGCACAACCCACCTATACACCCACCAATCCACATGGACTTCTCTAGGCCCCTTTTATATGCGCAGCACCCATGCATGAACACCTAGGAATCTGGGTCTTCATGTGTGGGCACCGCCTGTGTACATGCTGCATCAGGTGGGTGGGAATGCGTATTTGCGTGAGTCCGTGGTCCCATGGAACATGCATGCATACCTCCACCCCTCACCCATGAATGGAGCAACCTGTGAAAATGGCGGTTGCTCTGTGTGTGGGTGATGGGTGGAGGTGAGTGGAGATGGATGTGCGCTGGTGTGTGCCCGTCTGCACCCTTGACTCACCCACTGTACCCGCATCTCCAGTATACATGTGGCACCCATAGGGCAACACCGCAGCCCTGAAACATGTATAGTGGGCGGGTTGTGGGTGGAGAGTGTCTTGTCTGAAAATGCCCAAAGAGAGGGTAAATAACTACTCCCTATTTATGTGTTCACACCACTGATGATTTTATAAACTATAAAATCTGCACTCACACTGTGAATACAACATGCAGTTCTGGTCTCCCCATTTTTGTTTTAAAAAAAGATGATAATATTGAAAAAGCTATGGAGAAAGGCAACAAAGCTTATCAAGCATATAGAATTGCATCTGTGGCAGTTTTCAAATGTATGGGGATGGGTGGAGGGATGAGTGTGCTGCCGTGGTGGGTGGAGGTGTGGGTGCTCCCCTTTACACAGACACCCACCCACCTCCACCCACAGGGCCTCCTCCAGTTTTCCGGATGGCTCCATGGGTGGAGATGGGTGGGAGATGGGTGGGTGATGGGTGTAGGTGGATGTGCACTGGGAGAGTGCATGCATCCACTTTCCATGGTGTTCACCCAGTGCACACCCAGCCCCCAACCCATCACTGGTGTTTTTCCATGGAGACCCCCCCCCCGCACACCCACTGGAACACCCAGTGGTGGGTGGGGCAATTCATATGAAAACGGGGCCGCTGTCATTGCCGAAATGGAGGGGACGGTGCCTTTGTTCCGCTCCCCCCCCTTTACAGGAATGAGCACGGCAGCCGCCTTCGCTGTCCGAATCCCCTCGGCCCATCCTGACTGCATTGCAGCACAGGGGAGCTTGGCCAGAGGGGTTGTTTCCTTCCGGGTGTCCCCACTGTGTGGCCACGCAATGTCAGGGGGACAGAGGTCATGTGGGTGGCACGTCCAACCCTCGCTAGGAGGGCTGGTTCTGGCATATTCATGTGGAAGACACCATTCCTGATTGGTGTGAGGAGGAGAAAGCAGCGCAGCTGGAGCTCCGGAGAGATTTGTGTGAAGCTTTTCATTTGTAACTGCTTTGATCTAAGCTGTGATTTTTAGCACAGGGGGAGAGGCAGATGGATTGGTGAATGGCATTGTGGGACATCGTATCAGAGAACTGGAACCCGTCAGAGTGTAGGGGGAGCTCACATTCAGCGCTGCACCAGAGGCGTACGGGTCTTGATAAAATTAAAGCTTCATTCACACTCAGTACGGTGTGGTGGTCTAGAGGTACGACTCCTTGTGTAGGAACCCAAAGGTCATGGTTTCTACTCTCCTCTGCTGCTCAGCTGGGATAAACTGCAATGCCCCCTCTCCTCTCCCCCTTAGCCCCTTCACGCCCTTGGTTACTTCGACCAGTTATCAGGGCTTGGTAGTCTAGTGGAGAGGCTTTTTGCTCAGGAAGCCACAGGTACTGGGTCTTACCCCCTTTTATTAGGGTTCATTGCAAGGGTGGGTGAGATTGCGGATTGCAGAATGGGAAGGACAAAGAATGGGGATGCCAATGCAGGAAAGGGGAAGGGAGGCCAAGGTGGGGGGACCCAAGTAAGAGGTACAAGGAACCCCCCTCCACCTCCTACAAGAGATGTGCTGGCTCAGCTTGTACAGGCTTGCGAGGCCCTGACTCAGTGCATTAGGGGTGAGGGCCCCCCTTGTCGGGCTGGTTTGGACTCCCGGGGTATGGGAATAGTGGATGCCCTGGTGGGAAGGGGTGAGGGGATTTTTCCCACCCATAAACCTGATCAACTCCACATGGGACCATGTCCCATGGAAGGTGTGTCATACACCCCTCAGTTACCCTGCAGAAGTGGCCGAAATATAACCCCCCAGGCACAGACTGTCAGGCACCTAGCCCCGGCACGGGGTATCGGGCGCCTCAACCCGGCGCGGGGAGGGAGGCGCGGCTTGGGGAACAGCTTGGGGACACCCCTAGGAGACGTTCACGGGTCACGGGGTTTAGCCCCGCCCCTACCGTTTACTTCCACGCCGGCCGACCCAGCCCCGCTGCAGGGGAACACACCGCATGTAAGGGTACAGGCCCCGCCCCGACGTAGCAAGCGCATTGCGGCGCAACGCACGTCCTAGGGGGCGGGGCTTGGAGCCACACCCATTCACTGGCCTTTAAAAGTACCGGCGGGGCATGGGCTCCCCGCCGGTAATCGTGAGAGAAGCTGGCCCCCTTTGCCTTAGACCCCGCCTTGAAGCTAAGTATCCTGTTGATTGTTCTGAGAAAGTACTGTTTGCTGATTGTGTATGGTTCCCTTTTGTTCTCCTTCCTATCTGAGAAGTGTGGATTGTTTGTATTGTTTGTATTGCCTTACACCGTGGTTGCCTTCCCCTTTCCCTCCTCCCTGCCAGTTAGAAGGATAGTCCTGAGCCTCAGCAGTCGGTGTCCTACAAAGCGGAGCTTATAGCCCTGCCCCTTTTGGGTTCCTGGGATAGCCCGCACCTCCCTTCCTCCCTCTCCCTTAACCCTTTCCCCTTCCTCACCCAGGGCCCTGAATTCCCTCTTCCCCGCACTGCCTCACAAAGATCCCACGCTGGTCCACTGGTGGGGGATTGAGTTCCTCCGGGTTGACTCCTCCCTGAGTGTGAAACGCCTGACTCCCCCCTCATTGTTTGTCTTCCCTTCCCTGGTTGGCATTACCTCTCTCCACCCCGATGATGAAAAGGGTTGCCTTGTAAATAGCAAGGAAAGCCCACCCAATATCCTGAGGGGAATACTGGGAGCCTCGTTAGTGTTAAGAGATCGAGAGAGGGATTGCCAGCCTCTCCCCATCTCCCTAATAAGCCTGATAGAATTACCGGCACTTATTACCCTTCCCATGGAGCCCCAGGACCCCGCCCAACAAATTCAGAAACTTATGCATGCCGTTCAAAGCTTAACCATGGAGGTTCAGGATCTCAAGATACAAAATCAAGAGCTTCATGAACGCAACCAAATTCTGCAAGAAGCTATGGGGGCAACGGGGGGAGTGAGGGACCTGGATCCCATAGTCTCCTCATTTGCACAGGGGGGGGCATCGAGTCCTAGCTATTCCCCTTTGGGGCCCCGTGAACCTAAAGCTCCTAAACCCGACAAATTTTATGGGGATAGAAGGGCATGTCAAGGGTTTTTGGCCTTGTGCCAATTGGTTTTTCAGACCCAGCCCAGTACCTATGGGTCTGACCAAATGAAAGTAGCCTATATTGCTGGGTTGTTGGGGGGAGTAGCTCTGGATTGGGTTACCCCCTTATTAGCTCACAATGATCCCATTCTATGTAATTATGCAGCATTCCTAGACCAATTTAAAAACCTTTTTGATTACCCTCATCGAACCCGAGATGCAGAACATACTATTCTGCAGATCAAGCAAGGACGATCCTCCCTCCTAGACTATATTACTCGATTTCGCTGTGTGTCTTTTGATCTACAATGGGGTGATGCCGCGCTTCGAGCACTATTTCGTCAAGGGTTATCGGAAGACATCAAAGACCAATTAGCAGGAGCTGCCACCTCCCCGGCAACTCTAGAGGAATTGATCACCCTAACCATCCATATTGATGATAGATTATCAGAAAGAAGACAGGAGCGACAGAGGGATCAAGGTAGAGGAGGAGGATACAGAAGTCCCCGCGTCCCAGTACCGGTCCCCATCCCAAGTAAAGAAAGCCAGGATGGAGAACCAATGCAGATTGGGGCCGCTCGAGGGCCACTAAATCCCGCCGAGCGCGAACGACGGCGACTCCTTCATTTATGTTTTTACTGCGGAGACAAGACACATTTTTCACGGGAGTGTCCCTTGAAGGCAGCACGTTTCCCCTCAGGGGGAAACGACAAAGGCCGGGAGGGGCAGGGGGCCTCCCGGTAACTTCTTTGTTCCCCCTTTCTGAATTGCCAAGTAACCGCCATCAGTTATTTGTACCCCTGTTAATTCATGTAAGCCCCGCGACCTCTCGGGTCGTAAATACCTTGATTGATTCCGGGGCCTCTGGAAATTTTATGGATCTTACTTTTGCCAAATCCTGTGGGCTCCCCTTCCAAGTTAGACGACAAACAGAACTTATTCAGACAATTGACGGTTCTCCTATTTCCTCCGGCCCAGTATGTAATTGCACCCCTGCTTTAACGTGTTGGATAGGTCAACACCAAGAAAAGATTCAATTTGACCTTATCACGTCCCCCCTATTTTCTGTAGTTCTAGGATTTCCTTGGTTATATTCCCATAATCCTACCATTGATTGGGTACGCCGACGTGTACTATTTAAATCTCCATATTGTACTGACCACTGTGGTCTCTCTTGCCCTGTATCCACACAGGCAATACCCGTAATATCTACCTTAGATTCCTCCCAAATTCCTAGAGAATACCACCAATTCCAGAATGTGTTTAGTGAGCAAGAAGCTGCTGAATTACCCCCTCATAGGCCGTATGATTGCCCTATCGAACTTCTCCCTGGCGCTGAACCTCCCTACGGACGAATTTATAACTTAACCCCAGGAGAAACAAACACCTTACGACAATACATTACCGACAATTTAAAGAAAGGATTTATCAGACATTCCTCCTCTCCTGCGGGAGCCCCTCTCTTTTTTGTCCCCAAGAAAGAGGGTGACTTACGTCCCTGTATAGATTATCGGGGTTTAAATAGTCTCACCATTAAAAATCGATACCCCCTACCCCTTATTCCTGAGCTATTAGGAAAATTACAGGGAGCCCAGATTTTCACTAAATTGGACCTTAGAGGGGCGTATAATCTTGTTCGTATTAGACACGGCGATGAATGGAAGACCGCCTTTTGCACCCGATTTGGACATTTCGAATATTTAGTAATGCCCTATGGATTAGTGAACGCTCCAGCAACATTTCAGCATTTTATAAATGATATTTTTCGGGATTTATTGGATACCTTTCTTGTAGTTTATCTCGACGACATTTTAATTTTCTCCCGAAATTACATTGATCATGTAACCCATGTTCAAACAGTTCTTCGTCGATTACAAGAACATAAACTATATTGTAAAAGAGAAAAATGTCTTTTTCACGTGAAGGTAGTACCCTTTTTAGGTTTCATTGTTTCGGCACAGGGAGTCCAAATGGATCCCGATAAGGTTTCTGCGATTCACAGATGGCCAGCCCCCTCTTCTGTTAAAGCGCTGCAACGGTTTCTCGGTAGTACAAATTACTACCGACAATATATCACGGACTATGCCCGAATCACGGTACCTCTAACACAACTATTGAAGAAGGGGGCGGCTTATCAATGGCTGGAACCTCAGCAACACGCCTTTCAACACTTGAAAAAGGCATTTATATCAGCTCCCCTTCTTCAACATCCGGATGTTACTTTACCGTTTGTGGTCGAGGCAGACGCTTCCGACAAGGCCTTAGGGGCTGTGCTCACCCAGGAGGTTGGTAACCAACAACAAAGATTACCTTGCGCATATTATTCCCGTCAACTCACCCCGGCGGAACGTAATTATACGATTCTAGACAAAGAACTTTTAGCAATAAAAGTAGCGTTTGAGGCCTGGAGACACCTCCTAGAGGGAGGACCTTACCCTATTCTAGTACTAACGGACCACAAAAATCTGACGTATCTCCAAACAGCCCGAATTACCAACGGACGACATGCGAGATGGGCTTTATTTTTTGCCCGTTTTTGGTTTAAAATCCAATATCGACCAGGATCCGAAAACACGATGGCAGACGCCCTCTCCCGTTGTGAGGAAACCTCCAATCACCCAAATCCAAGCCCAGAACCGGTACTTTTACCGAAAGTTTTTGCGGCTACGCTTCCGTCAATCCGTGAGTTACAACAAGAAACCAAACAAGAGACTCCTAATGCACGATACTCCCTTCAGGACGGATTACAACACTATAAGGGACGAGTAGTAATCCCACCGCGATATCGCCCACAAATATTGTGGGCCTCCCATGATGCTCCTTTAGCAGGACACCCTGGAACACGGCGTACCTTAGCTCTTGTTCAACGCACTTGTTGGTGGCCAAAACTTGGCACAGACGTTGTAAAGTATGTCAAGGGCTGCTCCACATGTGCTCGAACAAAGACCCCTCGGCATCTTCCAGTAGGCCTGTTACAGCTGACGTCAATCCCAACTCGCCCTTGGCAACGAATAGCCATGGACTTTATTGTAGGACTTCCCACCTCGGAACATTGTACCGCTATTTTTGTTATTGTGGATTATTTCACAAAGATGGGACACTTTGTACCTTGTCCAGGATTACCCACAGCCAAGAAAACTGCTGAACTCGTAATAAAAGAAATTGTCCATCTTCATGGCACTCCTCGAGAAATTACCTCAGATCGTGGACCTCAATTTACATCACGATTTTGGAAAGCCTTTTGTACTCTCTTAGGGATCAAGATTCAAACTACCACTGCATACCACCCCCAGGCCAACGGTCAAGTTGAACGTATTAATCAACACATAGAACAATACCTCCGCTGTTTCTGCAATTTTTTACAAGATGACTGGGTTAAACACCTTCCCTTGGCGGAGTTTACACATAACAATGAACCTAACGCCTCTCTCGGAGATTCTCCCTTTTTTGTATCGTATGCCTTTCATCCTGACATTGGTCTTCCCAGATTGCCGTCAACCAAAGTCCCAGCTGCGGGGGAATTGGCCCATCAAATCAAGCTCATCCAGCATAAAGCTCACCTGTACCTACAAAAATCACGTCAACGTTATAAACAGCACGCCGATAAAGCACGTACCCAAGGACCCTCCTTACGCGTCGGCGACCTTGTTTGGGTACGCCGAAGCAACTACCCTTCCCTTCGCCCCTCAGCAAAACTCGATGACAAATTCATTGGACCTTTTCCTATTCGCAAACAGCTCAATGACGTGACTTACGTCCTAAATTTTCCACCACATTATCGCATTCATCCCTCGTTTCACGTCTCTATGCTGAAAAAAGCTGTCCCCCCTCTTTACCCCTCCCAGCAGGTTCCCCCCCCCTCCCACGTTTCTCCGCCAGGGTGTTCCTGAATATGAGGTCCGATCTATCCTGGATTCCCGTTTCATCGGCAACCGCCTGCATTATCTCGTTGACTGGAAACATTACGGCGTTGCCGAGCGTTCCTGGGAGCCTGCTGCTAACCTTCATGCCCCCCGCCTTCTTCTTGCCTTCCATCGTCGCCACCCCTCCCGCCCCGGTCTCCGCTCCTTGGTTGGGGGTGGGAGGGGCCCTAGTCGGGGGGGTACTGTCAGGCACCTAGCCCCGGCACGGGGTATCGGGCGCCTCAACCCGGCGCGGGGAGGGAGGCGCGGCTTGGGGAACAGCTTGGGGACACCCCTAGGAGACGTTCACGGGTCACGGGGTTTAGCCCCGCCCCTACCGTTTACTTCCACGCCGGCCGACCCAGCCCCGCTGCAGGGGAACACACCGCATGTAAGGGTACAGGCCCCGCCCCGACGTAGCAAGCGCATTGCGGCGCAACGCACGTCCTAGGGGGCGGGGCTTGGAGCCACACCCATTCACTGGCCTTTAAAAGTACCGGCGGGGCATGGGCTCCCCGCCGGTAATCGTGAGAGAAGCTGGCCCCCTTTGCCTTAGACCCCGCCTTGAAGCTAAGTATCCTGTTGATTGTTCTGAGAAAGTACTGTTTGCTGATTGTGTATGGTTCCCTTTTGTTCTCCTTCCTATCTGAGAAGTGTGGATTGTGTGTATTGTTTGTATTGCCTTACACCGTGGTTGCCTTCCCCTTTCCCTCCTCCCTGCCAGTTAGAAGGATAGTCCTGAGCCTCAGCAGTCGGTGTCCTACAAAGCGGAGCTTATAGCCCTGCCCCTTTTGGGTTCCTGGGATAGCCCGCACCTCCCTTCCTCCCTCTCCCTTAACCCTTTCCCCTTCCTCACCCAGGGCCCTGAATTCCCTCTTCCCCGCACTGCCTCACAAAGATCTCACGCTGGTCCACTGGTGGGGGATTGAGTTCCTCCGGGTTGACTCCTCCCTGAGTGTGAAACGCCTGACTCCCCCCTCATTGTTTGTCTTCCCTTCCCTGGTTGGCATTACCTCTCTCCACCCCGATGATGAAAAGGGTTGCCTTGTAAATAGCAAGGAAAGCCCACCCAATATCCTGAGGGGAATACTGGGAGCCTCGTTAGTGTTAAGAGATCGAGAGAGGGATTGCCAGCCTCTCCCCATCTCCCTAATAAGCCTGATACAGTATGCTATAGAGGGTGGTAATTCCGGGGGCAGGATCCTGGGTTTCTGTGAGAATCACGGTGGCTGGGGCATAGTCTCAGGGCAGGGAGGTGTCCTGCAGTCTGGAGCTGGGACCCTACTGCCTGGTCCAGGTGCAGGGACAAGGACGCATGGTATCCCACCCCCAGTGGGAGAGGGTACTGTATTGGCAGAGACCCTTGGGGGAACGGTATCCTGCACACCTGCTTCTCAGGCAGGAGTGGAGGTGCTGGTCTCTCAGGGTGCCAGTGTGCCCTCTGTTGGCCAGTGCCATTGTGTGCCTTTTGCTAGGTCCCCTTTGCCGCTGGTGCGGAGAGCAAGAAGGGATGTAAAGGAAAGTGTACAAGACCCTGCAGCCCCCGAGATTTGGCACCGAGTCCAGACTTTAGAGGCCGAATTGATGGAGTTGGCTGGTCATCACCAACAGCGCTATTACAAGCCAGGGTCCGGGCAGGACGGCGATGTTGACCCATGGTCTTACGGTGAGTATGAACCTCCACCACAGAGGGAGTCAGCAGCTGTGGTGAGTAACCAATGAAACGACATTTCACAGCAGCCCCCAGGTGCAGTTAATTGGGAACATAGTGGGAGTAGAGCAGTTAGTTGCCCTCCTTCTGGAGGTGGTACTGTGAGGCCTCCTTCCCATTAACCTCTGGTGGTATGGTGGAATGGAGGTTGGATGCAGGTGACCCCTCTACCCCTATCTGATGCCACCACCCCGGCCCCCTTTTCCCAGCCCAGCACTGCCATTTCGTCAGGAGGGGTTGCGCCCTTAGAAAGGGGTGAACAGGATGCTTGCCCGGTTTCGGGGCAGCTGGGAGAAGCACACCGGATGGGGGAGCAGCTTATGCAGCGCCCTTTTCCCCTAAGTGGTGGCGGACACTCTGAGGTATCTGTACCTCTGGGTGAGCAACTGCTCCCTGCCACCAAAGAAAATATTCTGAGGGGTGAATACATGGACATATTCGCCCTTCTGTTCAGTGATCCTATACTGGATCCTGGGGAGACTTTAGAGGGCAAAGAGGCCAAAGATAAAGAGCGTTTCAAGAGGCCAAAGGTCGATCGCAATTGGGCTAATTGGAACGCAGCATATGCCATATATATGGAGGCAATCATGTCAGCTTACCCTGAGAGAGGTGTCGAACTAATCAAATATGCTGATATTATTTGCCAGGCGTATGGGACAGGGCCTTGGGGAGCATGGCTTTAGTATGACGAGGCTTTTCACCATTGGGTGGCTTTCACCCCGGACCTGCACTGGGATGTCCATGCACAGGACTTATGGCTCGACTTCATGGTTGATATGACCAATGCCCCATGCGCCGACAGTGGCCACCCCCTTGTACATGGGGGTGGGGGTGGTGAACAGTAATTAAAATTTTAGAGGGGATGCGAGATGTAGCTTTGGTGGTGGGAAACGGTGCATGCTGGGAATTTAACAGGGTAGGTAGATGCTCCAGACAAAATTGCCATTTTAGGCACACATGTACCAACTGTAACGGACAGCACAGTGCCAATTCATGTTACAGAACCCGGGCGAGAAATGGCAGGGGAAAGAACGGCCCCGGGGGAGGAGGTGGAAAGCACCAGCAAGTGGGATCGCCCAGTGGGGGTAACCTTAAGGGGGCCAACCCCAATCAGAATTAGACATTTGGAAGATGCATTGGTTGGACATCCAAACAGAGAAGAGGTTTATTATGTGTTGAAGGGGTTTCAGTTTGGTTTGATTATACCAGTCAGTCCAGTAAGAGCAAACAATGTGGTTCGCAACCTTAAGTCAGTGATAGGCATGGAGGGTATAATCAGGGAAACAAATTATGAAGGAGGTCCGGGAAGGGAGGTTCGCAAGCCCCTTCCTATCCCCTCCCATCCCAGGTATGGTAATATCACCACTGGGTGTGGTCCCAAAGAAAGCACCAGGTGAATTCAGGTTAATACACCACCTATCTTACCCGAAGGGGAAATCGGTGAATGACACAATCCCCAAGGAATTTACAACAATCAAGTATACTTCTTTTGACAAGGCAATAGAAAGGATTAAGGCAAAAGGAAAGGGGGCATTGTTGGCAAAATGTGACGTTAAGTCAGCCTTTTGCCTACTGCTGGTCCACCCGGTGAGTTTTCGACTACTGGGATTTCAATTTGAGGGTAAATTTTACGTAGACTGCGCCATACCAATGGGATGTGCTATCTCTTGCTCAGTTTTTATGTATTTTAGCTCCTTAATAGAGTGGATTTTCAGGCAACGCATGTGGGGGGGCAAGGTATTGAAATATCTTGGCAATTTCTTATTGATTGGTGCCTCGGACTCGCATGAATGTAAGGGGTTGATGTTAAAGTTCCAGGAGCTGGTGGAGGAGCTAGGTATCCCTCTTTCCCCAGAAAAAATTGAAGGCCCCTCTACATGCTCGACTTATTTAGGTATTGAAATAAACACACTATGATGTTGTCGTGCCTCCCAGCAGACAAACTCGATGACTTTCTAAACAAGTTAGCGCACTGCATGGCTGCCAAAAAAGTTACGGTCCAATTTTTACAGTCATTGTTGGGTAGCCTTAACTTCGCTTGCAGGGTGATAGCCCCGGGTGAGCATTTCTGTCCTGTTTTAATGCCAAATTAGCAGGTTCTGGGGATGGGCAAACAGAACAGAGTTCGGAAATTCGGTTCGGTTTGGTTTGAAATTTGAGTTCAGAAATTCGGTTCCGTTCGGTTCAGTTTGAAATTCTAGTTTGGTTTGGAAGTTTAGTTCGGTCGACTGAACAGACCAAGTTTGGTCAAATTCCAAACTTCCAAACCAAGTTTGGCCATTCAAAACCAGGTTTTTTGGTGTGTGTTGCCACCAGGGATGGGCGAACAGAACGGAGTTTGGAAATTCAGTTCGGTTTGGTTTGAAATTTGAGTTCGGTTCGGAAGTTCAGTTCGCTCGACCGAACAGACCGAGTTTGGTCCGAACTCCAAACATCTGAACCGCATTCGCCCATCCCTAGCAGGTTCCCCTCCCCAGCACCATCACATTAGGGTAACAGCAGAAATGAGGGTGGACATGAGGGTACGGATGGAGTTTTTGTCTGAATTTAATGGGGTTAGTTTCTGGCGGGCGAACAGGCTTCTACGAGCAGAGCTACAGGTGCACTCTGACGCTGCAGGAGGTTTGGGTTTTGGCGTACATTTTAAAGGGAGATGGTGTGCTGCCCTGTGGCCTGCTAACTGGATAGAGAAAGGGATTACCATGTATCTGACATTCTTGGAGCTATTTCCAATTGTACTCGCTGTGGTCTTGTGACCAGAGGAGTTTTCTAAAGCTGAAGTGTGGGTTGTCGGGCACAGCTTTGTGCGTCATGCACCAGAAGTGGCACAGAGATTCGGCGGGGGTGCACAGCTCAGGCTTTATGGTCAAGCCATTATTAAATGGATTGGCCAAAGTGGGATGGAATTGGGGCAGCTCCTGCCCACCTTGATGAACCAGGCCAGAACCTCTTCACCACATATAATCCTCATTCACCTGGGGGAGAATGACATACCGAGAAAAAAAGAGGTACAATCAGGGCGCAGTCAGACGTGCATTTAAATCACACAGCCGCCACGGTGGCAGCGTGCGATTAAAGCACCACGCACTTCCGGGTTTGTCTGAATGCGGTGAGTGCGCACATTTCAGCCTAACCTGACCTGTTGGAGTGCGGTTTGAAAAGCTGCTCCGAGCAGCTTTTCAAACCGCACTCCAACAGTTCGGGTTAGGCTGAAATGTGCGCACTCACCGCATTCAGACCAACCCAGAAGTGCGTGGTGCTTTAAATTGCACGCTGCCGCCGCCGCGGCTGTGCAATTTAAATGCACGCCTGAATGCCGCCTTAATGATAGAGATAAATCAGGATTTGTTGAAATTGAGGCAGCAATTCCCCGGGGCATTAATAGGCTGGACAAAACTAATACCAAGAATTAGGTGGAATAGGGCTCGGCAGCCAGGAAAGGTTGACAGGGTGCGGAGGCAAATAAATAGGGAAATAGGGAAGTGGTGGTCTGGTTTGGGAAGCATGTGCATAGAACATGAGGGAATTAAACACACTCAGCCAGAGATGTATTTGGGGGATGGGGTGGATTTGTCACCTGCCAGCATGGAAATGTACCTGACTGTAGTGAGGGATTTTATAATGGGCTAACAATAGGTGTAGGTGGTGGGGAGCCAGGGGTTGGGAAACCAACTCCCCTGGGTGGCGGGGGTCCAGTATGCTGTTTGGACAGGCAGGGTTCTGAATATATGTAAATAGAAGTCATCTCCATATGAGATGGGGCGGCCAGGCCTGGTCTAATACAGGGACGGCATGCACCTGACCTGGCAGCCCTGGGATTGGGTGGATGTTGTGGTGGTAAGTACACGTACTCTCCTACAACTCATGCACACCTGATCCTTACTCCTGCTTGCATAGGGCATGTCCTCTTCAGCCTTTGCCAGAGTGCTGCTCGAAGGGAAGATGTGGCTGGTGAAGTTAGGGCTGTAACCGGAGGGTACATCCGGGACAGTACCTTGTCAACAGGTTTGCAAGCAAGTGGCTGGCTGCATACTGGACTCAAATTGCCTAGTGCAATTCCCACCGGGCTAGATTATGTTTCAATAAAAAAGTGTGGCCAGTTTTATATCCAAACTACTGTCTCTGTGTCTCTTTCTGGGATGCACTGACAATGGGACCGTCACCGTTGCCGAAATGGAGGGGATGGCACCTTTGTTGTGCTTCCCCCCCCTTTACAGGAAAGAGCACGGCAGCTGCCTCCACTGTCTGAATGTCCTAGGCCCAGCCCGGCTGCATCACAGCGCAGGGGAGAAGGGCCGGAGGGGTTGTTTCCTTCCAGGAGTCCCAGCTGCGTGGGCACGCAACGTCAGGGGGACAGAGATCACGTGGGCGGCGCGTCCAACCTTTGCTAGGAGGGCTGGTCCTGGTGCCCCCACGTGGAAGATGCCATCCCTGAGCGGCGTGAGGAGGAGAAAGCCCGCCCACCCACCCTCGGATACTGTGGGGCGTTACTGGTTACTGTTAGGGGACCAAGAAGGAATTTTGGCAGGCAGCCCCATTAGGGGACTGCTAGTTTCACCTTCTTCACAGTATGATGAATAGGTTTAAAATAGGTTGATTGGCATTACTACAAGCAAGCAATTGTATTTATTGAGATAATTGGCAGTGTTTAATTGGCTAATGAATTTAAACTGTTAATTCGATGAGTGATTACTTATGTAGGGATAACCGGATGAAAGGGGTTTGTTTACAGTCTGTATTGTATTCGCTTGAATTATTCAATTTATATTTTGGATTTTCTTAGGGAGTTTTGAGGTGCAAGGAATCCGTTTGTCGCACTCTTTGCGGGAGTCCATTATGCTGTTTTGACAGGCAGGGTTCTGAATATGTGTAAATAGGAGTCATCTCCATATGAGATGGGGCGGCCAGGCCTGGTGTAATGCAGGGATGGCATGTACCTGACCTGGCAGCCCTGGTACTGGGTGGATGCTGTTGTGGTAAGTACACGTACTGTCCTACACCTCATGC
Organism: Sphenodon punctatus; assembly: GCA_003113815.1. NCBI lineage: Eukaryota > Metazoa > Chordata > Lepidosauria > Sphenodontia > Sphenodontidae > Sphenodon > Sphenodon punctatus. The sequence goes on from QEPC01013866.1 coordinate 428,929, forward strand.
ACACCTGATTCTTACTCCTGCCTGCATAGGGCATGTCCCCTTCGGCCTTTGCCAGAGTGCTGATCAAAAGGGAGACGTGGCTAGTGAAGTTAGGGCTCTAACCAGAGGGTACATCCGGGACAGTACTTTGCCAACAGGTTGCCAAGCAGGTGTCTGGCTGCATACTGGACCCACCGGCCTAGATTATGTTTCAGTAAAAGCCGGCCAGTTTTATATCCAAACTACTGTCTCTGTGTCTCATTCCGGGGTGCGCCAACAATGGCCTATGTGGGAATAGGCTTGAAATATTAGGGCTCAATAGCAAAAAAAGGGCGGGGGGAACTCTGACAGAAGTCTATACAATTATGAATGGTGTGGATAAAGGAAATATGGAACATTATTTATTTATTTATTTATTTATTTATTTATATGCTGTCCCTCTTGCCTGAGGCAGCTTAGACAGCTCACAAACACATTATAAAATACAATAAAAATATAAACAACAATAATATAAAAAATCATATCAATATCAGTAAAAACATTTAAAAGTACGAAAGGTGTGCTGCAAAGTATGAAAACCCACTGCTCAAACCGCCCATTAACTCTCCCCTCCACCAAATGCATGGTGGATAGGGGTGTGCATTTCATTTTCTTTATTATAATAACAACAACAAAAGAAGACTTTCATTTTTCTTGCAGAATAATGAAAAATAAATAACTTAATAATGACATAACGAAAGAATTTTGTTTCGGTATTATGAGTTAATAGGAAAAAACTGAATACCACATTTTTGGCTATAACTTTTATGTTTCTTATTCAATTTTGATTAAAATTGGAGATCCTGTATTAAAATTAGAGATCCTCTCCCCAATGGAGAGCATGAAGAGTACCTCCCTGTCACTGGAAGGCAAAATGTGACAGGGAGGGGGAGTCAGCTGAGGAGCAGACTTCCACGCTCCAGGGGTGGAGAGGCTTGGAGTAGCATCCAGCCTGCCCAATCACCATCCCTTTTAGCCTCAGACCACTGGCTTCGCAGTCTGCGATTGGCCATGGGCTAGGCTGCATGGAGCCAATGGGGCTTGCGGTGAGGCGGGTGCAGCAAGAAACAAAACTGATTGCCTCCCCCTTTCCCAACACCTTCTGAGCTAGTCACTGTTCCTGAACAGCAGGCGTTTCAGAAGGCTCCCTCTCTCCCAGCAGCTTTTGTTCCTTCCTATTCCTAATCCATTTCCATCCTCCTCCTATTTTAGCCATCCAACCCATTTACCTCCATATTATCATTCATTTAGATTATATTAGATAGACTTAGTGGCTATTTTTTGTTTTTACCCTTCCCTGTGTTCCCTGTGATTAATCTTCCTTCCTTCCTCCCTCCCCCCTCCATTGAATCCTTTCCCTTTGCCTCTTATTCCATCCCTGACTCCCTTCCCCTGTTTTAAGTTTTGGATTTATTTAGAGTAGGATTATTATTTGATTGATTTTCATTTCAGTTTTGTACCCCTCCCTGTGTTCTTTGTGTTTCCCTCTGTGTAATATTGTAGATAGATAGATAGATAGATATTCATAGTAGTTAGCTTCGTTATAGAGATAGATAGAGATACAATGTGTTTATAGGACAAGGCCTTTGTAGTTAATTATTAGGATATTCCATTTAGTTCAATAGGTTTTAGAATAGGTAATAGCAGTTAGATTTAGTGTGTGTGTGTGTGCGTGTGTGTGTGTAAACTTTATTATGTGCAGCCACATGGCTGATACATCCATTAAATTACACAAATTCATACATATAAAACATCATATAAGTGTCCTATATAATACATATCATAGATTGTGTGCATCCCCAATCCCTAATCTCCTCAAATTACAACAAGGGGGAGGTGAAAAACACTTTGATCGCATGATCTTTCAGCAAAGATGGCCACCTGTTTAGTCCTGTGGGGGTCCTGATCATGAAGCAGGTACATAAGCTGTCTAGTAGTTGTCCAGCCTTCCCCTATCACTATACGCAACCATAGCCCAGAGTGAAGATGGTCATACAGGGGACATTTTAGGAGATAATGATCAAGATCCTCTATTTCTCTCCCACATGGGCAGCACCTCTCCTCCACTGGAGTCCCCTGAAAGCACCCTATAAGTACCGCCGTTTTTAACGTATGAAACCTAAGCATGCTAAACCTGTATTTCAATCTGGGCTCCATATGGGAGTATAGGTACGAGACTCCTGTCCGAGGAGGCAAAATGAATTTGTAAAATGGTGCCAACCTAGATGTTGAGGACACAGCTCTAAGCTGTTGTCGATTCATATCCAGGATGCATGATTTTAGAAGCCTTATAACTTGCCTACTAGTGGCATTCTGGAAAAAGGCTCAGAAAAACCTGGCTGCACCAACCGACTGAGCACCCCTCGGCGCCAGGGGTCACACCCCACTTCCTCGTGATCTTTTTGGTCCAAGTTCAATCAAGTAGTGAACCCTCTGGTGCATTGTGCAATTTAGTCCAAAATACCAGAAGCCTTTGGTCCACTAAAGCGGTCAAGGAGGGACAGCCCATTTCCATTAGTATAATAGACATATTTGTAGACTGCAGGCACCTAAGTATTCTCTTCCAAAATGAGTGATAGTAGGTTGGAGAAACCGTAGTACATCGATGTCCATTCCCCAGGCATGGGACCCATACAGGAGATGTGACAAAACCTTTACCTCAAAAATCTGTTGGGCCATCTTAACTGATAACTTGCCATGGGAATAGAAAAAACGTGTAATGGCCACTGCCTCCAAACCTGCCATTTCCATGATAGTCCGAACCTGAGACTGCCAGGAGCAAGTCTCTGCCATCCTGACACCCAAATACTTATAATGACGAACCTGTTCTAAATGTCGCCCTCGCAGGAGCCAATGATATTCCTTATAGCTTACGCTTTCACCTCCGATACTTGTTCATTAAGTGATGCAGGATGAAAATCTGATCCCCTGTCGAACGGTGAGTCCTAAGCCCGACCTGTTCTTCTGCCAGGATATTCCGACTCTCGCACCATTTCTGCAGACGCTGCACTAACAGAGCAGCATAAAGTTTAGACACAATACACAACAAGGTGATTGGTCTATAATTACTCGGATTAAACTTGCTACCCTTTTTGAAAATTGAGACTACTATCCCCACTTTCCACAAGTCTGGGATGATTATTGTATTATTAATTAAGGTAAATAGATTCGCTATTGCTCCTAAACCCCAATCTGGTAATACTTAAAAAAATTCCCCCGGGATATAGTCTGGTCCAACTGCTTTACCCTGTTTTAGGGAGCTCACTACCGTCTGAATCTCCTCTGGCAGAACAGGATCCCACAAAGGCATATCCTGCTCTTGTGGTAATAGGGGTATCTCCATTTTCTCCTGATCAATATGGGCAAATAAAGTCGTAAAATGTGTTATCCATATCAAGGGAGACATACTAGCTTCCCTCACCAAACCACTGCGGGGTTTAGGCCTATTTACCAAGGACCAAAACTTACTTGCATCTTTCCTGCCCGTTGCTTTCTGAAGCATTAACCATTGAGCTTTGTAGTACTTTTCTTGCTTCCTTCTCAATAATTTTGTATAAATTTTCCTTTGTTCTTTATATTGATCGTAATATTGCACTTCCCTATATAGATGTAACCTCCGGGCTAATTGTCTAAGCGATCTTACCTCCCTCCATTCATAATCCCACCAGACCGCCCCTGCCTGGATCCATGTCCTATTCCCCGATTTCTGCTCCTTTGATACCAAAGGATCAATTTCTCACTTATCTGTCCCCATACAGCCAATGCCTCTCTAACCGAGGTGGTAATTTCTAAATGCGTAACCAACAGTTGGACCTCTGGTAATATCAAAAGCTCGGAGATACAGTCTGCCATGTGCTGGAACCAACCCCATGCCTCTATTATTCTACACTCTTCCTCTCTACCCACCTCCCACAACATTCCCCCCTCTTTATTATGCCCTGCGGTCAGCATAAACCCTGCCTGGCTGTGGCACACTTGTAAATAGGCAGCAAAAGGAACCAGCCCCTGCGAAATAACAACATAGTCAATAGCACTGCTGCAAAAANCATCATTCCTCACACAGAGGTGCTGTCGTTCCACCGTATCAAGAAACAGCCACTCCCTGCTGTCAGGGTTCTGGGGCCAAGTAACAGGCAGGGAGGGCTGTCCCAATATACAGAAGCTGCCACTCTAGCTCCAGGACCCACATTCATGGGTCTGGGGCCATCATTCCTCACACAGAGAGCCTTTTTCCAAACCGAACACAACCAAACAGCTGAACCCGAATGTGGCGACAGAACCAAATGGGTGAACCAAACTGGACAGAACTGAACAGCCGAACCCGAACCACGATGCGTTCGCCCATCCCTATTCAAAATCTTTCTTGGCTTGCCTTATTATTACTTTACATTTACGTTGCCAGTGTTTATGCTCTTTCATATTATTGTCATTGGGGTTAGCCTTCCATTTCTTAAAGGATGCCTTTTTGGCTCTAATAGCCTCCTTCACCTCCCCATTTAACCACAGCGGAAGACATTTTGTCTTGCTGCTTCCTTTTTTTAACTTGTGGGATGCATTTAATCTGGGCTTCCAGAAGGGTGCTTTCAAACAGTCTCCACGCCTCTTGCAAATTTGTAGCTCTTGCAACTGGGCTTTTTAGTTTCTTTTTAACTAGTTTCCTCTTTTTGTCATAGTCTTCCTTTTTAAAGTTAAATGCTACTGCTGTACTTTGTTTGTCTTTCTGTTTGTCTATCAGAGAAGACAGATATCTCCTTTGGACAATTATCTTGACATTTCAGACACCCTGGCTGGAACAGAGATGTGATTGGTGTCTCTTACTGCATGCTTCTAGTTTTCGATGAACAATCCTGGGTGGCTCTGAGGCGGGCATAGAAGGCACATAACTGGGACTTCAGACAGCAAGACAGAGGGCAGAGGAAAAGCATCCCAGCAATGGGTCTGGGGCCATCAGAGGCGATGTCATTCCACCGCACCAAGAAAAACCCACTTCAGCCCCAGGACCCACCATCAGGGTTCTGGGACCTACGTTACCAGCAGGGAGGGCTGTGGACAATATCTAGAAGCTGCCACTCTAGACCCAGGACCCACCGTCATGGTCTAGGGCCATCATTCCTCGTACAGAGGTGATGTCATTCCACCACACCAAGAAACAGCCACTCCAGCCCCAGGACCCACTGTCAGGGTTCTGGGGCCAAGTTACAGGCATGGAGGGCTATGGCCAATACCTAGAAGCTGACACTGTAGCCCCAGGACCCACCATCATGGGTCTGGGGCCATAATTCCTTGCACAGAGGCAATGTCATTCTACCGCATCAAGAAACAGCCACTCCAGCCCCGGGAGCCACCATCAGGGGCCATCATTCCTCACACAGAGGTGCTGTCGTTCCACCGTATCAAGAAACAGCCACTCCCTGCTGTCAGGGTTCTGGGGCCAAGTAACAGGCAGGGAGGGCTGTCCCAATATACAGAAGCTGCCACTCTAGCTCCAGGACCCACATTCATGGGTCTGGGGCCATCATTCCTCACACAGAGAGCCTTTTTCCAAACCGAACACAACCAAACAGCTGAACCCGAATGTGGCGACAGAACCAAATGGGTGAACCAAACTGGACAGAACTGAACAGCCGAACCCGAACCACGATGCGTTCGCCCATCCCTATTCAAAATCTTTCTTGGCTTGCCTTATTATTACTTTACATTTACGTTGCCAGTGTTTATGCTCTTTCATATTATTGTCATTGGGGTTAGCCTTCCATTTCTTAAAGGATGCCTTTTTGGCTCTAATAGCCTCCTTCACCTCCCCATTTAACCACAGCGGAAGACATTTTGTCTTGCTGCTTCCTTTTTTTAACTTGTGGGATGCATTTAATCTGGGCTTCCAGAAGGGTGCTTTCAAACAGTCTCCACGCCTCTTGCAAATTTGTAGCTCTTGCAACTGGGCTTTTTAGTTTCTTTTTAACTAGTTTCCTCTTTTTGTCATAGTCTTCCTTTTTAAAGTTAAATGCTACTGCTGTACTTTGTTTGTCTTTCTGTTTGTCTATCAGAGAAGACAGATATCTCCTTTGGACAATTATCTTGACATTTCAGACACCCTGGCTGGAACAGAGATGTGATTGGTGTCTCTTACTGCATGCTTCTAGTTTTCGATGAACAATCCTGGGTGGCTCTGAGGCGGGCATAGAAGGCACATAACTGGGACTTCAGACAGCAAGACAGAGGGCAGAGGAAAAGCATCCCAGCAATCACAAAACATGGTTCACACATCCAGGGTGGCCAGTTGTCATCACAATCACATCCTACAGCACTGTGACAAAGGACATAAGAGAATCCCTTATTGGCTCTTTCCTAAGCAGATGCTTCCAACTTCCAAGTAACAAGTGAGGGAGAGGGGTTTTGGTGGTCACATCATAAAATGATATAGGGTGACATTTCTTTTGGCCCATTGGCCCATTCCCTGTGGTACATCTCGTACCACAGGGAAAAGCATAAGAGAATCACTGACATAGGCTCATTCTCTGAAGATGCTGTGCAGGCTTATAACATTGGTAACCTTTATAAAATGTTACTGATATTTGTTAGAAATGATCCTAAAGGTTTGAAATACAATATTGCCAAATTTCTTATAAACTGGCTGGAATAAAAAGACATCACAACCATAAATATATGTACAAATACATTGCGTATAACATCAGCACCCTTTATCCAATCCTTCTGATATTTGGCAAAGAAAGTAATCTTCAGGAGTGGCATAACTATGCTATGTTTCATACAAATTGACTGGGAGAGAAAGGTATTACAGCCAGGAATGTGTACATAGATTTTTCTAAAATAATAAATTTCAACTGCTTATAAAATCAGACCCCTTTATTCAATCTTTCCAATATTTGGCACACCCAATGCTCTTCATTGGGGGTACAGTTATGACAACCTTAACCCAAATCAGATGAAACAAAAAGGTTAAAGCCAAAAACGTGTTTTTCATTGATACCAATGGAAATCAAAAACGAAAGTAAAAACAAAAACAAAACAAAGACTTGTCCACATTACTGGGGCCGGAAAGCCTCCCAGATGGGCATCTCCCTGCCAGGAAACTTATGCTGATCTGTGCACATAGGTGCATGGCTCAAAGCATCATCAGCCGCATCCAGCAGCCTTTTTTTCTTCCAATATCAGTGGCTGAAGACTCGCATCTACGTGCTGAGCTTGGCGTAAGTTTCCCAGCTGAGAAACTAATGAAATATAACAAAAACGAATTACATTTTAATAACAAAAACAAAAGTAATAACAAAAATGAAAGAGGGTTACTATGCACTAAGGCTGAAATTCCAATTCTGAACATTTTTTAATTCCACCAAAATTGGTCCTTTTGTTTCCAAATTATTTTGTGGGAAAAGAAAAATAGCTTTTTGTTTCAGCTATATGGCTGAAATTTTGTTTCCAATATTTTTTATTTCCACAAAAATTGGCCATTTCGTTTCTGCAATTTTTTTCACAAAAAGGAAAATAGCTTTTTGTTTCAGTCCTACAGTGTGCACATCCTTACTGGTGGAAGACTCCGGTCTTACAGTGACAGCAGAATATAAGAAGGCTTGGGCTTAGTACCAATGTGGCTGTTTAGAATGCTCACCTGTCAGTCTTCCCCCCCCCACCCCATTTATAGCAGGGAACCTCAAGAAGAGAGTCTCCTGATGACTACAGGAGCTTCCCAGGCCCCAGGAAGTGAGTTAGTCCCGCAGATAAGTAGTGCCTAGGCCATTAAGGGCTTTATAGGTTAGCACCAGCACCTTGGATTGGACTCGGAAGACTATAGGCAGCCAGTGCAGTGCCTGGAGCACCGGCATAATGTGCACCCTGTGGTCCATCCCAGTGAGCAGATGGGCCGTGACATTCTGCACTAGTTGCAGCTTCCAAACCAATACCATGGGTAGCCCCACGTAGACTGCATTACAATAGTCTAGCTTCAAGGTGACAAATGCATGAATGACAGTGGCCATGTTGGAGTCCAAGATATAGGGTCGGAGCCGCCTCACTAGATGTAGCTGGCAGGATGTGTACCTTGCCACAGCCAATGCCTGGAGTTCCAGATGCTGCTGTGGATCCAGGAGCACTCCCAGGCTCCTAACCTGAGATGCCAAATCAGGGCAAACTCCATCACTAACAGGTAACATTCCCTCATTCAGGACCCCAGACCTGCCAATGAGCATCACCTCCATCTTTTTGGGGATTCATTTTCAGTTGGCTTGACCTCATCCAGTCCACCTTAGCTGTCAAGCACCAGGAATGCACCAAGACTGCAGGACCTGGATCAGATAAAAAAGACAGGTATAGTTGCATGTCATCAGCATACTGACAATGAACTTGCCATCTATGTAAAACCTCTCCCAATAGGTGCATTTAGACATTGAACAAGAGGGGGGACAGAATGGAACCCTGCGGAACCCCACACAGGAGACCTCTGGGAGAATGTGTACAATCTCCCAGAACCACTTGTTGAGATCTACCCACTAGGAAGGACTGGAATCATTGTAAGACCATTCCATCTAACCCAGTCATGTCTCACAGGCAAGTCACCAACACCTCTTGGTTCACTGTGTTGAATGTTGCTGAGAGATCGAGCAGAACCAGAAGGGTCAAATTAATTTGTTATGTAACATTCCACATAATCCAAGAACCATATAAAATTATCAGGAAGCAGATATAAAAACAAAGAAAAGAAAATATTTTTTCCACGCAACATTCACCTGTGGAAGTCGAGTTAATGCCATTAGAATTTGAGTCATATACGATCTCTGCTGCTAGAACCTTATCCGGCACAAAATTCTTACTCTCTTTTAAAGAGACAAATTTTAGTTTTCCTATACAGTTTTGTTACAAAGAGACTTAGGGTGCAATCCTACACCCCCTGATAAACTGCGGTGACGTAAGGCATGGTTTGAGTATGCCAGTGCTCAGGCATGCTTGCACGCCACCGGTACAGCAACCCATGTGGGGCATTGGTGCGTCCATTTTGAGATGGCCTATTGGGCATGCAGTGCGCCTGTGCAATTGAGCTCACGGCACCCAGTTCGGTGCTGCGCCTGCACCAACGTAAGTCAAGTGTTGGATTGCACCTTATGTGGGGGGTGGGGACTTACACAAAAAGTGAACATTTTTTCTTTAGTAGTTTTATAGTAACATGATTAACCTAGCCAGTCCCCTTTTTTTGCCTAAGAAAATTAATGGAGCCATTGTACTATTTTTAATATACTATGCACAATTAAAGTTACATGGTGAGGAGAAGGAGCATATAAATTTTTGTAGATTTGGCATAAATGGGTTTTTAACAGAAATTTACCACAGGAGAGTATTTTATTCTGGTATGATAACCTTTGAAAGAATCTTAAGAAGTTATTGTGCTACTTCGAAGTGGTGACATGGGAGAGTAATTTAATTGTGAGCTAAAGTAGCCAGAGACAGAGCATAATCTTCCATCCATTAAAGTCAGTGACTGTTACCATTGATTTTATGGAGGAGGATAGCATCTAAAAATTATTTTAAACTATTTTTGGGAATGATTAGAATATGTTTTTTATGAAGTTGACATTCAGGCTTATCCTTCTATGCCTTGACAACACAGAAATGTAGAGTCAAATATGACATTGCTAGGCTAGGGACATGTAACTATCGTTTCATCAGATTATGCAGAAGTTTATATGTTATGCTTCCATCATTTTCAAGATGGAGATGAATAACTTTGGGTATCCTGTCTGGGATGGGGGCCCTCACTCCAGACAGGATCTGGCCCAGCCACCAAACAGACATGTCAGGGCCTGGACTGGGGAGGGGGCAGGACAAGGGCGGAGCAAGGTGCAGCACTGCTGAGCGCGGCCCAAACTCCTTCCTCATGGCCGGCCGCCATGGCCTATGAGGCCACCACACCCACTCAGAACAGCTCCAACCCCAGACTAGGGTCAGGAAGAACAGTCCATTACATATGATGACCTGCTCTACTCCAGTGCAGTGATGGCTTCTCTGGGTGATGGCAGTTCTTAGCCTGGGTTATAATTCAGTGGTAGGCCCGAGTTACAGCCCCGGCTAAAAGCTTCCATAGCCTGGGGAAATCCAAGCTCTGACCCGGGGACACATTTGATGGGCCTGTTCAAACATGAAGGCACTGCGGGTCACCACACGGGTAAAAGCATAGCCACCCACAGTACCATCATGTCTGAAAATCCCCTATATGTGTGACAACTGGGAGAATATAAAAGGACTCAGACTGTGTGATTTTAGTTTGTGGCCTAGATACTAAGCACTCTACCATCTCATTGGCTCAAGAGTTATGTATCCCATTTGCTAGAGATGCACAACTCCAAGATCAGTTGCTGAAGATGCACTTCCATAGATGCTTACAACACAGTTGTTGTGCCTTGCTGGTATAAGGCAAAGGGGTTTAAACTGAAGAAGACAAGATTTCTAAATATTACAAAGAATTTCTATCATAAGAACAGTTAGGCAGTAGAACAGATTAACAAGGAAGTTTGGGAAGTCCTCATCACTACCTTTAAAAGTAGGTGAGAGGAACACGAGAATGGAAATAGTATGTTCTGCATATGAGCAGGAGGACACATAGACTAGATAAACATTTATAGCACCTTCTAGCCTTAAAATTCTAAGATCTAAATCTTTAAAAGTGATCACTTACTGACCACTGCAAAGTCACTGCAGTGGGACAAATGCATCCACTTTTTGCGCATATTTTCATAAGGTTTAAATGTGCAATAAGCAGGAATGTAGACCTTATCCAAATACAAAGACAATGTTTACTACTAGGAAGAATGCAACTAATCAAATTGTAATTTGGTCATTGGAATTATGACTCTTTCCAAAGCATCCATTGGATATTTATAGGGTTGCACCAAATATTTTTGTAAAATATTTGTGAGTATTTCCGAGGGTCCAATGACTGGTTCAGAGTGTTTGGGCCAGTCTGAGGACCTCAGAGAATACTTGGGCAGTTTACAAGGGGAGAGCTGAAGAGGGGACCAGGGGCCAGAGGGTGTCTGGGGGAGGAGGAATAGGTCAGATATGAGGGGGTGGGGACCTAGCGGAGGCTCAGGGGTAGAGTACTTACCCTCCGAAGCTAGTCCAGCAACATGTGGCTTCCTGCAGGGCTGGATACGTTTTTTAAAAAAAAAGCTGGGCATGCTCACAAGGGATAAATGGTCCCTTCTGAGCATGTTCAGACCTTTCCAAGATGGTGAATCCATCAGAGAGGGCCAATGGTGCATCATGGGCTGCTGTTGCTCCACTTGGGCCAATGTGGGGTAACGTGCCACCTCCCACCAGATCAGCCCATGCAGCCATGTCACAAGTCAAGGTCTGAGGATTGGGCCCAGAGAAGTACACCATCCCCACTAAACCGCTGATCGGGGAGAGGAGCCCAGAGGAACTCCTCCAGGCCCCTCTCTCCTGTTCATCTTTTGGGAGGTCCTGCACCAACACAGAAATCCAGCCCCATGTGACCAGCTCCTTGGCTGGATCTGTGTTGTGGAGGAGGTGATGGCGGCTGTGGGGGACTTCTTGTTTGGACTGTTCTTCCTGTCAGCCCAAAATGTGGTGGCTACATTTGCCCTCACTAGGGTGGGCAGGGGATCTGGCCAGCCTCCTATATATCTAGTGTTCTCTAACCTGATGCCAAACTATTTCTTTTCTTTTGATTCACCAATGGTTCTTCTTACACCAGAGTTCTTAACCCTTTTTTTTTTCTGTAGCATCTTTATATTTAATGTTTTATATTTTCAGCCCAGAGTCTTAGGGGAAATGCAGGGTATTACATATGAATAAATAAACACATGAACTATTCATTGTCTCAGCGATGCCACAGGCTCAGCCCCTCTTGACTTGATGAGGATCACACCGAAGTACATAATCACTCTTGCCCAAATAAAGCTCTTGTGAGGCATAAGACATGTATTTCTGTGAAGTTGATAGCAGAATCAGTCTTACAACAAGACAGAAACACTTCAGATGAGGACTATGTTCTTGAGACTCTTAGGCAAAGAAATGAAAGGAATACTACCAGATCTCCATTTGTGTAAGACACTGCTTTTTGAAACTGGACAATCATTATTTGGTTAATTTCTACATTATTAGTATTATTATTATAAACATTTATATAGCGTCAGTCGTGTGACCAGATGCTGTACAGAACATAGAATTAGATGCGGTCCCTGCCTGTGGCTTACAATCTAAAAGACAAAGAGGGGGAGACAGGGAGCGGGGACAGTGGAAGAGACAGGGGAGAAGACAAACAAACATTCAAGTGGATGCGAAGTCTCAGGTGCGTGTGCTTGGCTTGGTTACAAAGAGGTTGGTGGCAGCAGTCTGCAGAGGAGGGCAGACAGTAAGTGTACGGGGAAAGACTAACAGGCATTGGGAAAGGCAGCGAGGAAAAGGTGGGTCTTGAGGAGGGATTTGAAGGAATGGAGGGAGGGGGCAAGGCGAATGTGGGCAGGGAGGGAGTTCCAGGCATGGGGGGCAGCAAGGAGAAGGGTTGAAGGTGGTTAGGTGAGCAGGAGAAACAAGGGAGAATGAGGGAGGGGACAAAGGAAGAGTGGAGAGCCTGTGCAGGAGTGCGTAGGGAGATTAGGTCTGAGAGGTAAGGGGGAGCTTGGTTGTGGAGCGATTTGAATGTGAAAACCAGGAGTTTAAACAGAATACATTCAGGAAGGGGGAGCCAGTGAAGAGAGAAGAGGAGAGGCTGCACATGGTCGAAGCGACGGGCAGAGTGAATGACCTTGGCAGCGGAGTTTTGGATTGCGATAAGGGGGGACAGGTGAGAGCGAGGGAGGCCAGCAAGGAGGAGGTTGCAGTA
>QEPC01013866.1:442596-453111 GCA_003113815.1 Sphenodon punctatus
CAAAGGGAAGGAGGGAGACTGGCCGGTAACTAGAGGGGTCAGATGGGTCCAGGGTGGGCCTTTTGAGGATGGGGGAGACATTGGCATGCTTGAAGGCAGAGCGGAAGGAGCCTGTGGAAAGGGAGAGATTGATGACATGTAGAAGTGGGGGGGTGACAGTGGAAGCAACAGAGGTCAGGAGGCAGGAGGGGATCGGGTCAAGGGGGCAGGTGGAGGGATTGGATGGAGAGAGCAGAGCGGAGATTTCCTCGAGAGAGGCAGGAGGGAAGGATGTGAGGAGAGAGGGGGGAGGGGAAGGGGTGGGACAGGAGCAGGAGGAGGAGGTGGGTGGGAGGCAATGTCCCGATGGATCTTGTCAATCTTTGAGGTGAAGAATGATGCAAGATCCTGATCAGCAAGGGAAGAGGGCGGAGGAGGGCAAGGGGGCTTAAGTATTGTGAAACCAATTTATAAATTGCCCTACCATGCAGAAAAATGTTATGTTCAATGGTCTGTTTTATTTGCATTAATGCAGAACACTTATGTAGGGATTTATAAACTGAGGTTCTGGAAAAATCTAGTTCTGTAAGCCTAGCATTCTTCAATGTGAATAGAATATATAAACATAGTGTGATGCCAGGTGAGACGCTTTAGGAAGTATTACCCTACATTGGGCAACCTTACCCTGTGATGCAGTGGGTCCTATGGACAGCAGCTGTCAGATGTTCACTGAGCCTCACTTCTGGGCAGGCAGGTAGCCAACATGCAATATGTCCTTCGGAGAAGGCTGGAGATGCAGCACATAGTAGCATTGCCCAAAGTGGGGTAATGCTACCTGAATTTGGTTAACCAGCTCCCATGTGGTCAGTCCCTGTGCTGCCCACCCCTTGACAAGCTCTGCATTCTTAAGTGGCAGGCACATTCGCCATTCCTGCACATCCATTCCATTCACATGTGGGCAGCTTCTCAGTCTACCCCAGGAGTTCCAACAGTGGGCTGCCTGCCCACCAGGCTCCCCATGGTAGTATGGTAGTATGATCATGTGGATCTGCTCTCCTCGCCAGCCCAAAGTGTAATGACTCCAATTGCACAACCTAGGATAGCCTGCCCCATCTTGTGTGGCATCACCTATAGATGATATGAGCACAGTCAATTTTTGGGAGGTGGGGTGGGGTGAGGTGGGGTGGACAAAAAAAGGGCAATAGTTCATTCACATCACTGTTTTGATTCTTAATCTAAAGTGGAATCAATCAGATAAGTTACTTTATCTCTAAAGCCTAATTTAATTTTACTTGATATACTAAGTGAAAAATGCTAGATTTTAAAAGCACTTACCTTTATGAGTTTGGAGATTAAAAAAATAAAAACCATTTATAAAATCCTTTATAGTCCAATTCTCTGAACTGAGTCAGCTCTTGCATGCAAACTACTATGTTAAATTTATTCAGTGTCATTTGGGTATGGAGAGAAGGGCACACAGAGACATAGAATTATCATAAAAGCCATCAAATGCTGCCCATGTATAGTGGCTTCAGCAATACCTGCACTATCTGTGCTGTAGTATAGAGATATCTTTAGCATTTTAACATGTCATCTAACATGTAACCATCCTAAACAGCTCTGCTTTTCACCACTGGTAGAGCAGCACTTCTGGTCTGACCTTTGCCAGTATAGCCGAAACAAAAAGTTCAAGCGAATATTGGGCCTTTCTCACATATAAAATGTCATTGATATTTGCCACAACATGATACTTTGGTTACATAGGTTTAGGAGTCTATGGAATTATTAAAGTGCAATATAAATTCATTCAAATATAATATGCAGCTTTGCCTAGAGAGACATCAGGTTGCATGATGAAATATTTCTTCATCTAAACGGTCTTGATCCAAAACAGAGACAAGTTAGAGTAAAACAGATTACAAGTTGTGATTGCTGTTCGTCTTAGGCTGCACCTCCATATCAAAGAAAAAGTGGGTGCCATGGATTTCCTATTAATTTCTGTGTTATTCTCCATCTATGACCTAAGGTGCATCCCTCAGTCTCTTACAATCTGCAGATATAATCATTACTTGAGAAAGGGATCTGTGTCTCCTCAATATGCCACATATGTAGCAGTTCTATGGAACTGGGACTATGAGATCTTTTTATGTGTTGGGTGAAACCAAGTAAGCTGCACTAGGAAACCAGACAAAACATTTTGTCACATGCATATGTAAAAAGAAAGAGAGGACTTTGAAGTTTAATCTTTTACTGGAAGCTACACTACACACTTTTCTGTTGCCCAAAACTGGGTTCCCCTGAGACCCATATCTTCTGAAACAACAGTATCCAAATTCCAAGGGAGCCTGAACAAACAACTTGGGAAATGTCTTCTTGTTAGTTTATTATGTGTTTTCACTACCTATAAAGCAAGTGCTAGCACATAAGGGTGTGTTGTCAATCCTTTATCCTTTCCCCTTCTCCCCATGACCAAAAGAGCGAATGGAAATTACAGCACAGTAACCCATTACATCCCCTCTCGTGTTTCACCAGAAGAATATTAGTTTAAATAAAGTAAAGGACCAGTACATCTGGATCCTTCAAATCTATATGTGTGTGCTTCCCTAAGAAGTCATCTTGATTTCAGTGGAACTACACATATGCTCATGCTCATATGTATAAGAAATACATATAAGTATTTTCAGGATCGGAGCCTTAGATTGAATTTAATATAAGGAAAGTTCCAAGGTAAGTATCTATCCTCCATGTACACACAGAACATCAGATGAAAAAACCCTCAAATATAATGCCAATTTTTTACAATAATATTTCTTTATCCTCATAGAGGAAAGACTTTCTTTAGATCACACTGCATTTTTAAGTGGGTCCAGGTTAATATCCCATAATAATTTATACATGAATATCCTGACAGCAAATATCCTTTCAGTTGTTCAAGTCCAGGAATCACAATGTTTACACAAGTACTCTAGCAAATAGTGTCCTACTTGATTGTGCTATGGTATATTTGGGGAGACTCAATTTATCAAGAGAATAAATGGATGGTTGACTGAAAGACTATTTCTCAGTGTTTGAATTCAGTCCTGTGTATAAAGTGTTGAAATCACAAAATGTTTGGTTTATAATAGCTAGGTCTGGTTCAGCAGATGCAATATTCTATTTTTATTCACAAGTTGGAACTAGTGGTTTTTGAATTTTCTCTAGATTATCACAAGATCTTGTAACATCACCAAGATCTTGTTGAGATCTTCGTAACATTTCTCGATTCTCACAAGAATTTCCTGAAAACAGTTCTTGATCCAGTCCTCATTAGAAACACTTACACAAACTCATCAGAACCACCTACACACCTCTTGCATTGGAACTTTGATTCCCCACTCCCCGAGTAGCTGCAACATCGTATGTCGGAGGTGGAGAACCTTTCCCCTCTCAGGGACTACTTTGAAAGTTGGTACAAGGTCCGATTATCCACATAGTAACTATTTAGGGATTGGGGTGCTTAAGGGGTGCGCTCAAGGAAAGAAGGGCCCACATCATGGATTTGTGCAATGAACCTGGCCTCTATCCATGTGTGCATGCCCTCATGTCTTCTTCCATTTCCATCAGCTGATCCACTCACAACCCCTTTTGCTTACCTTCTTCCACATTTCAGTCAGCCAGAACCCTGATGGGGGGTCCTGGGGCTGGAGTGGCTGCTTCTTGACACCGTTGAATGATGGCTCTCTTTGAGCAGAATGACGTCCCTATAACTCCGAAGGTGGGTCCTAGGGCTAGAGTGACAGCTTCTGGATATTGGACACAGCCCTCCCTGCCGGTAACATAGGCCCCAGAACCCTAATGTTGGGTCCTGGGGCTAGAGTGGTTGCTTCTTGACGCTGTTGAATGATGGCTCTCTTTGAGTGGAGTGACGTCCCCATAACCCCGAGAGTGGGTCCTGGGGCTAGAGTGGCAGCTTCTTGATGCAGTGGCATAGCAGAGGCAGCATTGACAGCAGCAGCAGACATTGAATTGCCCAGAGGCAGCACTGGCAGCAGGAGCAGACATTGGATTTCCAAGCACAGAACCTGGGGAACAGCAGAAACGGCATTGGCAGGATTTGCCTGTGTGCTGCACCCATGGAGCCAAGCCAGGGTGGTAGGATTTTCCAGGGAAGAGCTCCCATACAGAAACAGACAGCAGCAGCAGCAGAATTGCATTGGCAAATTTGGATTTGCCAGATCAGAGCACCCATGGACCAGCAGACAACAGCAGCGGGATTACCAGGCAAGTGGGGCACATCACCCAGGGTTGACAGGGCGGACAGACAGGCACCTTGGCATGAGAGGCAGGCAGATGGGCTGAGGCAGGCTTTGAGCTAGGCAACCTGGGACAGCAGGCAGGCAGCGTGGCATGAGAGGCAGGCAGGCTGGGGCAGGCTTAGAGCTTGGCAGCAACCTGGGCGGCCAGACAGGCAGTGTGGCATGAGAGGCAGTCAGGCAGGCTAGAGCAGGCTTTGAGCTAAGCAACCTGGGCAGGAAGACAGGCAGTGTGGCATGAGAGATAGTAGGGAAGGCAGGCTGGGACCTTGGCAGGGCAGTCAGATAGGTGCAGGCTGGTGAAGACTGTGCAGCACCCGTGCAAGAGAGCAAGGGAGCCAGTCAGATTGGTGGACCGAGATCGTCTAGCCAGAGGCCAGTTGGCAGGCTTACAGTATGTTTCCCAAAATGCCACCCTGTGTCACGTGGTTAGTCAGATAAGCCGACCGAGGCCTTCTAGGAAGAGAAGGAGAGAGAGAGAGACAGAGACAGAGACAGAGAGACAGAGAGAGGCAGGGTGGGCACCGGGAATTGGGAGGGAGGGACAGCACTTCAGCAGCACAGCAGCATTAGCCCTAGCCTGGATTGAGGAGAAGGAGCCCCATCTCAAGACTGCCCTGGGCATGGGATAGCGTGTGCCACTGCACTATTAATCCTTGTCATGGGGCAGCTCGGGGAATCCCAGCAGCGGAAGGTTCACCTTGATGCTCCACCAACTTCGGCCCCAGTCTCAGGCGGTGTGGGGAGCAAATAACCCCTGCCATGGAGAACACCCACTCGCTGGGGACACTGGTTCGTGGGTAGGACAGTATACCCTGGGTCACTTTTGACAGGGCCGGCCACATGTTGGCCTTGCTGGTCCAGTAGGCCAAGGGATCGCTGCTGAGATCAATGCATGGCTCCTCCTCCAGGTAGGTCTCCACGGCTGCTGAGGTGCCATCATACTCCCTCTGGTAGCTCTGACTGGGCAACACCTCCACCACTGCCCTCAGCCATGCTGCTTGCCTTTTGTGGAGGACACCATGCTCCCCAGAGTGGCCTGCAACTAGGCCGAGCTGCCTCTGCTGCTGCTGCCAGTAGGGTTTCTGTTGTTACTGCTGGTGCTGCTACCGCTAGAGCTGGGGGCAGGGATAGACCCAGCTGGCTGAAAGGGGTGGCTGCTCCCACTCCCACTATCCCCAGGGGCATTTTGCTGCATAGCCCACTCTGCCCGCTGGTTCCTCTCCACCACGTCACCCTTTCAGTGCCCATAGAGTGCTGTCTGGTGTGCCATGCTGCCCTTGACCCTGGGTTCCAGCATTGTTGCCAGGAAATATTCCTCACACCATAGGAGCTCTTCAAGGAAGCCCTCCACCCTGCCTTCAGGTGCTGTGCCAGGTCAAGCACATCATCGGCCAGCTTCCTGCCCTGAGGGCCACAATCCCAACCCCCGAGAATCTCGTCAAGCCTCCTGTGGAGACTCTGGAATCTGGATCAGAGGGGTCACCTGGCTGAGGGTGGCAGTTGAGCTGCTCATGGTCTCCGTCACAACCAGGAAAGGTCTGAGTACGAAGACTGTTTTAGCCAGGATCTCCCATTCTGACCCATCGTACCCTGGAGGTGCCCTGCTGCCTGTCACCAGTTGAAACTGATGCAGGGTGTCTTTCTGCTCAAGAAGCCGCTTGATCATCAGGAAGGTGGAATTCCATCGTTTTGAGACATCCTGCACCAGCTGGTGCACTGGGGAGCCTTGCTCGGCCTGCTTCTCCTGGAGGAGGTCACTGCCCTTCAAACCCCAGTTAAAGAACCCCGCCAACTTCCTCTCCCGCTGGATCAGGGAGCTAAGGGTGCCTGCCCCAATCCCCTTCTCTCCAAGCCCAGAGCATCCCTGACCACTAGGTGAAGGGTGTGTGTGGCGCAAGGTATGCTGGTGAGACCCCCGTCAAGGACTGCCTTCAGGATATTGGCCATGTTGTCCGTCACCACACACACCTTGGTGAAAGGCGTGCCTGACATGACCCACTCCCTCACCATGGTGGTCAGGGCTGCCTCAATGTTCCTAGAAGTGTGTGGGTTGTCCATTACTTGTGCCTGAAGCAGGGCCCACCTATACCCTGCTTCAGGACCCCTACTGCCACTGCCAAGTGCTGCCTCTGGGTCCTGCCACCACTGTGCAGTCACTGCCAGGTAGGCATGCTGTGCATTCCTACTTGACCACAGGTCTGTTGTAAAGTGGATGGTGGCCCCCCTAGCCCCTGAAAGCTGCTCCATCACCCGCTCCTTCAAAGCCCTGTACAGCTCTGGCACCACATTTTGACTGAGGGTGGAGTGGGATGGTAGCTTAAACTGGGGGGCCAGGAACCCAATCAGCCATTTGAAGCCCATGTCCTCAACAATGGAGAAGAGCTGCCATTCAAGTGCAATCATTTCACCCAACAGGCGCCTGGCTTTCGCTTGAAAGCCATGCCGCCCTCAAGCTGCCGATGGCCTAGGCAGCTGCCCCCACCCCAGCTCCTCCATGGTGGGCTGATGCTGCTGGCAAGGCTCCTGATGCTGTTCTCCCCCCCTGGCAGGAATACTGCTCCTGCTGATAGAGGCAGTAGTTGGTGCAAGATGCTTTCCTGCTGAAAGAGCTGGGTGACTGGATGCTGAAGTCGGGAACCCGCTGGCATCCACTTCCCCTGCCTTCCTGCTTAGCAGCAGAGCGCTCTGGCATGACTTCAGGAGCCTCGCCATAACAGTTGTGCCAAGGTTGATGAGCACCTGCCCACGCTTCACCACCTTATTGCACACAGTGCACTACACCTCCCTGGGATCATCCACCCACACCAGCTTAAAATGTTCCCCAGAGAGAGGATTCCCCCCCCCGCCTTCTGGCCCGCCCCAGGTGACACACTGCTGCCAGCGCTTCTGGGAGGGGCAGAACTTGGTGGTGATGACACAGCTCTGGGAGTAGCGATGGCTGTCAGCTCCAGACATGTCTTCTGCGGGACTAGTGTCTGCATCTGTGTCACTGTCCCCAATCATGGTGATGTCCCGTGAAGGGGAGTACTGGGACCCTGAGGCTTGACTGCCCAGCATGCTGCTGCTCCCACTCTCCCTGTGCCCCCTAGAGCTGATATTGCTGCTGATGATACTCCTTTCCCTCCTGCCATTGCCCGGGGATTGGGCCCTGCCTCTAGCAGCCAGGGTGGGATCCACCAGCCCTGGACTGCTGGGAATCACCTCAACAATAGGGGACATTGGTGGCCCTGGAGGAACAATCGAAGCACCTGTCACTGCTCCAGCTGCAGCAGAGACAGCTGCAGCCTCATGTCCTGCAGGCCTTCCAGTGCCCTGCATGGCACTGGAGGATGCTAGGAGGAGGCACCACCAAACCACCCCCAGACTGGTGCCACTGCTGGAAGTCTCTGAAGCCTGACTTCATAAATCAGGCCTGTGCAGTTTGGGGCATGGTGATGAGCTCTGACTGCTGCTGCTGCATGCTTCCACTTGTCTGCCACGGCCCCTACCACCATCTATGCCACGTGCCGCATTGCCTGTCTTATGGGCAGCAGACCAGCCTCACCTACTTCCCTTCTCCATGTCTTCAAACTCAAATAATGCACAGCACTAGAGCTGAAGTGGCAGCAGCTGTTACCTCACCACCATTTCATTCCGAGAACTCAGCACTTAATGTGTCTTGCTGCTGACTTCCCCTCAATATTTCCACGATTCTGCATTACCTGCTGCCAGCATCTGCAGATGTGGCATGTCTGCAGTTTGTGAACACAGTTTAATGCTGCTTTCCGCCACTGAGCGCGAGTCCCTGATGCACCGTGGTGCTGAATGATAGATCATTGAATGAATGAACTTAGGGTGACTCTGACTACCTGCTTCAGAGTCCACTGCAGGGGCGTAGCCACCATGGCATGGGGTGGGGGTCACATTTGTGCCTGTGGCCTGCCCTGGGAGTGGGCCGGCTGTGATCAGGGTCAGTTTCAGGCATATGAGGCATTCGTGGAAGCCGGGAGCCCTGCTCCTGAGTCCCAGAGGAGTCTCTCTTGCACCAACGGCACCACCTTTTTTAACAGCTCAGTTGTAGCCCTGCAGCACTGCTACACGGGTGGGGGAAGAGTCCCCCCTGTCCTCTCCTTCACAGCGAATGTTGCTGCCTTGTAAACAAAGTTCTTCTTCAAGGGGCTCCTTCCATTCTCACAAATGGGAGAGTACCAAGCCTAGAAAGAGGCGGTGGGGGGAATTTTCTAACAAAATGACACTCCGTGCAGGTTGGATCTACAGCCTGGGAGGGGGGTAGCAAGCAGGGGTCAGCCTGCTCTGGGGGGGGGGCATTCAGCTGGGGGAGGGTTGGTTGTTCAGTGCTGTCTCTGTTAGAAGGATGGACAGATCCTCCCTCTTCCCTTTGTGATTGCTGCATAGAGAGAACTGGGGATACAGAGCAGCTAGTCCTTGGCACCCTAACACACAAGAGAACTCACAGAAGAGCAGGGACTACCCCCCCCATCCCCTGGATCAGCATCAGGATCCAGGCGCTCGCTCACTGCTGCTGGGGGATCCCTGGACTCTAAGAGGGACAGAGGCTAGTGCACAAGGAGGGACAACAAACAGGGCAGCACCCAGAGTTGAGTTTTGAAGGAGGGATCTTTGTTATCCCTCCTTGTGCACTAGTCACTGTATCTGTCCCACTTAGAGTGCAGGGATTCCCCAGCAGCAGTGAGTGAGCGCCTGGCTCCTGATGCTGATCCAGGGGATGGGGGGGGGAGAGAGTCCCTACTTTTCTGTGAATTTTCTTGTGCGTTAGGGTGCCAAAGACAAATTCTTCCCCTTTGCTGGGATGGCTCTCTGCCTCATTGTAGCTGCTCTGCACCCCCATTTCTCTCTATGGGGCAATCACAAAGGGAAGAGGAAGGATCTGTCCATTCTTCTAACAGAGACAGCACTGAACAACCAACCCTCCCCCAGCTGAATGGACAGCCCAGAGAAGGCTGCTCTCTGCCTGCTGCCCCCTCCCAGGCTGTAGATCCAACATGCATGGAGTGTCATTTTGTTAGAAAATTCCCCCACTGCCTCTTTCTAGGCTTGGTATGCTCCCATTTGTGAGAATGGGAGGAGCCACTCAAAGGAGAACAGAAGGTTGCTGCCTTGTAAACAAGGTTCCTCAAGATGGTTCCAACATTCTCACAAGCACCCACCCTTCCAACCCCAGATGGAATTTTCTTCCTAATTGCTTAGGGTTGGAAGGAACTGTGTTGAGTTTAGGTACGTTATATAGGGTGGGGGCAGTGAACGTCTTGTGGTTTTTTTTTAAGCTAGTGAGCTTGGTATATGCTGGTAAGAGAAGGGTGGAGAAGTGAGAATGGAAGGAGCCCCTTGAAGAAGAACTTTGTTTACAAGGCAGCAACTTCCCCCATGCCACAATGGCTATGCCCCTGGATGCAATGCTGCAAGAATCACAAAGCTGCTGCACTTAAGGGAAAGCAGAAACTGTGGCAAACCTGCTGCTTCCACATGAAATCTACAGTGACGAAAATACCGAAGCTGCAACTGTGTAAAGTCATGAGTGCAAGGTGTGAAAATTGCTCACTTCCTAACCATGCTGCTTGGTGCGGAAGAGCACTTTCCGCCGGTAAATGCTGCCGCAGCGGTACAACATTTCAGCCCTACACGGCACACAAAGATTTTTTTATATATATATATATATATATATATATATATATATATATATTTCTATCTACACTAAATTTAACTGCTATTAACTATTAACTATTCTAAAACCAATGGAACTAAATGAAATATCCTAATAATTACAAAGGCCTCGTCCTACAAACACACTATAAAACAATCACTACACACGATCTCTATCTTTCTCTATAACTAAGCTAACTCCAACAACTATGTTTCTATCTATAGTAACTATATCTAATATCTATCTATATATACAATATTACACAGGGATGCAGGGGAAACACAAAGAACACAGGGAGGGGTACAAAACTGAAATAAAACCTAAATCAATATAATAATCCTACTCTAAATAAATCCAAAAACAGGGGAAGGGAATCAGGGATGGAATATAGAGGGAGAGGTAAAGGATTCAATGGAGGGTGGAGGAAGAACACAGGGAGGGGTAAAAAAAATAATGCCTAAATCTATCTAATCTAATCTAAATAAATGATAATATTGAGGTAAATATGTTGGATGAGTGAAATAGGAGGAGGATGGCAATGGATTGAGGAGAACACAAACTGCTGGGAGAGGGAGCTTT